>JAVLUX010000024.1:29502500-30102500 GCA_032164185.1 Moxostoma hubbsi | reverse complement strand
TAAATAGTAAACTAAGCTTCTCTCCTTTCTGTCAGTGTCCATCCTCCCCTCTATGCATACTACAATTTTGCTATTCAGCATCCAGCTATTCTCAGCTCTCGGGTGATTTGTGTATATTCTCTCTTCATAACTTTTCGTCAGTGAGCATATTTTGCCACAAGAGAATCTTGCATGCTATTTTAATTGGAGTGCCTGTGACTCAATGGGAGGATTCTGTTTCTTGTTTTATGTGATGTCAGTGTCTCTGCAATTGGGGATATTTTGACAAGCAATTTCAAAGACATTAACCACAGACAAAGAAGTAAATGTGTGCAGTTCTGAAACTTTAATAATTCCTGATAAAAACTGATCAATTTAAATTGAAAATAAAATGTTGGGATTTTAAAAGTGGGTCAGTTTTACTAAATGGCAAGACTACTGTCCTGTGTCCAGAGTGTTGATGGGAAGCTAATCTTTCTCAACCCACCCAGGTTGCCAGATCACACTAGAAAAACAAGTATCTTAGTTACCTTATGTCACCAAGTCATTTATCTTGTGGTGTTAATTTACATGCCATTGAGGTAGGGGATCGTGTGGGAAAGGCGATTAACAATGATGTTATGTAGAGTGCGGGTTGAATGTGGTTAGTCATATTTTTGTATGCTATTAAAGCACTAGCAAGCCAAAATGCGTGACTGTACTCAGAAAGCAATCACAAAAATCTGCAACCTGCAACTGCCCATATTTATAAGAGACTTTCAAAGTTGATTATAATAATCTGACATTGCAACACTGCTACCCAGATCGTCTCGGGTTACTTAACTGTAACCCCTGTTCCCTGATAAAAGCGGTACGAGATGCTGTGCTGATTTAGTGCTTTGGGAACGAATTTAGGTGTGACCAGCTTTGAATATGTGTGCAACACTTCAATGAAATTGGCCAGAATTTATAGCCTCTGCTGGTGACATCATTGGATGCACCTGTAGCAGGGCTATAAATAGATGCGTCACAGGTGCATCATCAGGTATTTTGTCTGAAGAGCAGTCCTGGGGCATCCCAGTGCGGCAATGAAAATCCAAACTATAAAATCTTTTGAATATGTTCGGAGAGGACCAGCCTGCCGCATCACAAACATGCTGCAGACGGACACCTCTAGCCAAGGTTTTAGAGGAGGTGACCCCTCTGGTAGAGTGAGCCCTGATACCTACTGGCGAAGCTTGACCGCACGCCTCGTAGGCCAGGGCAATAGCGTCCCTCACCCAATGCGACATAGTCTGCTTGGTGGCGGCCGCCCCCCTGTAGCGGCCCCCATGGCAAACAAATAGTTGCCATGACTTACGCCACTGGCTAATGCATTGGACATAAGTCTGAAGGGCACAGACTGGACAAATCCATGAAGCATTTCCTGCTCCGGCGTTGTAAACGGTGGGGATCAGAATGCTTTGAGAGTGTACAGTTGAGAAAGGAACCTTAGGCAGGTAGTCAGATGAGGGTGCAAAATTGCTTTAGCCATTTCTGGGGTGAAATCTAAGCAGGCTGGCAAGACAGACAGAGCATGTAGATCCCAATTCTATTTAGAGAAGTAATTGCCATAAGAAAACCAACTTGAGAGACAGAATTTTATCAGACGCTGATTCTAGAGGTTCGAAGAGGGTCTCAACCAGACCCTCAAGGACTATTGTTAAGTCCCATGAAGGGATCCTGGTCCTAGCAGGAGGTCTCATTCACATGGCTCCACGAACGAAGCAAGTGAGCAGAGGATGTCTCCCCAATGGCACCCCGTCAATCAAGGAGTGGCAAGCCGGTAGAGCGGCCATGTAAACTATGAGAGTGGCAGGGCATGTGCCTGCTGACAATTTTTCCTGCAGAAAGTCCAGAACTGAAGCAATCTGGCAGTTAACTGAATCTGCATTATGTGCACTGCACCATCTTTCAAAGTCACCCCATTTATTGGCGTAACTTCTTCTAGTAGAGGGAGCCCTAGCACTTAGAATGGTCTCGATAACTTCAGGTGAAAGCCCAGTGTCCTCATTTGGTACCCTTCATGGGCCAAACATGAAGGTTCCACAGCTCGGACCGGGGATGAAATATTGTCCCCTGCGCCTGAGACAGAAAGTCCCTCCTGTCCGGAATCGCCCAAGGCGAGCTGTCGAGGAGAGACATTATCACCGAGAACCATACCCTGTTTGGCCAGCACGGCGCTACCAGTAAGAGGCAGGACCCTTGCTGTTGAACTCTGGCCAAGACTCCTGTGAGCAGAGAAAATGGGGAAATGCATACAGGTGCATTCTGGGCCATGTATGCGCCATCACGTCCAGACCCAGGGGGACTGTGTGACTCAGAGAGAAGTAGAGGGGACATTGCGCTGTCTGTTGGGAGGCAAAGAGGTCCACTTCTGCCCTGTAAAATCTCACCCAGATTTGTTCCACTACCTCGGGGTGGAGTTTCCACTCCCACGTCAGTATTTTCTGTCTGGACAGTAAATATGCTCCCACATTCAGGCGTCCAGGGATATAAACTGCCCTGACTGACAGGAGCTTGCCCTGGACCCAAAGGAGAATCTGACATGCCAGAGTGTTCAGCTGACGTGAACATAGACCTCCTTGATGATTTATGTAAGAGACTGCTGCTGTGTTGTCCACCCGCACCAGGACATTGCAGCCTCTCAAATGCTGGAGGAAGTATTTCAGGGCCAGAAATACAGCCATCAGCTTGAGGCAGTTGATGTGCCAATCGAGCTGATGACCCTCCCATTCCCCTTGAGCTGGACGACCACTTAAGACCGCTCCCCAGCCCGTCAGGGAGGCGTCTGTTGTTAGCAACTTGCGATGGCAAGACGCACCTAGAGTGGAACCCAAAGTAAGGAACTGGGGTCTGAACCACATAGAAAGGGTACGAAGCGTGCGGTGAGTAACCCTTATTAGCTTTAGGGGACTGGCCCTTGGATGAAACTGAAACGGTCTCATGTGCAGAAGGCCCAAGGGGATCACCGAGGACGCAGATGCCATGAGACCTAGTATTCATTGATACTGACGAACAGTGCAAACTTGGCCTAGCCTGACTTTGCTCAGGGTGTTCTGAATGGACACAATTTGCGTTGGAGCCAGAGCTGCATCCATGCATTTCATGAATGTGCATGGTGATAGGGCTTGGCTGAATGGAAGAACCCAATATTGGAAGGCTTCACCCTGAAAGTGAACTTCAGGAACTTCCCGTGTTGTGGCAGAATTTCTATATGAAAGTATGTGTCCATGAGATCGATCGTACTGTTCGTAGGACCCACATAGACATACCTGTTTCCACGCTGAGATGGGTATTAATTTTGACACTTCCTGTTGAGGGGATGTCGAGTGTTCCGTGTCCTGGACTAAGGAAGGAAGCAACGGTACACCGAACAATTCGCTGGAAGCCTCTAACTCCCGAAACACCAGAGGCGGTGGGAATGGAGAGGTTTCCTGGGGATATTGGGAGGGTCAAAGTGGATGATACACGCACCTGTCCTGAGGGGGGCTACCCCCACAAGGCTGGGCGCAAAACTGTCAGGGTTTTCTCCTCTTAGAAATGACTGCCCTGAGGTCTTACTTTGGGGGCTGCTGAGGGCGACAAGCCGGTCCCCAGGCTCTACAAGGGGGAGCATGACTCGCCATGCTTTGTTTCTGAGCCTCCCTTCTAGAAGGACCGGGGCAGGGCTGGGTGGCCGACAGCCCCTCCTCCTGAGTGTGGCGAGGAAGGAATTGCCCGAAGGCTTCCTCATGACTTTTAACCTCCTGGAACCTGGTGATAACTACATTCATAGTGTCACCAAATAAGCCAGAAGGCCATAAGTGTCTCTCCGTGCTGACTAAAGCAGACATAGACAGGCCAATGGCGCAGGCCATCTGCTTGGTGAGACAGATCTGTGGCTCGACGAAGCTCGGAGAAAGCCTCCTCGTCGACCATGGTGCCCACTGGTCCCTGGTGGGACTGACGAGGCATTCCCTTCCCTTGGCCACCAGACAGAAATCTGTCCTCCAACTTGGAGTGTTTGGGGGTCTCTTGTTCGCGTGGCCAGTCCAATTGAAGCCTGGCCACCGCACGAGTAATCCCCTCGAGTAATTCCTCCGATGATTTATTATCATGCCCGGAATGCTTGGAGGTGGGTAACTCGAAGTTCGTAGACTCAAGAGTTTCATGGTCCCCCTCATGAACCAAAGTGGTGCCGGAGCACGCTTCAGGATCACAGGAAGGACCAGCTGGATCTGGGGAGAGAGCGAGCGATAGGGACAGACCCGTCTCTCGCTCCTCAGCCAGATCCGCACGAGAGCCCCACGATGGAAGTTTGGGTGCTGACTCTCGGAAGTAAGCAAAACTAGTGCGATGCATTAGAACAGATCGCAATGCTCACATCCGCCCTGCCACAATGCAAGAGCTGGTGTGTGTCCCTCTCAGCCATAGAGCGTAAACCGCTTGCTCTGTCTTTCAGTCATTTTCTTTTTCTTTTTTTAGAAAAAAAGAGAAAGCTTTCTGCACATTGCCTAACAAAATCTAACTCCTAACAGAGGAAAGTAGAAAGTTTCTGACAGGCTCATGATGCACAACACACACAAAGTGATCTGAAGACAAAAGATCTGATGATGCACCTGTGACGCATCTATTTATTGCCCTGCTACAGGTGCATCCAATGATGTCACCAGCAGAGGCTATAAATTCTGTTGCACACATATTTACAGCTGGTCACACCTAAAGTTGTTCCCAAAGCGCTAAATCAGCGCAGCATGAAAGTGTAGCTTTTTGACAAGGAACTTTGCTGATCACATTCATAAAACTATTTTATAAGCTAAAATCAATGAACACATCACAAGAGACAAGACACTAGATGTCAACCCCTCTACAAGCTCACAGAACCCATAGAACAAAAACAAGATATTTTATTGATCGTTTAGTATTTATTTCTGCTGTGCCATACTGAGTAACTGCCCATTTTGAAATCTCATTGGTCCAAAATCCTGCTTGTCATATCTGTACATTAAACACCAAATAGTATGTGATTAACTGTGATTATGTCACACCACGCACACGTTTTGCATTCAGTATGGACAGGCACAATGCTTGCTGCTGGAAAGGACACAGTGTTCACACTGACAGCTATTTGTAGCAAAAAAAAATAGATCAGAAGTTTTCAATTTTCAATGAGAATGGAGGATTTCTGGCATTTCGAGCGACAGCTAACCAATGACAATGCAAAAGTGATCAGAGTTCAAATGTGCAGTGACGTAATGTGGCGACTACTAATGGGAGTGCAGATAGTGATCAGGCACCACCTAATATAAACGGTTCATGTAAGCACATTGTGAATGCACCTTTAGTCTTAAACTTAATAACAACACTAAAATGAACCTTGTCTTGCTGTTAATAGCTGTAACATGGGCATGGTCCTCGGTTTTTCAGGTATAGAAAAAACACTGCTATATGGTCATTAGCAAACCCAACATCACTAGTCACCTCACCTTATGTGCACTGTACATAACTAGATGGCTAACCCATACAAATGGTGTGTATACTAGATGTTTATACAATGAGCATGGCTGAATGTTTAAATGGTAGAATGTCGAAGAATTTACAAATGATTCCAGCATAAGTGCATTGCGAAGGTCAAAAGAGCACAGAGTTATTGCTGAAGATCCTGAGTCAGTTTTTTAAAACAACCTTGCTCTCTTTCCATCCCTATCAGATGTGATTGATTGGATGTATGTTGTACAAAAACCATATCAGCTTTACTGTATGAGACAGCAGTGAGCGGTCACAGGACACGGTCATTGGTGGCTCAGGCTTAGCAAGACTTAACACATAGATGGATGTTAAAATATTCTACATGAGCCATGCAGATCTGTTTTGACTCTATGTCCATGTAGAAGCAGGGTTTTTCTTAGGATCAGATTCTCATTGGTTAAAAGGGTGGGATTTGAATTGTAAAAACTGGTCTTAGATCAACACAAACAGTTGTCTAGAAAAGAATTAAATGAAATATGGTCCACAAACAACATCATGACTTCCAAACTGGTTTGCAACTCGTAATTTGTACAATATAACCGATCTGGAAAAAAAATCACAATATATATATATATATATATATATATATATATATATATATATATATATATATATGTATGAAACTTATTACTTATGCTCCTATTAAGACAATTAAATCAAGTGTGTGTGTGTGGCCAACATGCTAGAATTAAATGTGCCTTGAAAACTTAGAATTGGAAAAGAGAAGATTAGAATAAAAATCATATGGACTAATTTTCCTATCCTTTTTTGGCGCTTTTTCTTTCTTTATGAAGATAAACATCCCAAGTTTCTATTTTTGCCATTTTTGTTTAATTTTTTATTCTTAGGTCAGGCTTTACAATTGGGAGACAAAAAAATCTAATTAGGGTTGATCTGCAATATGATAAAGAGAGAATAAATAGGGCATGAATGATAAGCTTAAAATGCAGGACCTACAGGCTATTGATGTATTGATTGAGCCTTTTGATCCTGCCCAAAGCCTCAACATCATTGGCAATGCAAATGTCAAAATGTAACTTACTTCACATACATTGCGGTTTTAAGGCTGTAGCGCAGGGGAAATATAAATGCAATGGCAAAAAATAATAATAATTCCTACACAACTTCCAGTCTTGTGTGATTAGCCTTGTCTCATGAAAATAGCGTGACTGGTGACATTTTTGCAAAATTATATTACATGGTTCGTTACGCATATTCTGGCAGTTTGGGGGTGAAATGTCCACTGTGTGACACTAAAAGAGAGTAAAATTGTCTCTCAAGCAGATTAGGTTTTAAAGGTTTTTGCATTATTAAGTTTTTAATCAATAAAATGTACTTCCCTACCCTAAAATCTTAACCAAAACTGATAGTGTCATAAAAAGCAAATGTCAAGAAAAACACTACTGCTGAAGCATCCACATAATTTTTTGATGATTCTATGTGCAATGCTCCATCAGTTGATCTACAACACAATTTGATTGTGCTCATGTAACGTAGCCAGCTGGTACGTGATAGCTGTGCATTGTGTAAACTTCACTCTCCTGGCCTCAAGAAATCTACTAGTGATGAGGCAAGAGGCCATGGCTTTCCAAGCCTTGCTGCTAGCATTTCGGACTTCCATGCCAGGGATCGTCAGATTGAATCAAGCTTGGGGCAGGTTGAGTAGAACTGGTGGCATTGGTGCAGTGACCTAAGTGGAAGTGAGGTTTAGGGGAGTAGGTGTAACAGTAGCCAGCTGGTACGTGATAGCTGTGCAGTGTGTAAACGTCACTCTCCTGGCCTTAAAGGGATAGTTCACCCCAAAATGATAATTCTCTTTTCTTTTCTTGTCATATTATATCGCTTCAGAAGATCTGGATTTAACCACTGGAATCTTATGGATTACTTTTATAATGTGTTTATGTGCATTTTGGAGCTTCACAATTTTGGCACCCATTCACTTGCATTTTATGGACCTACAGAGTGGGGATATTCTTCTAGAAACATTTTTTTGGTTTCTGCAGAGAAAGAAAGTCATTCACATTTGGGATGGTATGATGGTGAGTTAATGGTGAGAAAATGCTAATTTTGGGCGAACTATCCCTTTAAGAGACACACTAGCGACCAAGGCTAGAGGCCATAGCTTTTCTAGCTACTCGCTAGCTTCCATGCCAGGGATCACCAATCAAATCCTGCTTGGGGTGACACTGGTGCCATGAACTGGATGGGAGTTAGTATTAGGGGGGTGAGAGTAACAGTAGCCAGCTGGTCCATGAAGCTGTGCAGTGTGTAAACCTCACTCTCCTAGCCTTAAATAATTAGTTCACCCAATAACGTTATTCTCTCATTATTTACTAACCCTCATGCCATCCCAGATGTGTATGACTTTCTTTCTTGTGCAGAACACAAACAAATATTTTAGAAGAATATATCAGCTCTGAAGGCCCATACGATGCAAGTAAATGGGTGCCAAAATTTGTATGCTCCAAAATCCTCACATGGGCAAAATAAAAGTACTTCAGAGGATTCTAGTGGTTAAATCCATATTTTCTGAAGTGATTTGAGAGGTGTGGTTTAAAAACAGATCAATATTTTGCACCCATTCACTTGCATTGTGAGGACCTACAGAGCTGAAATATTCTTCTAATTATCTTAATTCTTCTAATTATCTTAACACATATGGGATGGCATGGTGGTGAGTAAATCATGGGATACATTTAATTTTGTGGTGAACCATCCCTTTAAGAGATGCACTAGCGACCAAGACTAGAGGCCATGGCTTTTATAGCCTCATTGCTAGTGCCTTTGACTCCCATGCCAGGAATCACTTGTCCGAATCCTGCCCGGTGCAGGTAGGACCGGTGACACTCAAATAAGTTTGCAAATGTCGCTGGTTATATAATGTAAACATACATATAATGCTTTAAAGTCATGGGCTACAGTAAAAGTGGTTTGATGTCCTAAAATAGTATTGTGTGAGGAACAGGGAGAAATGTGTTTATGAACTGATAAATTACTCCTGATTTGTGTTAAGGGAATAAAAGTCACTGTTGTTGTAGCATCTCTAGTGTTCGTTTCATCAGGAAACTGTTGCAGTACATACAACGAGCCACGTAAAAATCATTTAGCAAAAATGTAAGTATAGTAATGCGATTTTATAAGACCAGGAGTCTCTTTGGCTCCAGGATCCAACTGCCCAAGCCTCTAGTACTGCGATTATTTCGTTAGCCTGCTTCGCAATCAGGGAATATATAGAATAAAACTGCATAGAATGGGAAAGCTAATGTGGATAATTTGATTTATTCCATTGTCTGCTTGGCTGACTCCTAATAAAATCAAACTATTTATTTGTTCTGTGATAAAAACCCTGTTTTGTGTTTGAAATCAGAACGTGCCCATTTATCTTCTACCTTACCAGGCACAGGAGTCACATCCTTCATCTTTTTTAAAATTAAATAGTTAGATGTCTTATGTATACACAATGAGATAAGATTTACAATTTTTCCTACTAGCATTGCACTGTATATGCAGCAATAGATGCACATGTAATTTAAAGTTGAACGAGTTTGCTCACAAATATACTGAGAGTTATGATAATCATGGGGATCTATTACTAGTTGCAATGACATTGACACTGTAAAGCAGCAAGTGACAAGTAAGAAAATAATATTTAAAGGGTCACAAACTGAACAAACTAGAGAAACTTCCATAATATTTAAGTATCCAGTCAAAGGAATCAATAACAATGAGTGTTCACCGAAAAAGTTTCCCAACAAATGAGGTATATGCAATTTGTTGGGAAATAGTTTGTCAGGTTTTCAATTGGTCTAATTGGAAACCACAATTTTTCCTCTCTTCATCTCATTTTCTTGTAAAATTCCTAAAAACTAAATTGAATATATTCCTTAATATTCCATTTTATCCAAATCAGATTGTTCCAGAATCAAGTTGGAATAATATAGAGGTCTCCAACCAGAGTAGACTACAGATAGGAGAGCGGACTAGGAGATCAACTGAAAAATAGCTTTGACCACTGAAAAATACACCCTGCCTACAAGATTTTCGGTGCCAGCTTCATCTTCCCTTCCAGTCTCCCATCACTGTCTGAGAATACTGATGCTTTAATCTGATTCTGCCATTTCTTCCAGCAAAACAGTTTTCCTTGTTTTCGGCAGGTAGACTTCATTGCCTGTGTGCATCTCCACCCATCTGTGTTTCAGCTGAGGATAAAACCCTGTTTGGCCCATAGCTGTTATCCCTGGGATTTTGCGGAAGGAAGGGTTAGCTGAGGATGGTTAGAGGGGGAGCAGAAGAAACAGGGATGGAGTCGGAAACTTCACTTCTGTTGATGTCAGATGGCAGACGACTGCTTGATGCTGTGGAAACTGACCCGTGTTGGAGATGTGGGAATGGACATGGCCCGTGCCACTCGTGCTCGAATGGAGTGCTTATCCTGCCAGCGATGCCACCGTTTACGAACAGCTGAGCGAACCTACGGACAAAGAAAGAGATGAGGTGAATGCTCACCTAATCTGTAGTTCGACCTGCCAGGAACAATGTGACATTCAGTTTGGGGTCATGTGCTATTCTGCTTGAAGGGATAGTTCACTCAAAAATGAAAGTTCTGACATCATTTACTTACCTTCATGTTTTTCCAAATCATGACTCAACACAAAAGGAGATATAATTCAGAATGTTAGCCTCACCATGGAATGACAGGAGGGTAAGTAAATGATGAGAGAATATCCCTTTGAGGCTGTGATATATTGTGAATTTTACAACCCATATTTGGGTGTTCCTTCAACTAAGGGCATTCGGGTCTCAATGAAAAATTTTTCATACTCACAAGTTATTTACATTTGTTCACTAAGAAGCTCCAAAAGTGTATGTACATGTATCACAGCTGAACGTCAAAAAGTTTGTCATTTCCACCACATCTCAAATTCTGAATTAATAGAATTCTGTTGTGAAATTGATGGTGTTGAAAATTACCTTTTTTATCCTTTTTTTAAATAAAATGGCTTGCTAAGGCTTTTATGTATCTTAAATACACACAATGAAAATATATTATCACACTCTTTTCATGCAATGGAAAAATTACAGCTTGATTGGAAAAGATGCCCAATTAAAATATTCTGCTCACATGTGATGTTTTCCTTGATTTGTCTCTTTTTCTTTCTTTCTTTCTTTCTTTCTTTCTTTCTTTCTGTAACATCTCTGGTTCTACATAACACAATATTATGTTTTAAGTATTTTTTTAAATTTTTTTATTCAAATCCATTAAATCAAATCAAATTATGGCCATCCTTCTGCTGGAAGATATTGTGCCTATCATGTAAAATAAGTATAATATAGACAGTAGCTACAGTAGATAAGCAGGCATTTTACATCAGAGCAGTTCCCTGTAAAAAGCTACACTTTGATGCTGCGCTGATTTAGTGCTTTGGGAACAACTTTAGGTGTGACCAGCTGTGAATATGTGTGCAACACGTCAATTAAATTGACCAGAAATTATAGCCTATGCTGGTGACATCATTGGATGCACCTGTAGCTGGGGTATAAATAGATGCGTCACAGGTGCATCGTCAGATCTTTTGTATTCAGATCATTCTGTGTGTGTTGTGCTTCTTGACTGTCAGAACTTTCTACTTTCCTCTGTTAGGAGTTAGAATTGTTAGGCAGTGCGAAGAAACCTTTCTCTTTCTCTTTTCTTTTCATGAGAGGGACGCTGCACCTCTGAACATTCCACGCACAATAATAAAGAGGCTGAGGAATTACTCGAAGTGGTCACTCGGGCTGTGGCCAGGCTACAGTTAGACTGGTCGCACGAAAGAGAGACCCCCCAAACTAGAAGACAGATTTCTGTCTGGTGGCCAAAAAAAAAAAAAAAAAACGTAAGGGAATGCTATATCAGTCCTTCCTTTCTTTGATGAACTCCATGACGAGCTCTCTCGTTCATGGAGGAAACCTTATAATTCCTGTGTCTTCGTGCTCTCGACGTAGAAATATTCGACTATCGTGGGTGCCGAGGCATGGGGGTATTCAGTGATGCCGCCTCTAGAAGAGACACTTGCGGGTTATCTCTCGCCTGGCTCGGCTTCTTCACTAAAGAGACCCACTCTCCCCACAAAGCCATGCAGGACCACCTCCACGCTTGTGGGGAAGGCTTATCAGGCAGCAGGTCAGGCTGGTGCTGCCCTGCACACTATGAAGTGTTACAGGCATACCAGGTTGACCACGGTCGATGAAGAGGCTTTCTATGAGCTTTGTCGAGCCACAGATCTGTCTCTCTGCATGACCAAGCAGACGGCTCGCGCCATTGGCCGGTCTATGTCTGCTTTAGTCAGCATGGAGAGACACTTATGGCTCAACCTGTCGGGCATCAGAGACAAGGACAAAGTTTTCCTTCTCGATGCCCTGGTTTTGCCTTCTGGCTTATTTGGTGATGGTATGAATGTAATTATCACCAAGTTCCAGGAGGCAAAGAGACACGAGGAAGCCTTCGGGAAATTCCTTCATCACCACACTCAGGAGGAGGGGCCGTCGGCCACCCAGCCCTGCCCTAGACCCTCTAGAAGGGAGGCTCAAAAACAAAGCATGGCGAGTCATGCTCCCACTCGTAGGGACTGGGGCCGGCTCGTCGCCCTCAGCAGCCCCCAAAGCAAGACCTCAGGGCAGTCATTTCTAAGAAGAAAAAACCCTGATGGTCTTGCACCCAGCCTCGTGGGGGTTGCCGCCCACGTGTAAGGGTGCGTGAAGCATTCACCTGTTCCTTCCCGATACCGCACAAAACCCCTCCATTCCCACCACCTCTGGTGTTTCAGGAGTTAGAGGTTTCCAGCAAAATATTGAGTGTTCCGTTGCTTCCTAGCTTAGTGCAGGACGCGGAATACTCGACATCCCCTCAACAGGAAGTGTCAAAATTGATACCCATCTCAGAGAACCTGGCAGTGTGGAAACTACTGCCAGGTGTTTCTATGTGGTTTCTAAGTACAGTAGAAAAAGGCTACAGAATTAAATTCAATTGCCGTCCTCCGCGTTTCAATGGCGTGGTCTCCACTACCGTGAAACCGGAACAAGCATGTCTACTGTGGAAAGAACTGAAAAATCTCCTGGTCAAATGGGCCATAGAACATGTTCCACTTCCAGAGAAAGAGTCAGGTTACTACGGCAGATACTTCCTGGTTCCCAAGAAGGGTGGGGGGTTGCGCATGGATGCAACACTGGCTCCTTTGCGACTCCGGGGCATCCGCATTCTGAATTACATAGATGACTGGCTGATACTAGCACAGTCACAAGAACTGGCAGATTAGCACAGGGATATCGTCTTAGCTCATCTGGTTTCTCTGGGTCTGAGACTCAACGTCAAAAAGAGCATTCTCTCTCCCACTCAGGAAATTACCTGGGCGTTGTATGGAATTCGATCATGATGCAGACACAATTGTCTCCTGCTCGAATCGTGTCCATTCAGAACACCCTGAGCAAAGTCAGGCAAGGCCAAAGTTGCACTGTTCATCAGTATCAACGAATACTAGGTCTCATGGCATCTGCGTCCTCGGTGATCCCTTTGGGCCTTCTGCACTTGAGACCATTTCAGTTGTGGCTAAAATCCAGGGTATTTCAGTCCCCTAAGGGCCAGTCCCCTAAGGCAGATAAGGGTTACGCGCCGCTTGCTTCGTACCCTTTCTATGTGGTTCAGACCCCGGTTCCTTACTTTGGGTCCCACTCTAGGTGCGTCTTGCTGTCGCAAATTGCTAACGACAGACACCTCCCTGACGGGCTGGGTTGCAGTCTTAAGTGGTCATCCAGCTCAAGGGGAATGGGAGGGTCATCAGCTCGATTGGCACATCAACTGCCTCGAGTTGGTATGTGGCAGTTTGTGCAAAACCTGATGATCCATGTTATCCAGCATGATAATTAAGAATGACACAAAACACACATAGAGACTTAGAAATAGTGCCAAAACTTAAATATTTCCTCTTCATTTTACATCAAAATTTTAGTTCTAAATTTAAAAAAGTCTCAACAACTTGATGTTGCTTTCAAATAAAAAAATCCCAGATTTCCATTGTGAACCCATTGTACAGCATATAACACATAGATGGAGAAGGAAATCTACAGACATGGACAGCAGATGGAGCTAGTATAAATCTGGATTTAGAGGACCGGTTAAAGGCCGACAGTAAAGATCTGCCCTCAGCAAAATCTGATCTCACACAATCAAATCATTAGCATTTTAATCTTACCAATGTGATATATGTCACCAATGAAACAGTACATTGTTTACATACTCAGTTTGGTACCATAGCAACCAGGAAGCACTCTTCCTAACAACCAAATATATGGCATTTCTGTAAGCTATGCTGTCAGAAGAAGTGGCAGTTTTTACAATTGTCTGACAACTAAAATGCCAAACACATTTAAAATACTGTACATAGGAGGTTACTAGTCCCTGCAGTGGTTAATTGAAGTATCAAGAGAGCTTTAAACAGTAATTCAGAGGGGGTGTTTTGTTTAATGAACAGTCTGAGCTCTTTATAAGGCCTCACTTTTCGCAAATCAATAAGATAGATTTCAGAGAAAACATTTAAACAACCTCTCTGTCTCCACCTCATTCAATAGACTTTATAGGAGGATGGGTCTTCAGAGAAGCTGACAGAGAAAAATCTGCTGCAAGGTTAATAACCTACAGCTTCCACTCCTGTTGCTCTCTCTCTTGCCAGATGGCGTTTTTGATTCCGAGTCACCAAAGCTTGTGCAAACAAGCGTGTCTGTGCTGGAATTTAAACTAGTAAACACTCAACAAGCCACTGAAGTAAATAAATGTTTAAATAACTAGCTCTGTCTGAAAGAGGTTGAAATATTGAACAGATCATTATTGTATCAGGTGTATACCAACTGCATCAAGTAATAAAATAATTTTAAGATGCTGTCCAATAAGAATGTAATATATCAAAACAGCTTTAGATCAGTGCCAATTTATTTAAGACTACATGGGAAGCACAGTTTCAACTATTTTTCAACAATTTGCAATTTGCAATTCCCACTAGTCCTCGTGGTGGTGCGGTTACTCACCTCAATCTGGCTGTTGGAAGACAAGTTTCAGTTGTCTCCACTTCTGAGACAGTTGATCTGTGCCTCTTATCACATGGCTCGTTGAGAGCGAGAACCCCTAATCGAGACCACAAGGAGCTTCCCCATGTGATTCTAACCTCCCTAGCAACCGGGCAAATTTGGTTGTTTAGAAGACATCGCTCTGGATTCGAACTTACGACTCTAGGGGTGGTAGTCAGCATCAATACTAGCTGAGGTACCCAGACCCCGGTTGAAAGACTTCTTGAATTAAGGCTAATGTAGTATTTATGAGGCCTTTGCAGATGTATGGTGGAATTTAAAAACCATCGAAGCTAAAAAAATAAAATATTGCGAGTGAAGCAACAGGAAAATCGAAATTACATATTTGTCAGGAAAGAAGAGTTGTTATTAATAATTATTTCAGATTTGCATTCACTTGCGTGAATTTGTGTTTTCATACAGTTTGAGAAGTATAGAAATTATACAGAAACTAAAGAGCACTGTTACATACATCTACCTCTGTCTACTTTTCCCTTTTTCAGGCACCTATTTTACCACAGTATGTACATGTAAACTCAACTCTTCAAGCCAACATATTGTTTTATTCCTTAAAATGGAACTGAGTTTGTTAAGACTTGCAATTAAACCCACAACAGGTCAATATGCGAGGTAAATAAAGAAATAAAAGAATTCTCATTAAATCCAACCTGATACATATCTGATTTATTTCCATATATGAAAGTAGCTAAAATCGATTTGAAATCAGATTCAATACTGTTCATACTACAGTATCATCCAATGAATTTGGGCCACATTCAACTGTGGTGTGAACATAGCCATAGTGTTGCACTGCACTGATCTAAAGTCAGTACTTACATTTGTCACTATTTATTTAACAATGGCTAGATTACAATATCAGAAGTGCAAGTGGTCTTGGCCACTATACCATGACAGAGCAGATGACCCATGCACATAAATTACTAGCCCATTTCCGAGAGGGTCAAAGGTTAGACTCCACAGTAGATCAAAAGCTCTGGTGCTGCATGTAATTAACCTATGTGCTGTGTGTTGATTGGGAAGGATTCAGAGGATAAGCACAGGAGGTCAAACTAATGTCAAGTGATGAAAAATCAATCTAGTAGTTCATACAAACATCTGACAACCAATGGAATTTTGAAGCTTTAAAGCATTTAAGACTCTTTCTCTGTATTTCCATAGAAGTGTAAAACCCCTTGGGTCAGTGATTGCTGACAAAAATAATTTCTAAAATACAGCTTTGAGAGCTTTTGCTGAATATAATCCCTGACATTCAATTCTCTCTGAGCTCACACACGAACGAAGAGGGCTAACTGTGATTTCCTATGAAGTATACAATTATAACTGATGCTGTGTATGTGTGAGACTATACTGGAGCTGCCACAGTAGTTCACTGTTTTTAGAATTTAGTTTCATTATGTAGAATTCATTTATACAAGATAATCAACTAAATGTTGGGTCAAAAACATTTACATGTTTACAACTTTATAGAATCTCTATATCCATTTATAATTTTATTTAAAGATGTAAGCTTTATGTCACAATTAAAAGGAAAATTTCACCCAAAATGAACATTCTGTCATCATTTACTCACCCTCATGTTGTTTCTTTCTTCCATAAAACTCATAATAATATATTTTGAACAAAGTCAGAGCTGCTATTTTCCATACAATAAAAGCATTTTGTGACCAGGGGCTGTCAATATCCAATAAAGTAGCATATTGTGCGTTATATTCCAAGTCTTCTGCAGTCATATAATAGCTTTGTGTGACAAACAGACTGACGTTATTTCCCAATAATGTTCCCCTCCGCTGTATCTCCCAAATCTGATTAAAAGTTAGCTCAAAAACAGTTATTAAAAAATGAATGCTGAGCTCAACCTTAAGTGGTTCTTGCATGTGAGATGCCCCACAATGTATGATTGTATGACAATGTGAATGAGAATTGAGAGCTAGGATGCAGGATTTAAACTTGAATTTTGTTCCTCAATGCTATCATATGGACATATCTTCACACTGCAAAAAAAAAAAAAAAAAAAATTTCCTATTAAATATGTTTGTCTTGTTTTATATAAATTTAAACATTCTTAAAAGAAGATACATTTACTTGAGAAGCAAAATTACGAGAAATGTTGTCTTGTTTTCAGAGAAATTTAGCAAAATCTTGTAACTTTTATGTTTAAAAAAGGGAGGAAAAACTATTTTCCAATGAGGTAAGAAAACAAAAAACTGGACTCAAAGGAAAAACAAGTTTGTTTATTTTTTACCCCATTAGCAAATATGTTTTTCCTTGTTTCAGGCATAAAACTCACCACATTTTGTTAGATTTCTCTAAAACTAGACTTCATATATTGTGTCATTATTGTTTCTCAAGTAATTGTTGTTGTTTTAAGGGTATTAAGAATGTTTTTATTTATTTCCAGCAATAACACATAAATAATCTGTAAGATTTTTTTTTTCAAAGCAGTGCAAAGAAAATAAACAAACAAGCAAACAAACAAACAAATAAAAACAACAACATATGGACTAATTTTATGGAATGAAATTGACAGTGTGAATTATTGTCCACTTTCACCTTTGTGTTCCACGGAGGGAAAAAAATTTAATACACCTGTATTGCAACATGGTAAGGATATGAAAAAATGAAAGAATTCTATTTTTGATTGAACTATCTCTTTAAATAGTTTCAACCAGTGAGCAACATCAGCAAACGGTGATATTTATAGAGAAAATAGAAACATCTGGTTGAATAAATATCTCTCAAAACATAGAAAATTATTTCTCTGTTGTCCTTTGACTTTTACTTTGAATAACTTGCACCAATGGTTTATTATAGCAGCTGTAATTTGGTACCATGGCTTTTTAATTCTGAGCATACTTTGTGGAGCCAAGTTGGAGCCAAGGGCACCTTTTGAAATATCATAGCAGCGATGGCATTGGTATTTTTTGGATTGACTTGCATCTCAAAGTGCAGGTTCTTTTTCATCTGTACAGAGAACAGATCGATGTTATCGCCCGACTTTAAACAATACTGCATACACTGCTTTGCTTGTGTATTCTGATATCTACATCTGTGATTCAAAGTGACCTTAGACGATGCACCACACTTTTCTGCTTCCCTTGGACTTGTTCTTGGCTAAATGACAAACAAAATAGTCCAATCCGATCCAAGATCCATTTACTGCACCTGTAAGTATTCGTTTTCTTTGTAGATCAACAAGATGTGTGAGATGGGTTTGAATTTGCGATCAGGGCTTGACACTAAAGAGGAATATTATGACTGGAATTCACAAAGGTTTACTGCCCTTTTCAAAGGGCATGTAATACAAGCCAGATTTAGCCCTTTCAGGAATGAATATTTTATGAGCGAAGTCTGTTTTTATAGATATTGATGGCCAAAAGGCTGGTTTTGGGTGAACTGAGATTCAATGTGATTCTATTTTGGGCAAGTCTGATAGGGCAGCTATGGCCGAAGAAATCTGAATTACCCAAAATATTCAGACTGTATGCGTTGCAGTTCAAAGAACGGACCCATCACCTAGAAAGGGTTTTTAGCACTATATGCTTTTATACTCATAAAAGCATATAGTGACTCCAAAAAGGGGGTATATTAGTGCTGAGGGCAAAAACAGAAGCAAGAGAGGGAAAAAAAAGTGATTTCTTACCTCACTGTTCAAAAAGCAGTAGAAGACCGACACAAAGAAGCCCTGCAAAGAGAACAAAAAAAGTTCAAGCATCGCTTGATAAGAAAAAAATTTAAATACCAAAAGCCAGCTTTTCCAAAAAACAGTAAAGTTTTGATTTTAGCAGTTACATACTTAGAGTCAATGTGAAACAACTTTTACAACACATTTTTCTTCCATAATCTGACATTTTCAGAGTGAAACAGGATATTAAATATGAATCTATCCATCGGGCATTGACTGGACCAAGAAAAGTTGATGTTACAACACAGAAAAGAAGGGGTTGAAAAGTAAGAGGGATTTGTGACATCAACTTTTCTTGGTTCAACTTGGTTCAGAAACCATTCAACTTGGATAAATACATAAATAAAAAAACACATGAAAGACATAGCCTATCACAAACACAGTCAAGATTAATATGTATTTGATTTTTATAAAGGAGACAACCAATACAAGGCTTCTCCACTTATAGTATTACTCATTATTGTCTAAAATGTATAAGCTTATCTGAGATTAATATTTTTAAAGACCCCATGAAATTGCTTGACAAAAACAGTTTTCTGTCCTGTGTGTATTTTCTGAAACAGGAAACAAGACTTTTGGGCATGTGCACATGCCTTTATTTAAAAAAATAATTTAAGAAAAAAACTATTTTTTTGTCAACTTTTAGGAGTACACTAGCAGAAGCTTAGATTCCAAAGCTAAAAGCCACAACACTCCAATCTTGATTTCATGGAGTCCTTAAAAGTTTGAATAGGACTGTCTCCTGACCAAAACACTAAAACATGTTTGCCTAACGTGAGTACACTAACATTCAGTTTTCCCCATAGATAAGTCTGTCATTCCCATGGGGAGTGGGACAGCTGTGAATTTGTGGAAAACAAGGCTTGAACATGAGTGAGAGTCACGCCAGGAAGCAAATGGTGCAAATCAGGGGATAGAGTTGACCTTGTGTGCTTTGGATGACACGGCTGACTTTGGATTACTGTGAGAAATTGATGACTAGGAAATGGAACAAGGATTTCCAAATATGTTGGTGAAGCTTAATAGAAAACTAAACCTTAACAACATATTTAGTTATATGCATTGGCTGATCAGTTTTTTCAAAAAATAACACAAATAAAAATAAATAAATAAAAATACTTACTGTAAGTACAACAAACTCTGCTTTTGTACCTTTTTTTTTCCTTTGTTGTGTAATTTGATTTTAAATTTTAATTTAGTTTTAGTTGTTCTTAATAGGTTTTATTCCATAAATAGGATACCAAATATCTAGGTTATCCGTCTGTCACTAACTTCGACGTGTCGAAGAAGCGACAATAGGGGTCTCTCTTGAGTGGCGAATATGCCTCTGATATATGAAAAAAGGCCAATGAGAAGTTGGCAGACAGTATTTGCATACCCTGCCCCGGACATACGGGTATAAAAGAGGGGAAATACGTCGAGTCCATTCAGAAATTTTCTTTGGAGCCGATGGTTGTACTGCAGCGAGCTGTGAATCACACACCCGTTCCTGTTCCTCTGACGCTCTCTGCAGTTGGATCTACGGCGCACTGCAGCGGCTTTCTCCTTCCTTGCACGGCAGTGCAATTTGCCCTTGGGCACTTCGACAGTGCAAGAGCATATTAAAAGAGTGATATTTCTTTTAAAAGAGCAATACACAGCGTCATTGAACGTCCTTTTCAGAATGTGTCTTTATAAAGATGCCATTTCTGCCCCTGTGTAGTTTCTGGATGCGGTAATTTCTCCCCACCTCTCACGGTCATAAAAGCTGCCTCGCGTGCCTGGGCTGCGATCACACGCAGGCAGCGTTTTATGAATGGTTCATGTTCTCAGTGTGAGAACATAGCCATGGCAACATTGCGGCTTTCTTTTGTCATGAGAGAAAGCCACTTCAGCCACCCCCCCCGCGCCTAGCCTCCTTCCTACGGGATTGGGGCAGGCGCCGCGGGCAATGAAGGCGATTTGGAGATAATGACGGGTTGCGTTTCGCCGGGTAAACTCCCTCAAACCACCCGCCTCCCCGGCACGCTTGCTTGCTTCAGAATTGGATGACATCACCGCTTCATCGGAGAGCGTTACAGCGGTGTCTAATGCTGATGACTCGCCTGAAGATCCGCTATGCTTTCTCGGGCTACTTGATTGGTCCATCGGGCATGTGCGCCGCTCACAGCGATGGCCACCCTTGTGGTCCAGAAACGCAATCTATGGACCGGACCTGGTCGAAATGTGGGAGGTAGACAAGGCACACCTTCTTGAACGCTCCCGTCTCCCAGCTCCATCCATTTGGCGGCGCCATTGACAACTCCGCCCAGCAGTCCTCAGCGGTGAAGCAGACGGAGGCCATTTCACATCCTGCCCTGCCGCAAACCTGCCGCCATGGGCCATTCCCTGTCGTGGCTCTCACTTCCCAACCCGTCTTGCTGGCTGACCCGGACCATCCGACTCGGTTACGCAATTCAGTTTGCCAGGCCTCCACCCCCCTTTCACGGGCGTCTGCCGCAGTACATGGCGAACATGCCAAGTCCCTCCAACCGAGATGAAGAAGGGTCTCTACAACCCTTACTTCATCATACCCAAGAAAGGCGGCAGCTTATGACTTGCGAGTTTTCAACCAAGCGTAGCACAAACTCCTGTTCAAAATGCTCATGCAGGAACATTTTAACCTGCTTTCGACATCTAGATTGGTTCGCAGCGGTAGATATGAAGGACGCGTACTTCCACGACACCGACCCTTCTTACGGTTCGCGTTCAACGCGAACCTACAAAGGAGAAGGAGACATGCCAAAGGGGAGGACTTTGTACTGATACGCCTGGCCGTCGAACACGAACCTTAAGAAGGGTCGTGTCGAGGCAAAATTGAGACGTGGACGTCTTCACGAAAGTCGCAGAGGCAGCCCTTGCCCCGCTCCGAGAGGCCGGTATCCACATGCTCAATTACCTCGATGACTGGCTCATTCTGACCCACTCACGTGAGTTACTATGCACTCACAGAGACCAGGTGCTCAGGCACCTCAGCCGTTTAGGGCTTCAGGTCAACTGGGAAAAGAGCAAGCTCACCCCAGTCCAGAGCATCTGTTTTCTCAGCATGGAGTTAGTCTCAGTCTCAATGTCAGCACATCTCACCAATGAGCGTGCCCAGCATGTCGGGCACAACGGTCCCCTTAAAACTTTCCCAGAGTCTCCTGGGGCATATGGCATCCTCCACGGCGGTTGCACCACTGGGGTTGATGCATATGAGACCGCTTCAGAACTAGCTTCAGACTCGAGTCCTGAGACGAGCGTGGCGCCGCGGCATGCACCGTAAATCAGACAATACATAATTTTTTGAAAATATGAAATCAAATGTTATTTTCTCTGAAATTTATACTGTAGAGTTTCCGCTCAAATTTGTTTGCACATTTAGAGTGTCAGTATTTTAAAACTTTGCAAACTTTCATTTTTATTTTTGTTAAAACTGAAATGTGTAATTTCATTAGTGCCACCAAAAGGAATTAAATTTTTTTCCCCCAAAATATTCCCAGTCCCACTCTAAATTCATGCCATTGGTGTTGCTGTGTCAGGCATGACGGACCACTCCAAATAAACAGAGACACATTGTTTACAATTTGAGGAAATTAACCTAAAAATGGCTTAATTTTTGTTATTAAGTAAATGGCGTACAGGTGTGTTCGTATATTATGCTGAGAAAGGAGAAATTAACAAAAAAATGTTCATTGCTGTTTTTTTTTTAATAGTTGTTGAACACAACTACAAAAGTTCAAAAGTGGGTTTTCTCACCTGAAAGGACTCTAGGAAAGAGTTGAAGTAGATGAAGACAATCTGTGAGATCTCATCTTCGCCAGGGTTGACGAAAAACAGCATGTAGGTAATGCCCAGCAGAGGCAGAAGAACCAGTGTGGCTTTCACTGCTTTTCTGTTTTGATTAGAGGCAACCAAATCATTAAATTAACAAATCATGCCGATAGAAAATCACAATATTATAATTGTATACTGCATTTTCCCTGAGAATCAAACCCATGACCTTGGTGTTGATAGCACCATCTGAGCTACAGGAACCCTACATGATTATTTAGGTGGCCATCATTTATTGGTCCGGACCAAAAAAGAAAATGATACATTTAGTTCTGGTTTGCAAAAACTGCACTTAATGCTGCACTTGATTCAGCGCTTTGGGAACGTCTTTTAGGAGTGAGCAGCTGTGAATATGTGTGCAACACGTCAATAAAATTGACTAGAATTTATAGCCTCTGTTGGTGTGAAAGACAAAGAGAAAATGAGTGATAAACAAAGCAAACGGTGTGTGTTTCCATGTTTACACCATATTGCTGAATCGGACACACCAGTTTTGTTTTGTTTGTTTGGGGGAAGAGCACGCTGCTCTTGCGTTGAAAAAAAAAATACTGACTGGAGAATGGAAACTCCACCCCGAGGTAGTGAAACAAATCTTGATTTTACGTAGCAGAAGTGGACCTCTTCGCCTCCCAACAAACAGTGCAATATTCCTTCTACTTCTCTCTGAGTCACCCAGCCCCCCTTGGTCTGGACACGATGGCACATACATGGCCCAAAATGCACCTGTATGCATTCCCTCCGGTTTCTTTGATCCTGGGAGTTCTAGCCATGGTTCGCCAACAAGGATCTTGCCTCTTATTGATGGCGCCGCGTTGGCTGAACAGAGTATGGTTCTCGGAGTTAATAGCTCACTGCGACGGCTCGCCTTGGGCGATACTGCAGACGAGGGACCTTCTGTCTCAAGCGCAGGGGACAATATTACATCCCCAGCCTGAGTTTTGGAACCTTCATGTTTGGCCCCTGTTTCTACCTGAAGTTATCGAGACCTTTCTGAGTGCTAGGGCTCCTTCTACTAGAAGAAGTGTGGCACGGTGGAGGGCGGGACCGGGGCGTGATTATGCACGCCCGGTCCCGTATTAGGCTAATTAAGCCGTCAAGAGGGATAAAGGCCACTCTCTCTTGCATCGCGGTCGGCGATGCAAGAGAGAGAGAGATCGTTCACAGACATGTCCGTCGTCTTATGTGTTTGTCTTTTGACTTTTACATTAAACCTTTACGTTATATGTCAAGCCGGTTTCTCGCCTCTTCCTTGCCCTCGAAAATGATCTGTTTTACAAGAAGTTATGCCAATTAATGGGGTGTCTTCGGAAGGTGGTGCGCTGCACGTAATGTAGATCTTGTTAACTGCCAAATTGATTCAGTTCTGGACTTCATGCAGGAAAAATTATCAGCAGGCACATGCCCCGCCACTCTCAGGGATTATATGACAGATCTATCGGCTTGCCACGCCTTGATTGACAAGGTGCCACTGGGGAAACATCCTTTTGTTCGTGGAGATATGCAACCGAGGCCTCCCGTTACGACCAGGATCCCGTCATGGGACCTAGCAATAGTCCTTAGGGGTCTGGTTGAGACCCCTTTTGAACCTCTAGAGTCTGTGTCTGACAAGCTTCTGACTCTGAAGATGGTTTTTCTTATGGCTATTACTTCTTTAAAAAGAATTGGGGATTTGTAGGCTCTGTCTGTCTTGCCATCCTGCTTAGACTTTGCCCCAGGAATGGCGAAAGCAATACTGCATCCTCATCCTGAATACCTGCCTAAGGTTCATTTTTTGAACATACATCTGGTCACTCTTGAAGCCTTCTGTCCTCTGCCGTTTATAACAATGTATCAGGAGAAATTTCACAGACTGTGTCCAGTCCTTGCTCGTCAGGCCTACGTCCACCACACTAGCCAGTGGCGTAAGTCAGGGCAACTATTCGTCTGCCATGGGGGCCGTAACAGGGGGGCGGCTGCCACAAAACAGACAATGTCACATTGGGTGAGGGATACTATTGCACTGGCCTATGAGGCGTGCGGTCAAGCTTCGCCAGCAGGCATCAGGGCTCATTCTACCAGGGTCACTTCTAATAAAGCTCTGGCTGGGGGTGTTTGTGATGCGGCAGGCTGGTCCTCTCCGCATACATTCATAAGGTTTTATACTTGCACCTGTCAGTGCACCTGTGGCACATCTACTTATATCCCTGGTACTGCCGCATTCTGATGATGTCACCAAGAGAGGCTATAAATTCTAGTCAGTTTTATTGACGTGTTGTACACATATTCACATCTGGTCACTCCTAAAAGACGTTACAAGAGTTACAGCAAAGTAACCTGAGACGTTATCATATTTGACACAACAAATTCAGTAATTAAGTCAAATAAAATGATTGTAATTTTCCTTACCACTATGCCAAACGTCACAGTGCCTAATAATGTTGAACTGGTGGACATTGTGGTGAATTTGGTTTAAACAGTATGTATTGAATTTGCCATGGGCCACTGACTGTGACTGTCAGAGACACTTCAATTCCTACCTCCCACTAAAAGCTTATTATAATGTACCTGTGTACTACAACGTGCAATACAAATACAAACGCTTCAAAATTAGCATCTCAATTTGCTCATCCTGTTCCATCTTTATATTTCTGACTGTACTGAATAGTCTATTTTGTTAAATGTGCCTCATCTTTACAAAATGCTTAGTACCTGGTTGCATCCCAATCCACATCCTAACCATTAAAATCAGTATTCAGAATTGGGGTTAGTGCATCCAAAATTAAAGTAAATTGAAAATTATTTCAAAAGTGCCTGAAGAAGTATGTATGGAACAGTGAAAGGAAAGTTATTAGGAATGTATATTAATGAATTTTAAGGTTAAGAATTTATCTAGACAATAACACTTACATACAAATGAAAATACATTAATTGTATGATGTGGTAGTGTCCTAATACTGCTGCAGTGTATTACTATGTTCTAGAATTTTGTATTATTCCATTTCCACCGGAAAACATACTTTTAGTGCTCAGAGGATGTATTTCTCACCTGTACTGAATTGTTTCTGAAGTGGTAGAAGCTCTCAGTTTAGTCATTAGGATCCTCACAATGTTGAAGAGAAAAATGAAGTTAATCTAGAGAGAGAGAGAGAGAGAGAGAGAGAGAGAGAGAGAGAGAGAGAGAGAGAGAGAGAGAGATAGCAATAATAAAGCACTAAATTTGAAATCTTGGGAGACACATTAAACTTCTCATGTGATGAAGAAAGAAAAACAAACAAATAAATAAACCTTGATCAATTGCCCACACACACCAAATCTTCATGTTGATACAACTGCAAGCTGAAATGAATCAAACCTTACTAACTCACCAGTAGCACCAAGATCATGGGACCCTGGTAAATATAGTCAGTATAAATGCCGGCCCGCTTCCCAAACCAGCACCTGCACAGAAATTCAGATTCCTTACAGTGATCAAGAAGTCAAAATGTCTTTTTCAGCCATGTGTATAATTAAATTAATCAATTTATACAAAGTGACCAGGGGTGGAAAGAGTACTGAAAAATAATACTCTAGTAAGAGTACAGTTACTTCTTCAAAAATGTAGTTTGAGTAGACTAAAACTATCTGTTCTAAAAACTACTCAAGTAAGAGTAAAAGAGTACTGAGTTGCGAAAGCTATGCCCCTTTATAATAAAAACTTGATTCTGCAATTTAAAACTGTAGCACACATACCGTAATTTACATTCCCTTTTATGGCTATTTGCCAGAAAGAATAAAAAATATAGGTATTTTATAGGTGTATGTGATTGACAACTTTTAAATACATCATCATCTATGATACTGTAAACACTACATGAATCTGATTTTACAAAATAAATAAAAGGGTGACATGATTACAGAAATTAAAAGATGAAAAAGTTATTTTCAATATCATAATGTATGAAATAGTTACATTAAAATCAGTTTATGTGTGGGGTCTAAATTTTCCTTAATGCCAACTGAGATAGTTATTGTTGTGCATAAAACATGTTCAAAACAATGAAAGGAATGTAAAAAGCACACACAAATAAATATTTTAGTCACCCTTATGCCATGTGTATGACTTTCTTCAGCAGAACACAAGTTAAGATTTTTAGAAGAATGTATCAGCTCTTTTGGTCCATACAACGCATTTGAATGGGTGGCAAAATTTTGAAGCTTGAAGCTTACATGTACACTTCAAGTCCGACATTTTGATGCAAATACACTTTTTGTCCCACTGTTTACATTCACTTTAGACCAAACATACTGCGTTTACATTAATGCCTCACCAAGATAGGCATTGGCGGAATTATAAAGTGTATTTTATAATTTAGTCGTGTACCTGCACACGTGCATGTTAAGCGCACAAACATGTCAATCGAACAGAACGCAGCTACAGACGCCAGGAAATAAAAAGTCAATCTTTTATATTTTATCTAGATCAACCGACCAGTAGTTGTCTTGCTATCACGAGCGATGTAATGAACACCCCTGTTCTAGATGTAGAACATGGGCTAAGTATAGAAAATTACTCAAAGCTTTATCATTGATATCGAGGACAGATTTTTTATTTTTTTTTTCAGATAAACATCAAGATTGTTTTATTGCACAGCCCTATTGATAACATTAATCTCTCACAGCAGCCCAATAATCTCAGTGATAAATAGCTTTATTTAAGGCTACATTATAGACAGAATCTAGTAAACAGAAATATGAAATTTACCTCGATATGTTTCTCAAAATTAGAGGCAGGATTAATGCTGATATCTGGCTTGAGCAAGTTAAACTCACATGACACAGCCAAGCAATTGTCCTTTTTAAAAAGCCCTTTCGGTTGCGGCCCTGATGTTCAGGTGTTCAACTGTGTTTGAGGCATCTTCCACATCCATAACAGTTGGCACCGATCTACAACTGCCATTCAAGTTTTTTAAGTGTGATTTGATTTGACGGGAGTCACGAGACTATCTCCATCCAATCATGATGATAGACAAAAATAAAATCAGGACAGGGAAATAGCGAACAAAGACGGTGTGAAAATAGCGCATTAAAAGTACAGTTACAGTACTTAAAATTAACTCAATTAAAAGTAAAAGTATAACATTTTAAAACTACTTAAAAGAGTACAATTCCTGGAGAAAACTACTTAATTACAGTAATGTGAGTATTTGTAATTTGTTACTTTACACCCCTGAAAGAGACTTACAACATATTCAAGGTAAACATTTGAGTTTGTGTGTTTCCTGGGAATCAAACCATTGACCTTAGCATTGTAAGCACCATTCTCTACCATTTGAGCTGCAGGAAATGTGTAAGATCCTTGCGATTTGACTTAGTCAAACTATTGATATTTTGAACACATTTCTTCAGTGTGATTGTGTCCATGTAACAACGATATAATGGAATTTGGGGAGAATAATGTATTATTCTAGACCAATGATTAAACAAGCAAATCTAGCAAAGTGATTAAAGCAGATCCACTGGGGGAGAAAAATAAAATAATAATAATAATAATAAAATAAAATAAACAATCTTTTCAAAAGAACAAAAGCAACAAAGCAAAGAAGAGGGAAGTATGTAGTCCCTTGGGCTGATATGCACCTGATTTGTTAATTCTGCAGATACAGTTGGATAGACTGTGTAATCAAACCTGCCTCAGCTGAGTGTGTTAGTTTTACAGGATTGGAGCGAGATGGGGTTTGGGAATATGTTTGAATGGCAAAATGGTATCACTTGTGGAGCTCAATCAAAAATATTCACAGAATCATCCAGGTAAAACAGGCTAAAAAAAGAAACAGTCTCATGTTTTCAAGTGTGTTTGTCTAAAAATATTGTTGTGAGGCGTATACGGCAGTGCTTCTCAACTGGTTTTGCTTCAGGCACCAGATTTTAGATTTAACAAATAGTAGTGACTGATCACTGTCACAAATGCAACCTGTATATAATGTAGCCTGGGCTGTAATTTATTATACCTTGCTGTAGTTTTGTTCATTTTGTTTACTAGGATGAGGGTAAGCCATGCAACCTTCCATTTTACCATCTGCATTATTTGGCTTGCTTCAACTACTTTAATTTGTGGCACAATACTGTAGAGTCCAATTGAACTTACAGCCTATAGCGTCAACAACAGAAGATATGGGAAGCGTTCTCTCCTCTTATCTATATATGATTAAATGGTAAATTGGATATTATAATTTGCATTTAGCACTGTTTTCGCTGCTGTTTGTGATATCAAAACACGACCCACCAGTAGAGAACCAATGATCTACGGTACTGTATATAGCAGATAAAATAGTGTAAGTGACATTTAGGGTCTTTAAGGGAGAATTAAATCTGCCTTTATCATGGATCGATTGTTTAATGACCAGAAGAAAGGTTAGATGACACAGATAATTGGAGTTAATATAACCCTTAATTGTTTTTATTGTGAATGAGGTGATGGAGTTTGTTTTTGTGTGAGTGAGTGTGTGTGTGTGTGCGTGTGTGAAATGCAGGAATAATACAGAGGTAAAAATGACCACCACAACAACAACAACAACAACAACAAAAGGAAACTCACTTTTCGTTGTCGTAATATAGTTTCCCAATGGCCCATGCAACAATAATGGGGAATGGAATACCTGTGAAAAAAAATAAAAAAATGTCCTCTCATTAATTTTAAAATCAAAGGCATTATACAAACTGTATAATTGATTTCATTAAAAAGCTATGAGATAAATCCTTGGCAATGACTCATTTGCATTGTCCCATTGAATTTTTAATGAGGACAATTCTAGGCTTGACAGACAATTTGCCCATAGTTCAGAAGAAAAGCTGTTCCAATTGTAGTCCTCATTAGAGTAGTGTGTCTTTTCAAGTCAGTAATTGACAGTACTTTAATCTTTGATGTTTTTCAAGTAACTTTAAAGTCAACATAAAATAATTTTTTTTTTACTTTTTATTGCTCATTTTATTGTTCTTATCATGCACAATTCATCTATGCATATTATTCCAATTAAAGAAAATGGTTGTCTTTCTAATCTTTCATAAATGTACCCCGTAAATGACTTTCCTTTCAAAAATTACATTACGATTCTTTTCATAACATCTCCTCTAACAACCTGGCTCCATTTTGGTATTGAACACTTTTCACAACCGAATAAATGCCCAATGGATAAAATCAAATCTCACCCATTAATATCCAGTTTTATATAAGTATTACATCAAGATTATCCATTGAACAATGTAATCACATGTAATATGACAATGCATGCCTAACAATATAATGTTTGATGACTTAAATTGCTTCATGTGGCAAGATCTACATTAAAAAAAATGTCAAGACTTTTATTATTTTATAGTTTTTTATGTTTATTTTTTTATATGACTGTTTGACTAGATATAATAAGACAACATTTTTAAGACAAAAATATTTTTAATGCTTAAACAAAGTATCAATAACTCAAATGTTTTAATTCTTTTGTTCACCCTTGTAAGTTCACCCTTGTAATTCACCCTTACGTTGCATCAAACCTGTATGTTTTTTTTTTACTTCAGTGAAACACAAAAGGAGATTCAGCAAAATGTTAGGGACAGACAGCCTCAGTCACCATTCACTTTCATTGTATGGAAGAAATATATAGTGAAAGTCAATGGTGACAGTGGCTGTAAGTGCCAAACATTCTGCATTTGTGTAAAAGTAAAATAAAGTAAAGTAAAGACATCCATACGATTTTGGAACAACATGAGGGTGAAAAAATTATGATTGAATCGTGTCCCTATAAGGTATCAATTGCATTCGTTCGCTTATTACACTGTACATTGGTTATTTCAATATTAATGAAAAAACTGCTTTGTAACTTTGCTGATTTTAGTGCATCATGGGATACTTACACCAGCCTATACAGATGAACATCCACTTCCTCAGTTTGTCTGTGGAGTAGGTCAGCACTATGGCTGTGTGCAGATAGCAGCCCTCTCCAAACATCCAGAAGAAGTTTGTCACATGGAAATAATTATATGCTGCTGTGACCAGCCTGCACCAGATCTGAGAGAGATGAGAGATGAGAGAAAGAAAAATCCAGTTAGATGTTTAGAAACATCCTCAATGGTGCCTGAGGAAACCGCCATGCCATTTCTTGTTATCATTTGCCGTTTTTTAAACCGCTTTTATTTAATAGCTTTAGGAAATGAAAGCTTTGGTTTGTTTGTGTGTGTGAATAGGCAAATCTTTATGACTGAAGACGAGTTCACAAACCAAGCAGGAGATAAAACCTGGCTTTTCCAAGGGAGGGGATATTACAGATGGGAAGAGTGGGACGGGGGGTCTGAAATGAGGCCCTGGGATGGAACAGATTTAGATGAAAGTATGACGCATGCCAGTGAATTATAGACGACATTCACATTAACCTGTTTTCATTTGAAAATTCAGCTTCAGCTTTCTTACATTATAATTTTTCAGTGTGTGTGTTAATGGAGAGTGTTTCTATTAAATTAAATGAATCTTTTGAAGCCAAGGCAAAAGGTTCAATATAGATTGCTTCCCTTTTTAAGGATTTTTTTCTTTGTCTTAATGCAAGTAAATGTCATAGTTAATTAAAGGCATAGTTCACCTAAAAATGAAATTTCTCTCATCATTTACTCACCCCTATACCATCCTAGATGTGTGTCTTTCTTTCTTCTGCACAACACAAAGAACGATTTTTAGAAAAATACATCAGCTCTATAGGTCCATACAGTGAAATGAGTGGTGACCATATTCAAGTCCTTTGTTACCACTTTCTGGACTTTCACATTCTGACATTGAAAAGAGGATATTTATAGTAAAAAGGACTTGAATATTTGTATATTGTATATTTGTTTCTCACCCACACCTATCATATCGCATCTGAAGACACGGATTTAACCACTGGAGCCGTATGGATTACTTTTATGCAACTTTTTTGTGATTTTTGGAGCTTCAATGTCCTGGTCACAATTCACTTGCACTGTATGGACCTACAGAGCTGAGATATACTTCTAAAAACCATTGTTTGTGTTCTGCAGAAGAAAGAAGTCGTACACATCTGGGATGGCATATGGGTAAGTAAATGATGAGAGAATTTTCATTTTTGGATGAAATATCCTATAAATAATTCATATCAATTGCTTTCACATTTTATCACAAAAAATTGAAATAATGATAACTACAGTACATAGCCTACAGTATATAAGAACCAGGGGAACCTGAAGGTGAGTTAGCAACAATCAGGAACATGTTAAAAAGAGGCATATAGGAATAATACAAAAATAAGAGAGATGTTTAACAGAGATGTATGATCAGTTCTGCTGATCAGCAGGGTAAGAAGGCAGATCTTCTGCTGACATTTGCATGAGACACATGTGTACACCAGAGTCTATGAGTGTGAAACGGCACTGTTTAATCTAGTTCAATCCCAGCCTCTGCTCCTTTGTGTGGGCAATATTTCAACATTAGGGCCTGTCTCTTGAGAAGATAAAAATCTGTCACTCTCGGCTCCAGATTGAAGATTACAGCTTTGAGTTATGACTGGAGCGGGGGTACAAGTGTCACTGAAAGATTATAAAGTTTCAGACCTGTGGTTTCTCTGTAAAAAGGGGATGACACTCTTTTCCCCCACTCTCACAAACTGCAAGAAAAAGAAAAATCATTTTCTAATTATTTTAGACTCATGGTCTTGAGAGGCTATACAAGACAAATTTTTGACAGGCATTAATTGAGATAGGATAAAAACGAAAAGCTCCTTGAATCATAAACCACACCTCCAGCTTTCAGTACTTCTGAAGATTTTCACTTGTCTACAATTTTACATTTCACAATAAGCCCCATGTGATAGGAATTTAAGACCTTGCAGAGATTGTAAGCTACTGTGTAAGCATTTTTACTAATTTTGCAGTTGTTTACTGAACAATGTCTTTCATTAACTGTATAAATTATTGTCAACTTGGCATTTGTACCCAATAAATGTGCTACATTCCACTGTAAAACATTGCCGTAAGGAGAATGTTTGCTTTGAATGTGTGAGCCTTTTCTAAACTATTGCATCCCACATAATAAAAACACTTCAACTTATATATAACACTGCACTTATATAGTGACATTTATTATATAGGTTGATTTATTAACCTTAGAGCAGAGTTTTACAATTGGTGATGCACGACTCCCCTGGGGGGTGCCAGAGAGTCCCAAGGTCGAGGCGCAGCGCGGGGAAAATAAATCATAACAGTTCAAGTCTGTACACATCTGTCCTGCTAGCTTGCATGTTAAAGTGCATATTAAGCATATGCGTGTTGCAAAATGGATCGCTTTGTAGACAAACAAAACAAAAGTCTACAGGAGAGGAGGCAGATTCTGGGCCAAGCAAAAAGCGGAGGAAGTATGATCATGAGTATTTAAAGTTGGGATTTTCGTGGACCGGTCCCAATGATGCGCCGCTGCCTCAGTGTCTTATTTGCAAAGAGGTGCTAGCAAATGATAGTATGAGACCCCGTAAGCTCCAGAGTCACATTGAGGCCAAGCTCTAGTCTAGTGGCCAAGCCACTGGAATTTTTTGACAGAAAGCTGAAAGAATTACAAACACATAAGAGAGTAATCCAGACTTTTAGCTCTGTTAATATCAAGGCGAAAATCTATGAATGTCCTCATCCCCTTCACCTCCACTTAATTATGTGAGTGCGGGTTTTTCGCTTTGTACCTGCTTAAAAGCAAATACCGATCAATGCTGCAGGTGGAGGACGATTTACATTTATTCCTTTCTACCGCGCAGCCCCGCATCAATCACCTGTGCGTATCAAAAAGTTGGACTTATTGTTCCCACTGATGTGGGGGCAATGAAAATGAAGAGGCAAAATCGGCAATCAGATTTTTTTCTTGTCATTTTTTTTTCTTTTTTGCTTTATGTAGGCCTATATGGAAGTGATTTTTACGCATTTGATACTGTGACAAAACAGTGCTGTCCATAGCTGATGATGTAATCAAAGTTGATTACCTTAAGTAGCCTAAACTCTCCAAAATAGCTCTAATTCAATTGATATAATGTCAGTAGCCTGTGGCTGTTAATGAACATGTTTCCAGCTTAGTTATTTGACCATTGAGGGTTATCTGTTCAGTGATCAGAAACTAGATCTGTCCATCGTGCTGATTATGTTCTGTCTGATTTTGTTGGCTCTTTGGTTGCTGTTGAGCATAATTCGTTTAGTTTTTTGACTGTGGAGGATTCTTTTCAGAAGGCTAATTTTAACAGTTTCCCAATTGCTTGAATGTGGTAAAAATGTGTTTGCAAAGTATGTGTTCACAATATGTTTTAAAAAGAAAGACAAAGTGTTTGAAATGTTTAGAAAAAATATAACCTATTTCAAAACGAAACTGAATTTAAAATTGCCATACACCAATGGCAGCCATGCAAGGCGCTAGCCTGCCTTTGGGAGCAACTTGGGGTTCAGTGTCTTGCCCAAGGACACTTCGCCATGTGGGCTGGGAACCACCAACGCTCTACCACCTGAGCCACAGCCGCCACTAACATGAAAAGCTCAACCTTGATTAAGTGTGGTAGATATTAACAGTCTAGATGGTCTTTGTATAAAGCACACAGTGACTGGGTTCGCTTTATTGAACCGCAATTTCAATGATTCAAAACAACTACATCTATGACACTGTGTATTTACACAATTTAAACAGTTATTCCCTCAATGATGAACAACTTCCAGTCCCTGTTATCTCTAAAATGACCCATTTCACTTTATTTTATAAACCTGACAGGCCACCAGTTGCCAATAAAATTTTATATCCAAATTTTTGTTTTTTGAGCCTCATGTTGTGTTGAGATTTACTATTTATTGACTTATTATTGTTTTATGTTTGGAGTCTCAGATACGTTTAAAAATAATAAAAGCCATTTAAAAAATATTTCATTATTTTCATTTAAATTCTATTAAAGGCATATTCTGGGCTCAATACAAGTGGCATAATGTGTCAGGATCACTTTGGTCAGTCATGTTTATTGGTTATTGACAGGATCCTGACATCCATGTTCAGTGTTTGTGTTGAGCACATGGCTTATGATTGTGTTTGTTCGCCATGTGCTCTCCTGCATTGTCATTTGTGTTTAGTGTGAGCACATGGCTTCCATCATTATTGATTGCCATGTGCTCTCCTGTCTCGCATCTTGGTCCCGCCTCCTTGTTATTAGTTAATTTGCCACACCTGCCTTCCCTCGGTACCCTCCTGATTTCCTTCCCTATTTAATCTCCTTTTGTTGTCTGTTCTAGGCCAGTTTGTTGTTGATTGCCAAATGTTCATGTGGATGGTCTCCCTGTTTCTGGCAGTGCTGCAGGTTTCTGGAGGATCCTGTTCTGAGCCTGGTCTGTGAGGCTCTCCCTTTTTCAGCCTGGCCTACCCTGTTCCAGTCTATTTTTGGGATTTTTATTTTTTTATTTATTTATTTTTTATTATTAAGCCCATCCTAATTCTGCTCTTGAGTCCTCACCTCTAACCTATTCCCTGATATTTTGTTGATTTCCACAAATGTATTTGGACTCATCCCTTGTTTTCTTTAAAAAAAAGCAAAAATCGAGGTTACATTAAGGCATTTACATTGGAAGTGAATGGGGACAACCTTTAGAGGGTTTAAAGGCAGAAATTTGAATCTTCCATTACAAGTGCCTCACTATAACTCCCTTTTTATATAAAAGAAAAAGAGTCACGAGTCGAAATTCGTTCTTGTGGTAATCAACATTATGCCACATTCTGTTGAATGAGTTTTAACTTGTACTGAACCTGGCATATTCCTTTAATAACACTCTGACCTACTCAAAACCCAGTGGTCGGATATTACTGAGGCCTTTCCCTCTATTATAAAACAATTTAGATATGCACTTTCAGAAATGTCTATTTCTGTTTAGGGTAAATTTGACCTAAGCAAAAACACATGGCAGAACAATACTATAAAATAAATAAATGTCATGAGTTTATCTCAGCATGTGATTATTCATTACATTTATTCATGTTCTCTGATAGCCCAAACAATGTAACTTTAAACTGTAAATTTTCAAGACATGTTTTTTTTTTTGTTTTGTTTTTATAACCAGTTTTCAAAAGATTAGTAAATGTCATGATATATGAACCTGATACTTCAATGTTAAGTATGTTTTTGAGCAGTTAAAAGGGCCTTGAGGTCTCTCACCCAAAATGGAACATGTGGATTAAATATCCAAAAGGATTTCAGATCTCTTGTAGAATGGAAAGTAGGAGAATTATGCCACTGCTGTCTACACAAAGACCAGAAGGAATGTTTAAAAACTACTTCCACCATTAAATCCTTTTAACTTTTTGGTTCTCTTTTTACAATCACCCTCTTTAGGGGAGATCCAGCTCAGAGGTGGAATTAATGCACCACTGTACATAATCTAAGCATGGAGAGCCAATTAAGCTGGCCTTGCTGAAAAGACTGATAAAAAATAGGTATAAATTATGCTTTGGCAACAGCAAAAGATAAGTATCAAGGACAAACTTGGTGCTATCGGATACTGATACCTTCTGAAAAGCCATGTGCATCATAAGTTCCAATACGAGGCTGAATTTCTATTGAATATCAAGTGCTTGAAGAAAGCAGTTGGAGCACATTTGGAAAGACTCCTTTGGTACTAGTATTGACATGGTGTTAGATTAATTCATTGCTTAGCTCAGATGAGTTGATTAAGGAAGCACAGAAATCTGGAGGGTAATTAATTTTATGGGAGGCACAGTAGCTGGTGACTAAGAGGCCTAGGTCTGACACACACATCTAGATCCGACTACACCATGCAATCTCACTAGTCAGGCTTCCACCTATTATGAGACTGCAGAAATGTAGCCCCTGGTGTCAGAGACAGTTTTTCAGTGCAATTAATAAGGGAGATTGAAACCTGCTTCTCTGCATGTATGCGAACAAAATGAGGAAATACTGAAAGAGAACAATGTATGGTTAAGGCATAAACGAGAGGGGGTGTGTTTTGCGAGAAAGAAAATCCGATTATGTGCACACCGTTTGTGTATTTTGACAGGAAAGTAATGACAGGAGGAGAGGATATTCACACAAGCGTATGTATTTGTATTTGTGATTATTTACTCACCACGTTGCTTTCATGCACCTCTGGATTCATGGTGAGCTGCACTACGAACCAGGTGGCATTCCGCAGGATAAATGCTGTAATCAGGTTCCAGTGGATGATATTTCTCAGACACCGAATACTCCTGAGAATGGAGGGGGAATGTAAGATGGAGGAGGAAAAATATGGAAAGGAAGATTTTCTTTTGCTTGTTGATTTTTACAGTGTCTTTGTGTTTCTCCACTTTTGCGAGTGAAATATCAATACAAAATGCATCTTTTTCACCAACCACCCACAATCCAGTAACCAGTCCCAATTTACTAAACTCCCAAATAACGGGTACCAATTTGCTTGTGGAATCTATGAAATTGTGTGTGCACGTCTTGGGTGTGTTGCGGGTAATTTACTAAGAAAAACTGCACAAATAACTACACATGAAAATATTTTAGACACACCCTCCAAAAGGAGACTTTTGCATGGGATAATTGCACCAAATGCATGCTTACAGCTCTCACAAGATACCATATATATTTTTTATTCAATATTTAGCAAGTGTAGAGCAGTTGTTGAGAATACCTGTGTATTACACTCTTCTCTTGAAATGTATTAGAATGATTAAGAAGCATTAGGACAAAAGAGGACAAAAATGTTTTAATTCATCATTCACAAAGAAAAAAAAATAGTATTAAATACAGGTAGATGGGGAAACTTTTTGCCATTGCCATGAATGGTAAAACATGTCCCAATTTACCTTTATTTACATGTTAAGCCAACCCACTGGTGTATTTTAAAAGGCCTATGTTATCAGTTATGATTTTGAGTTCTAAAATAAACAAATAAACAATTTTTCTAATGAAAACATTATTTAATATAACATTAATTTGTGTCATAAATAAATTTTCTATGTATTCTGCATTTTTAAAGTCGCTGTTTTGCCACAATGACAGCATGATACACAGAGCAAATCAGATTAATACCTGTCTTTCATTTATATAAATTTGCTCTTGCAATTTACGTTTCTGAAATGACTTTCAGGCTTGATAAATTACATTGCGTGATCAATTTAAATCATTTGCATTGACACCACCCTTTTTACTGCTCATTTGGAGGCACGCCTCTTAAATACATATTAATTTCAGGGAAACTGAAATGCCAACAAAACATTACCAAGACATGCAATACTTATAAGAATGCGTTAGTGGATCATTGTAAAGGGATTAAGGGAAAGGAGGAGGCATGCCCCCGGCAAGAGGAGGCGAGAACCGACTTGACAATATAAATATTAGTTTAATGAAAAACTAAACAAAAAGACAAACACCCAAAGATGTCGGACAGCTGTCCGTAAATCTCTCTCTCTCTCTGTCGCACTGCAGCTTCCAGTTGGCCTTTATCCCCCTCTGAGGCTTGATTAGCCTGATTAGGGGTTGGGTGTTCGGAATCAAGACCCCACTCTGCCACAATCATCTTAGTCATTTTTTGCATGTGCAATCATGTTTACACATGTTTTTATACATGCAAGCCTTTAGTAAATCAAGGCCTAAATGCAATTGATGGCTTTTTTTAACATTATGATGATTACCACAAAAAGTTATTTGATTCAAACAAATTAGTTTTAATTTCTTTCTTTTTTATAATTTTATAAAAGCACTTGCATTAATTTTACTGTTAAAAATCATGTATTATTTGAGCTGTAAAGCTGTTGAAATCATTGTTCCCTGGTTTACAGGATTTATGCTGTCATGACAAAAAAGACAGAAGTAGTTAGTAAGCAATTTTATCACACTAAAATCATGTTAACACATATTGTCACGGTGAATTCCAACTGAAAGTGATCATCCCTATGCCCTACTTACTTCGAATGACAGATCTCTTGATGTGGGCACTGAAGGGAGCATGAAAGTCCTGTATGAATATATCATGCACTAATAGTCTTGTAAAAGGGCTTTTTGTGAAAAAATAAATAACTAAAAATAATAGTTTTCTTTCTTTCATTTGGAACAAGTGGCGTCCCCTTCTTGCAGTGCCCTTCAAGAGTGCAAAATGTCTCGGTTACTGTCCGAGACGTTGTGTCGATGTACTGAAACTAGGGGTCACTCTTGGGAGCCCCAAACACCTATGATCTTTAAAAGGCCAATGAGAATTGGTGAGTGGAATTTTTCATGCCACTCACCCGTACAAACGGGTATAAAAGGAGCTGGCTCACAACCACTCATTCAGGTTTTGTGCTGAGGAGCTGAGGCAGGGTCCCGGACATTCCAGCTGATAGTACAGCATTGTGGCAAGAGGGACACAACATCTTGTTCCCTCCATCAGGGAATGGAGGTTATAACAGTAACTGAGACGTTGTGTCAATGTAGTGACACTAGGGGTCCCTATACGAAACGCCAAAACAAGCTGAACCGTGTTACGTGGACTGCTGATGCAGGTGCAAGCAAGCTGCTGCATGCATAATAGCAGGTGCAACGGTCTGCACGTAGCCTTCTCCAACGCCCTCAAAAGACATCATGCAGTTCCCCAAATCCCTGAAAGGGGGAAGAGACGTAACTAGCATGAGAGTAAAAGATTCGTCTGGGGCCAACTAATTCTATTATTTGCTAAATCCAATTGCGCTCTTACAAGGTGTTCTTTTCCTTTCATATTCTTTAAGAGGGAAAAGACACCACAGAGACCACATCCTGCCCGAAGGGAGGTAATATTTGGCAATATGTCACGTGGGCTGTCCAGCCGCATATGGAAGAGGTGCAGTGGTAGGTCCTGCCTCGAAGGGGAGGAACTCTACAAACACAGCGACCAAGGGAGACGCGGGTCTGCCAACAGGGAGGCTGACCATGCCCGCCGATACATCACAGGGGGCTACTGGAGTAACCGGCACCTGTGGAGCACCTACCCCAGTACAGGGCATTTTAGCACACGTACTGGATCCGACTGAGAATTCCGAAGGAGAAGCGCACGTTTTCACCTCACGGAGGGGAAAGGCACTGTTCGCAAGTGGTATACCTGGCCAGCTGTCCCGTAAACTTACCTGTTCGTGCCTGACAATGCACGGAAAAAAAAATGGCTCAACACGGAGATCACAAATTCTTGCAAAGGTATTGGGTGCTGCCCAGACCCCTGCCCTGAATATGTCTGCTAGAGAGGTGCCAATGGCCAGTGCCCACAAGGATGCCAGACTCCTCATAGAGTGTGCTCATATTCCCAAAGGGGCGGGCACGGACTGGGCCTGGTATGCCAGCACGATGGCGTCCATGATCCAGTGGGAAAGCCTCAGAGAATGCTGTCGATTAAGCAATTAAGCCTATGTTAGGAGATGCAACTCAATCTTAGTCCCTCCTGAGTTTATTTTGTGTTTGTTTATTCAGAGCACCATTAAACAACAGATTTCATGTTGTTTTATTGGCTGTAGATCCATAGTGTTGTTGACTTTCCTCTGTGTGCATTCCCATCAGACCACATTATGTTTAACTTCAAATGGCACACCGACTGTGTAATGCGGTTGCATCCTAAAGTAATCCATATTTTATATCCAGCACTTAATATATACACAGTTTACAGCCTAGTTGAATATGACTTCTAAAAAACAATTTGCTGTAGAATTAAGAAAACATGAAAAAAACCTTGACTTTCATCACAGTGATTGTTTTTATATGCTGTTTTTCCATCAACATGCCTTTGTTTTAGCCATTTCCATTATCAAACACGATTTTAAAATGGAAAGTTCAAAATAAAATGAAAATTCTGTCATCATTCATTCACCCTAATGTTTAATTTGTTTCTCCATGCAACACAAAAGGAGATTTTAGGCAGAATGTTATCTTCTGCCACTTTCATTGTATGGAAAGAAAAAATGCAACAAAAAGTGAATGGTGCCTGAGGCTACCATTTTGCCTAAAATCGCCTTTTGTGTTACACGATTTTTTGTGTGAAGTACCCCTTATAGTATCATTCTTTATGTGTTTTATACTCCAGAAATATCCTTCAGACCAGTGCCTACAAAAAACTAAATAAACATTAAGATCAGAATGCTTCTTGAAAGACTGCACTCTTATATTTAAAACAGGTTTCAAATGATTTTAAGACAGTAAAGAAACTGCTCTTATATGCAACACACTAAACTGGCAGTCAGGAGAGTGTCAGTGTGGAGTAGGTCAAGAAGCTGAGAGAAAACTCAAAGCACTTTGAGTGAACCTAACATTCACACAGATTTGTGCCATAAAGAGAGAGTTTTTGCACTAATGGAAATCACAGCCAAGTCTACTACAGTGTACTTATCAACACACACAGTTAGAAAGGCTAAAGAATATATAATGTAGAATATTCTGCATGTGTTGGGATGTTAGAATAGCCTCAAGATGCACTTCTTTGAATGCTACTATTTTCACCAACAAATTTACTTAAAAATGTAATGGCTGGCTACGTTTTGTTTTACTCCTCCCTTGGGACTTTCATCCAAAATCAAAAATCCGGTTTCATTCACATACTGTCATGTTTTTCCATCTCGTATGACTTTCATTCTTCCGTGCAACACAAAGTTATGAGATGTTAGGCTCAGTCATCATTCATTTTCATTGCATGGAACAAAATATGCATTAAAATTGAATTGTGGCTTTTCTCTTATGTTACAGCATAAATCACTAGTGTTACTCCAAGGTCAGCTTAGCTTTGATATCAGCTTTAGGCTGAAGCAGGTATTTACAACTAACCAAAGACCAGTAGCAGATCCTGGCATAGGCGATATAGGCAGGCAATGCTCTCTGGGGAGGCACAACAGTGAACCTGTTCTTCTATTCTATTCTATTTGCAAAATAAATGCTTGGGAGTCTAAAATGTATGTTTTAGAGTAAAAAGGGACTTAAATATTGATCTATTTCTCACCCACACATATCATATCGTTCTGAAGACATAGATTTAACCACTGGAGTCTGCCTAGATTTAACCACTTTTATGCTGCCTTTATGTGTGCTTTTTAGAGCTTCAAAGTTCTGGCCAGCATTCACTTGCATTTGATAGGCCCGTAGAGCTTAAATATTCATCTAAAAATATTAATTTAAATTCGGCAAAGAACGAAAGCCGTTTCTGGAATGGCATGATGAGAATATTTTTGGGTAAACTACCCCTTTACATAAAAATAACTAGACAATAAATATAGAAATTCAGTAACTATATATATATATATATATGTGTGTGTGTGTGTGTGTGTGTGTGTGTGTGTGTTTGTTTGTGTAGTCTTAGGCACTTAAGATGCTTCACAAAAACATTTGTGTTAAGATGGTTAATAATATTTTCAGCTTTACTGTGTCAATAGGAAACTCCACTTACACTTTCAGATGTGAAAGTGAAACTTAAATAATGATTTGTTTATCATGTTGTTGTTGTAGATATTAAGGGGTGCGCCATGTCAGATCTCGCCTAGGGCACTAAGTAAGCCAGAACAGCCACTGCCAAATATGCGATTTATGCGATATGCAGCAAAACTGATCCCAGATCAGAAGAACAATTTATACCAGCACCGTGCATAAGACTAGATTTTTATGCCTTGAAGGCAATGACAGTGCTAGCAAGGTACAAATTAATAACGCAGCAAAGTATTCTATTCGTAGGTATGTTCAGGCTTTAGGATTCTGTTCTGTGTAAATTAAATGCTGAACTAGAGTGGCTTTGCCGTTGTCATTACACATGTGCCTTATTTTTAATTGGCTGTACATGAGATGTAACACACAATGCGATACCAACTTTGCATTCTAAATGTGCCTATATTGTTTAATAGATGCAAGTAGACCGATCACCATTCAGCATGCAAAAAAGAATGCAATTGTTTGGTGTTTTAACAAACCCCTAATCAGAAAGCTTAGGGAACATCAATACAGTGCTGCCTTGCAAGCCCTGGAAAAATATATGTAGGTACTTCATCCTCACTGCAGAGATATAAGGGTATGTGCAGCCATCTCCATAATTATCCCATAAGACCTTTTTTATATGGAAAATAGGCTAACATTCTCTAAGCATCCATATAGTACAGTTATAGAGAGTACCTTGAAACATGTAAAAGAATGTAAATTAGAGGGACAAAGAAGAAAACATGTTTTTTTTTTATTTTAATTGACCTCAAGGAATCATAAATGTGTCACTTTCAAGGTTTTGTTTTCAAAGATTTTCTTTGAAATGGCAAAGTAAGAGGAGCTTCATTGAACAACACGAATATCTGCTGCATGCAATAATACGCCAACTCCATGCACATTCACATATCTAATACCACAAAAATGTGAACCCTGATAAAACTTTCTTCACAGATTAGAGTAAAAAATAAGCAACAGTTATCTCTCTCGTACTGATAAATGTAAATTTACCAATGAAAGATACTTCATCTCATTTTTAAACCAAAAAATATGGCATCCATGTAAAAAACAGCTTCACAATGCTTTATGTACTACTTGAGATAAAAACAAAAACTGAAACAGTAAAAGTAAAATTGTAATGTTAAAGAATTAGTTCTAACTCTAAATTTAGAATGGATGAGACACATCCAAAGAACGATTGCTTTTGATGCAAAAAAGATAAATATTTAAGTACTTTTTTTTTTACTCAAAATCATTGCTTCCGGTCAAGAGCAGTACGCGCATGTGACTTAAATATTGCTAATTTTGAAATTAGCATATCGCTTTAGAAGACATTAATTTAACCACTGAAGTCATATGGATGGTGTTTATGCTGACAGTCTGTTCTTTTTTGAGCTTCTAAAGCGAAATCTCCATTCACTTACATTTTAAGGACCTACTGAGCTGAGATATTTTTCAAAATTTCTTCAAATGTGTTCTGGTGAAGAAAGAAAGCAGTACACACCAGGAATCTCATGAGGGTGAGTAAATAATGAGAACATTTTTATTTTTGGGTGAACTAACACTTTAAAGGCAAGCCCAGATGGAATTTTCTGCTTTGATTTTGGAAGGAAATCTGTGCATTCTGCGGAATGGATTCAGAAATAACAAATTGCATTGCTGGAAGTTCTAACCACTTATTATTTCATAAAAGTAGTTTCTAAATGCTACATTTAAATACTTCTAAAGTCATAAAATAAGCTTTATGTGAGGAACATACAGAAATGTATGTTGTTGTTCACTGATAATCTTCCCCTCTGCCAAAACTCTAAAATCTGCAACTGAACGGACACACTATTTAAAAAAAAAAAAAATGAAATGAGAAAAAAATAAAATGGACAACGAGGTAATGGAGAATGAGATTTGAGAGCTGTAGAATTGGGAAAGATTATCAATTATTTAAAGGAATAATTCACCCAAAAATGTCACTACAAACCCCTATGGTTTGCTTTCAAACTGCACAATGAGAACCAATGAGGTTTAATGTCATCAACATAGCCGACCGTATTATGATTTAACCACTTTATTACTGTTCATTTTATTATTATTTTACATATTATTATTAGTTATGTAGGATTTGATTTAATTTGAGAGTGAATCATTTGAGAGTGAACAGAAAAACTTAAATTGCATTCTGTTCATTGCACAAAGTGATTATATCGGTTCAGAAGACCTGGAATATAATGCATGAGACTCATAGGTTACTTTTCATGTTGTTCATATTTTTCTGTGTTGGCAAATAATCCCGTTGAAGACTTCATAAAATTCACCTTTTGTGTTCCACAGAAGAAATCAAATCATACAGGGTTTGGAGCAATATTTTAGGTGAACTATTCCTTTAAAGCACATCCTTTTCCTGACACAAAGTATGGCTTCAGAAAACTTGGAATTTAGCCAACTGGAATATAAGAACACATTTTCTGCATCATTTAAACAAAATAAATATTTAAGCCTATTTCCAAGATTTTGTGCATTTCAATATCATAACCAATTTCCATGAAATTGAATTTTTTAATCTTTAACAAAAATGAACAAAACTTGATAACTTTCTAAATTATTAAATTAATATTCACATTTTTTAAAGATTAAATTTGGAACAAAAAAAAGTGAGTAAATAATCAGTTAATTTTTTATTTTGATAAACTATTCTCCTAATAAACAAGTATGCAAGGGGTGCGGTGTGTATAGAACTTTGTCATGATGAGTTTTCACATTTTCCAGATTTCTGAGGGTGCAGATTGCATGTGGGCCTCTTTAACAAACACAGATATACTTCAGCTCTAATGGTAGCATATCAAAGAGATGACATGTCTTGAAAGTGGCATCAGAGAGCAGCTCCATTAGATGTCAAGATAAAAAGTATCCGTGAATGTGCTGTGCAATGCTTTTCTTTCACAGATCTGGAGTCACCATTCTTTACCCAAATCAGAAACTCCAACGTATGAGACAAAAAAGGATTTCTCAGCTGGAGGTTCTACCTGAGCTAATTATTTTGAATGGCTTGACAGTTTCTTGCAGACATACAGCAAGATCACGATATGAGATGAAGTTTAATTTGAGAGGTTATAAATAAGCTCCCGTCTATCAAAACTATCTTCGATAAACAAAGTGGGAAGAAAGCTATCTGACATTTGGAGGATGGATGGATTGTGAAAATAATTATGTAATTTTTCTGGTGACAGATGGGAGGGCGCAGCGTCTTCTGAATGGTAATGAAGTCTGAGATAGAGGAGGATGAAATGGAGATGAGACTTGACGTCTAAACTCAAGCCACTCACTGCTATTTGTGAATGGTGCTTGATAATTGTGTATTAAAGTTTATCTCACTAAGCGCCAAATAAGCTTGCAATCATTCAAGCCTCATTTCGTATCTTATTTATCCCATCCAATTATTTCAAAAATAGTTCACCCAAGAAACTTCTGTCATTATTTACACACCCTCATGTTTCAAACCCATATGACTTTCATTCTTCTGTGGAATATAAAAGGACATATATGGGAGAATGTTACTGTAGTCTCAGTCACTATTCACTTTCATTGTAATTTTTCCATACAGTTAAGTTGAAGTGACTGAGGCTGTCATTCTGCTAAACACCTTTTTTGCACAAATTACTTAGAAAGAAAGTAAAGAAAGTAAGTATTGTTATATAATAGTTTATATCACATGAGGGTGAGTAAATGATGTAACATTTTCATTTTTGTGTGAACAATCCTTTAAAGTATATTTTTACCTTGGAGCACTCAATTCAAAAATGGTCCTTTTAAAGTCATGATGATTGGTTAAGAGACACTCTATGTCCAATGAGGTTTGATGTTACTGACATACAACATGCACCAAACTTATTTGAAAGATGCAGTGGAGGTTAAGTTTATAAGTAAATAAAGGCCAACATTCCCCTTCTGTCACTCTCTCGACGTTGTCTTCTCAGGGAGGTCTTCTCAGACGCCGAATCGTACCTCTGAACCTAAGAAAAGGCCAATGTCAAGTTGGCAGACAGAATTTGCATGCCTCGCCCCGGACATACGGGTATAAAGGGAAGCGGGGCAGCGAATGCCAGTCAGAAAGGCGGCGTTTGTGGATGGTTCATGTTCTCATTGCGAGAACATGACCATGGCAACGTTGCGGTCGCGGCTCTCCTTACTGAAGGTGAATGCCACTTCAGCTGCCCCCCCGTGTCGCTCCTTCATCCCACGGGATTGAGGACAACCCGGCTGGCTTTGAAGGCGATATGGGGCTAACGATGGGCTTGGTTTCGCCGTGTAAATCCCAACGAACCACCCGCCCCCCAACAAGCTCGTGTGCTTCCGTCGGGCTCGGGATGAGCACGACTCGCTGCAGGGCCAGCCGGAACTCTCCCTCGAGCCCCCGGGCTTGGATGATGACATCACCGCTGCATCGGAGAGCGTTCAGGCATCTGATGCGGAAGACTCGACTGGGCTGCCGCCTTCTGGCCGACACGCACAGTCTGAGGCGGATGCGCAGATAGACGATATGCTTTCCCGGGCTGCCACAAGCATGGGCATGGATTGGAACCCTCTCTCCTCCCCACAGCCTTCGTGGCTTGATGATTGGTACCTCGGCGCCTGGCGCTGCTCACAGCCACGCCCCTCCTCGGTACCATTCTTCCCGGAAGTGCATGACGAGCTGACGCAGTCATGGAGGGCACCTTTTACTGCCCATAATTGACCTGATCGCTCGTCCGCTCTCGCTACCCTGGACGGTGTACTACCCCAGACCACGGGTACACGGAGGTCCCCCAGGTGGATAGGGCGTTAGCGATCCATCTGTGCCCAGAGAACGCCGTCACCTGGCGGGACCTCCAAAGCCTGTAGGATGACGTCATCTCTGACCTCCAAAGCCTACAGCGCTGCCGGACAGGCCGCCTCCACCCTGCACGCCATGGCTCTCCTGCAGTTCCATCAAGCCAAGGCACTTAAAGATCTGCACCTGGGTAGTCCCGATCCCGATGTGCTGCAGGAACTGGATCTGCCACTGACCTCTCTCTCAGGGCTACGAAGGTAACAGCGCAGGCACTCGGCGAGCAATGTCCACCCTTGTGGTCCATGAGCGCCACCTCTGGCTGAACATGGTTGAGATGCGTGACATTGACAAGGATAGGTTTCTCAAAGCCCCTGTCTCCCAGCTCAGCCTCTTCGGTGACACCGTCGACGACTTTGCCCAGCAGTTCTAGACAATGAAGAAGCAGACGAAGGCGATCTCACACATTATGCCGCGGCGCCACCCATCCAGTGCGCCCAGCGCCTTGCCTGCTCGCTGAGGGCATCCCCCTGTGACCAGACAATGACCAGCAGCTCCGCAACCCGGGCCCAGTTCTCAGCCCCAGCGCCGAGCACCTGGCGTACTCCCCCGTCTCTAGGACCCCTTCTCGGACCAGAAAAGCTCCGAAGCGCTCCTGAGACGGACAGCCCAGGCAGTTGGATATTCGCTCCGGAGATGGTTTCAAGACCACTCCGTCCCCCGGTGGAGGGCCGGGAGGCGGTACCCAAATACTCAATGAAACAGCGATTTCCAAACTCCCTGGGCCATTCAGCTGGTGTGCGCCGTTCTCATGGCACCCTGGCCCTACAACTCTCCAGTCCCGGTTCCCCGGAAGCAGCTCTTTCACCTCCGGCCCCGCGACTGTCCAACCCCGCGACTGTCCAACCCCGGCAGGCCAGCACTGACGAGATCCGAAGACGGCACTCTAGGACCTCTTCCTCAGACTCTAATCCGCCCCCTGCTGGGTGTGCAGAGCAAGGTAAGTGGTCGTCCCATTAGTCCCCCTCGCACGGAGCTTGGAAGCATGGTTATCGCTTCCCAATCCCAATCCGTCGCGCTGGTTGGCCAGGACCATCCGACTCGGCTACGCGATTCAGTTCGCCCGGCTTCCGCCTCGTTTCAGTGGTATTCACTCCACTCTAGTGCACGGCCAACAAGCCAGTGCCTTACGAACAGAGATTTCCACTCTGCTCCTCAAGGACGCGATAGAGCCCATCCCTCCAGCCGAAATGAAAAAGGGCTTCTACAGCCCTTACTTCATTGTACCCAAGAAAAGCGCCGGGTTGCGACCAATCTTGGACTTGCGAGTTCTCAACCGGGCTTTGCACAAACTCCGGTTCAAAATGCTCACACAGAAGCAGATTCTCACCTGCGTTCGACAGCTAGATTGGTTCGCGGTGGTAGACCTGAAGGACGCGTACTTCCACGTCTCTATTTTGCCACGACACCGACCCTTCTTATAGTTCGCGTTCGACGGCCTCCTCCCCTTCGGCCTGTCCCTGTCCCCTCATGTCTTCACAAAAGTCACAGAGTCCGCTCTTGCCCCCCTAAGGGAAGTGGGCATCCGCATACTCAATTACATTGAGACTGGCTCATCCTTGCCCACTCTCGAGAATTACTATGCACTTACAGGGACCAGGTGCTCAGGCACCTCAGCTGTTTAGGGCTTCAGGTCAACTGGGAAAAGAGCAATATCGCCCTGGTTCAGAGCATCTCTTTTCTCGGCATGGAGTTAGACTCAGTCTCGATGACATTGCGACTCACCAACAAGCACGCCCAGTCAGTGCTCAGGTGCCTGCCACCCTGCAGGTCGAGCACACTCTACTAGAAGTGTGGTGTCCTCGTGGGCACTGAGCCACAGCACCTCTCTAGCAGACATCTGCAGAGCAGCGGGCTTGGCAACACCCAATACCTTTGCCAGATTTTAAAATCTAACGGTTGAGTCTGCCTCATCCCGTGTTTTTTCAGGTCCGAGCCGGTAGAACTCAGTAACGCGGCACAACCAACCGGGTGTTCCGCTTGCATCTTGGGCCCTTCACCAAAGTGATCCAGCACGCCATCTGTCCCAGGTCAGCCACTGAGCGTCGCTACCTGGATGTTTTTCCTCCCTAGCCTTCTGGCCCACGAATTCAGCAGAGCAACTCGTGGCTAGACCCAGTACGAGTCTCAGGGCTCTGTACTGGGGCCGGGCTCCATGGGCATAGTTCCCTCTTCAGGCTAACTCCCCGTGATATATTTTCCGCAGTTTCCCTCAGGCAGCCCCGCTGCCTCGGCCCCGTGTCTGTATAGTCCCCCCTTAGGCTGGACCTACCACTGCGCCGTATCCCACGTCCGGCTTCACAACCCTCGTGGTGTATTTGCCACACATCACCTCCCCCTGGACTGGGCAGGGTGTGGCCTCTGCAGGGTCTTCCCCTCCTGAAAGAATAGGAAATCTGTGGGCCGGACAGCTACCCTGCCTCCGGTCATGCCTCAGTGCCCGGCATGCCGGCACTGACGAGTTCTGAAGACGCCTCCTTAGGCCTCTTCCTCAGTCTCTAAGCCACACCCTGCCGGGTGCATGGAGCTGGGTTAATGCTTCGAGTCTTCTCTCAGCACCGCTATTTTTGGGACATCTGCTGCGCCTGACAGATTACCTTCCCCAACTTAGGTTGGCCCCAGCCGCTTTACATCCTATGTGAGAGACAGAGTGAGAGAGAAGCCCATGGCTGTTGAGCTTGCTCCCATGCTAGCATGTAACACCTTTTTCTCCCTCAGGGGTGTGGGAAAACCTAAGGTGGGGATGCTAAAACTCTTTGAGGGGGTGTTGGGGAGGGGTACGTGCACTCGGCACAGGTGCATCTAACACGCAATAGCCTGCTTTGTCCCTGTTCCAACAGTCACGTAACACGGTCAGTGCGTAGCGTTTTTATATGGACCCCTTGTGTCACTTCCTTCGACACAATGTCGAGAGAGTGACAGAACGGGAACGTCTTGGTTACTGTTGTAACCTCCATTCCCCGAGGGAGGGAACGAGACGTTGTGTCCCTCCTGCCACGGCACTAGACCTAGCACTGTAAATGGCCGTGCTTCATCCTTTCGGCTCCTCAGTGCAAAATCCTGACTGACATTCGCTTCCCCACTTCCCTTTATACCCGTATGTCCGGGGCGGGGCATGCAAATTCTGTCTGCCAACATGACATTGGCCTTTTCTCAGGTTCAGAGGTACGATTCGGCGTCTGAGAAGACCCCTTGTGTCACTTCCTTCGACACAATGTCTCGTTCCCTCCCTCGGGGAACGGAGGTTACAATAGTAACCAAGACGTTTTGGTCTGTTCTTAACTCAAAGTTATCGTATGCATTCAGAAGACTTTAATTATATAGAGCACTGATTAGTATGGAGCTTTTAGTATGTATTTAGTATGGAGATTTTTAGTATGGAACTTTTAGGGGCCGTTCGTGAATGCATTTTTGCACCCATCAGGGCTGATTTTCAATTGTTTTTCTACGTAAAAAATGTGTTAGCAGGTTATTTAGACGTCATGTTAATTTAATATGAACTTACTACTATAAAAATGCATTTCGAGATGCCTGCATTCTGTTCTATGCATTGGGCTGCATCAAGCTTTTTTTTTTGAGAAAGAATGCATTTGGTCCAAACGGCCGTTTCATAATGCCCTTTTATCCTTTTTGAAGTTTGACAGTATGTGGTCACTTTAAACTGCTGCTGGAAGTGAGTAAATAATCTTATACTTTTTATTTTTGGGTGAACTATTTCTTTAATATTATACTAAGTAAACCAATGATAAACAAGATAAACACATAAATAAACACATAAATAAACACATGTTGTTCAAAATCCATCCGTAGATCTTTAAAAAAAAAACTGCATTTTGCTCGCATTAATTCCCTTGCCCAATTAATTGATGAGAGCTTTGTTAAGCCACGGTTTCTAGTGTGATGGATGAATACAGACAAACAGAGAGAGCCAGAAAAGGTGACTTTTATCTGGAAGAAGGACAGCTGTGAGGCTAGTGTTGTCCTTGTATAGAAACACAGGCTCTGGGCATTTAGCAGAGTGTCTGATGCTTAAGCAGTTCCCTGACCTCATTCACACACTGAGCAGCTGCATCTGACATTAGTTTCTCATTAGTTATGGATGGTACTCTCACAAACGCACATACACACACACACACACACACACACACACACACACACACACACACACAGATGTACACAAATACTGTACACACACACACACACACACACACACGCACGCACGCACACATGCCTGCGTTGGTTTTTCATGTTTTTCATGTATGACACTCCATAGACATAATATTTTTTATACTGTACAAACTTTATATTCTATACCCTACCCCTAAACCTAACCGTCACAAAAAACTTTCTGCATTTTAACATTTTCAAAAAACATAATTTAGTATGATTTATAAGCTGTTTTCCTCATGGGGACCAACATAGGGAATACCTGGACACACGCACGCACGCATGCACGCACGCACACAAACACACACACACAAATCAAACTTTCGGTGTTAATACACTATGTTGGCATGTATTTGTGTGCAAATATGAGTGCCTTTCATTTTTCACAAGTTCAGCCCTGTTAATTAAGTCCTGTTAACTTGTATTGCTAGAGACACTTCGCATATATGTTCCACACAACCCACACGACCAATAGATTGACTCTCACTCTGCATTTTCTCATTAATTTTACTCCCTGCAGTTTACAGTTTGCCCATAAAACAACAAGCATAAAGCATCAGTGAAGTAAACAGGTTTAAATTTCAGAGAACTAATTAAGATTTATATATATATATATATATATATATATATATATATATATACACTCACACACACACACACACACTTGCAGCCAAAAGTTTTGAATAATGTACAGATTTTGCTGTTTCCGAAGCAAATTGGTATTTTAGTTCACCAAAGTGGCATTCAACTGATCACAAAATATAGTCAGGACATCACTGATGTAAAAAACAGCACCATCACTATTTGAAAAAAATACATTTTTGATCAAATCTAGACAAACACCATTTCCAGCAGCCATCACTCCAACACCTTATCCTTGAGAAATCATGCTAAATTGCTAATTTGGTACAAGAGAATCACTTGCCATTATATTAAACACAGTTGAAAGGTTTTAGGTTTGTTAAATGAAGGTTAACATTATCTTTGTGTGTGTTTTAGAGTTGTCACAGTATGCAGTAGACTGGCATGTCTTATGTTCAATATTATGTTGTAAATGGCAAAAAAGAAACAGCTTTCTCTAGAAACTCGTCAGTCAATCATTGTTTTGAGGAATGAAGGCTATTCAATGCTTGAAATTGCCAAACAACTGCAGATTTCATACAAAGGTGTACACTACAGTCTTCAAAGACAAAGGACAACTGGCTCTAACAAGGACAGAAAGAGATGTGGAAGGCCAGATGTACAACTAAACAAGAGAATAAGTACATCAGAGTCTAAAATTTGAGAAATAGATGCCTCACATGTCCTCAGCTGACAGCTTCATTGAATTCTACCCCCTCAACACCAGTTTCATGAACAAGAGAAGACTCAGGGTTGCAGGCCTTAAGGGAAGAATTGCAAAGAAAAAGCCACTTTTGAAACAGAAAAACAAAAATAATAGGTTAGAGTGGGCAAAGAAAACGGACATTGGACAACAGATAATTGGAAAAGAGTGTTATGGATCTTAACCCCATTGAGCTTTTGTGGGCTCGTGAGACGTGCCCAACTAGACAGCAACATCTATGGCAAGTGCTACAGGAAGTGTGGGGTGAAATTTAAACTGAGAATCTGGACAATCTGACAGCTAGAATGTCAAGGATCTGCAAAGCTGTCATGTTGCTGCATGTGGAGGATTTTGGATGAGAACTCTTTGAAGTAGTTTAAGATTTAAGAAAAAAATTTCAAATTGTAATAATAATTTTTCATGTTATTAATGTCCTGACTATACATTGTGATCTGTTGAATGCCACTTTGATGAATAAAAGTACCAATTTCTTTCCATGAGCATAATCTGGCAGTTCTATAAATAGAAATCTCATTCACATACAGATTTAAAAAGTCATGCACTGATCCATGTTTGATGCATTGACAAAAAATGGTTCTCACGTGTGTTGTGACCGAACATGATGTGCCAATTTGAATTTGCAGTACGTAGAATTACATTAGAGAACTGCAGCAGAAAAGAAGATTTTCAGTCTTCTCAGTCTGTTCCTCACACATTGTTATTGCATGGCTTCCAAAGACTTCAAATTTAGCATATATGGACTACTAATGTTTTTTTTCATGGTATTTTGTATTTTATTTTAGGAGCTTGATAGCTTTAATCTCTGAACGGTTGATCTGCTGTACTGTCCTTTCACTGAAAGATAACAGGAGTACGTGTTTGGAATAATGCAATAATGCAACCCCCCCCCCCCCCCCATCCTGACTGGACTGGGTATTAGTAAACCACTTTTTTTTCATAGGACTACACCACTGGCGTGTGTGTGTGCACACTTCATTCATACTAACTTCATAAAACTCAATGACATTTTTAGCAAGTGACTCTTCCCTCTCAATGATCTCCTCTACTGAATGTGCACATGGATAGAGCCCACTGTAGCTCTACTGGAGTGTGCTGTGACCGACCCTGTTTCCCATCCACCAAGAAACTCCAGGTCTGTCAACCAACCCCCATCCTCCCCTTGCCCCAAACCATCCATCAACTCCCAGTGAGCAAAGCAGGGAAAGGCCACACTGCAAAACCAATCCTGTCCATTTCATCAGTCATGAATGTCTGTGCAGTCATGTATATGTGTGAGATTGCACATACAAATCAATTAACATTGCATCTGTGTGAAAGACCTAAATTATTCATTATACATAAATACCAAGCAGAGGTAAATCCATTCTAGATCTATGAGTGAAAATCAAGGTTACAATAGATAAAGGCTGCAGTTCCTTCCAGATCAATGAGCTCAAACAAGATGAGATGATGAGATTCAGGACAAAAATTTAGGAAAAAGAAACAGAACTACCTGAAATAGTTTTCACTCTTTATCCAGGAATCATTTCCTATCTAAAGATGATGGATGTGTGTGTGTGTGTGTGTGTGTGTGTGTGTGTGTGTGCCTGACTTGCTGAGTTTTGATTCTGATTGCGAGGTACAGGATAAAACTCAATTGCTACAATCACAGTAAGTGTCACTCTCAGATTCTTCTGTTCATATACCAGGTAACAGAAACAGACTGAAGATTGTCTGTATAAATTAGTGTTGGAGAAGCTAATCATTTAAAAAAAAAAAACACTACATGCTATTAACAAAAAGCAGCTAAAATTAAAGCTATTTAATGAAGAAACTATTTAAATATACAACAGTTAGATTAGGGTTATTAGAGTGACATTAAACAGTTAGAGAGACAATGTTAAATTGAACAGATACATTTATACTAAATAAAAATGAATAAAACTAGAAAACACCCTATTATAACTGGTTCAATTACATGAACTGTCTGAAAGAACTGATTCACTTAAATCATTAACATTTTTTCAGTGTTACATATGAGATTAAAGGACGGTTTAGGACACACTTATAAGTTTTCATTGGAAAAAACATAAATTTTGCTATGTGTGGCACGGTGGAGGGCGGGACCGGGGCGTGATTACGCACGCCCGGTCCCGTATTAGGCTGATCAAGCTGTCAAGAGGGATAAAGGCCACTCGCGGACGGCGATGCGAGAGAGAGAGATCGTTCACGGACATGTCCGTCGTCCTATGTGTTTGTCTTTTGAGTTTTCCATTAAACCTTTAAGTTATATGTCAAGACGGTTTCTCGCCTCTTCCTTGCCCACGAACTTGATCTGTGTTACATTATGTTAACTCCTCTCTTCCACACTTGAATAGTATTTTTCTTCCCCGAAAATTGAGATTTTTAGAAATGCAGTCAATAACTGCATACATTCCAAGATGATGATGATTAGAAACGGAAAACAGAGGTTTCAAACTTAAACAGATTAGTGTGGACATTGCCTTAGTAAGCATGCTTGTTCCTCTTCTTTCACACACTCAACGTTGTGTCGATGTAGGGACACTATGGGTCGCTCTTGAGAGTACCGAACACCTCTATTCTTTTGAGAAAAGGCCAATGAGAATTGGCGAGTGGAATTTGCATGTCACTCCCCCGGAAATAAGGGTATAAAAGGAGAAGGAATGCACACTCTCATTCAGATTTTTTCTTCGGAGCCGAGCGGTTGAACTATCAGTGAGCTGAATACTACTGCTGTTCCATTTACCTCTTAAGAAGCGTATGCTGTTGAATATATAGCTCATTTCCAGGGCTTTCTCTACTTCTACACGACGAGTGTAGGTTTCGTCTCTGGGCACTTCAACAGTGCCTAAAAGAGTATATTTTCTCTATTAGACCACACACATTGACGTTGAATGTATTTTTAAAGATGCATCTTTATAAAGATGCCTTTCCATCATTGCGTGATTCCTGGATGTGATCGTTATCTCTCCACCTCCGAAGGTCACGGGCACTACCTCACGTGTCTGTGTAGCAATCACACTGAGGTAGCTTTTGTGGATGGTTCATGATCTCATTGCGAGAATATGACCATAGCAATGTTGTGGTCACGGCTTTCATTCTTCCGAAGCGGGAAAGCGTCTAGCTGCCCCCCACGCTGCGCCTTCTACCCATGGGTATGAGGCCAGCCTGCCTGCATTGGAGGCGATTTGGGGAGTTCAATTGGTGCAGTTTCGTCGGGTAATTCCCAGCAGACCTCCTATTCCCCAGCATGCTTGTTTGCTCATGTCCGGTTCCGAAATGAGACCAGCCCGCATGCGAGTAGGATGCAGCTACCTTTGCGTCTGCCTGCCCAGTCTGAGGCTGATGCAGAGCTGACCGCCATGCTTGTCCAGGCCGCAAAAAGTATCATGTTGGACTGGAACCCTCCCCTGAGCACCAGCGGTTTGATGATTGGTTCCTGGATTTGGGGCAGCGCTCGCGGCCATGGTGAAGGAAAAAAGGCTTATATATTGATCTGTTTCTCACCCACACCTATTATATCACTTCAGAAGATATGGATTTATATACCAATGTTGTCTGGAGTACTTTTATGTTGCCCTTATGTGGATCTTGGAGATTAAAAATTTTGGCACCCATTCACTTGCATTGTATAGACATACAGAGCTGAAATATTATTCAAAACATTTTTATTTTGTGTTCAGCAGATGAAAGAAAGTTATACACATCTAGAATGGCATGAGGGTGAGTAAATGATGAGAGAAGTTTCATTTTTGGGCGAACTAAACTTTTAAGCTATTAACTTTGCTAAGTAAGCTAGTTTCTCCCCAACACTAGCATGAACTAATAAACAAAGTCAAGCCCCATTTCTTTTCCCATGATAGCTGTGCATAAAACTTGTAATCAGTGACAGTGACTAAAGTTGATCTTCTGTGGAACACAAAAGACAATGTCAGGCAGAATGTTAGCCTCAGTCTCCATTAACATTAATGTAATCTTTTTACCATACATTGAAAATGAATGGTGACAGAGACCAACATTCTGTATCTCCTTTTGTGTTCCACAGAAGAAAAAAGTCATATAGATTTGAAACGACAAGAGTAAATGATGACATTAGGCCCTATTATAAAAGTGATATGCCCTTTATGTAACATGCCAAAAGTCAGTGGGCATGGCCAAAAAATCTTTATATTTTCTTGCAAGCATGCCCTAAGCCTAAGTGCAAGTAGGTTGGCACACAAAGTGCTAATGGGCTGGGTAAAGTGTACTTTAATTCAGAGGTACTTCTCCAGTTATTGCACCGTCTGCATTCTAATGTATATATTTAATTTATTGTCTGGCAATGTCAAAATAAATCAAGACAGTCCATTAAAAATAATGTGGTAGTGTAAATGGGCTGTGCGCAATGCATCCCACGTTCTGTGACGGTACTGCTGGTTGTGCTGCTCTATACGGCAGTGCATGCATTGTATGTTCTCTGCTGGCCTCTCTGGGACTATTGGTTTATTGGTTTCTACCTGCTAGAAATATGCTTTTCTTTTCTCCCATTCTTAATTATTTTGTAATGCATATTTTAGTACTGTCAGCTTTAACGAATTAACTCATGCGATTAATTAAAAATGTATAACACGTTAATTGTTTCTTAATTGCATGTACAGTACAGATTTGAAATAGATTCTAACATTTTATTCAGCTCTGTGTAGTTCTGAACACTAGTTGGAGGGTGGAACCCTTACGATGTGTCCAGAGGGGACATTACACTACAAACAAATCACACAATGGTGAGTCCGTACTAGAGAAAGGACCTTGATAAAACAAACGCTGATTGGACCTTTTGCATCTTTTGCAAGGCAGCATTTTATCACATAAGCATGCCTATTCTTACAAGCCTGCTGCACAGCTTGTTCTTCTGTGGGGGGGTCTGTTGACGCTCCACTGAAATGTAACATATTTTCAACTTTGTTTTTGTTTTTTTACCTGACATTTCGGATAAATTATATTTCCATCTGCAGGGTCAGCAATAAAAGCATTAAAATATTATTTTATTTTAATAATAAAAACATAATTATTAATTATTAATCATATTAATCTAATGAAGTACAAATCATGGCAAGTATTAAAAGTGATAGATAGCTCTTTAATATCATCTGCTGGTGGAATCCCCAAACTGCAAATGCAAGAAATTACTTTAGACTTTGTGCTCAGATTAGACTTGGTTCTCAAACGTCTTAGTACAACTACCTAATTCTCAGGAGAATAGCAAATTGTGCTTTATGCAACTTCATTAACATACAGTACAATACACCCACAGTTTGTGCGCACATACCCACAGATAGCGCAAACAGTTCCACCCAAGGCCATTTGTGGTAGCATGAAAATCACTCTTAGCAGTACCGCTCTCACGAAGATTAGATAAGACGTAGTGCACAGTCATTGTGCTTAGTGCTGCGCATAGCATGGTCACGAAAATAGAGCCCATAATGTTTATTTTTAGTTGAACTGTCCCTTTAATTTTTATTTCTTATTGGCGCAATGGGGAGAATGTATGGCTTGTGTGGCAGTACTTGTCACCAGCACTGCCAGCCTGTCACCACCAAGAGTGGCCCCCTTGCCACCACCCTCAGATGCCATGGTGATGGTAGGCAACGCGAGCACTTTTACTCTGTGAGATATGAGTGACCTTTTTTTCTTTTTCTTTTTTTTAGTTGGCCACTGCACAATTTACCTCAATTTAACTCAAAGGGCTAAGTATGTTAGGACTTGGATCACTGACCAGGAGCACAAGCCTTCTCCAATTACTACCCAAACAGTTATTCAGAGCACTATTTTTGACATGACGGGGTCAGGGATTTGACCTTGCAAAAATTTGCTGGTATTTTACATACAAGAAAAAAATCCACGTCTTGAGCTGTCATGGTTATTATGACCATGCACACACGCACGCTCACACACGCACGCACGCGCGCACACACACACGCACACACACACACACACACACACATTTCACACAAGACATTTAAATTTTTGTATGTTAAAGGACAAAGTATGAACAAGACACTTTTCATTACATTTTTATCAGATTTGAGGGAATAATCATAATAATTACAATAATGAGGTGTTTTAAGAACAGCAGAACCATAAAGACAATAATTTATGTCCATTATAATTACATGCCATTCCAGCAAGTGAAAGGTCGGCAAATCGCTTATCATTAACTGTTCAATCCACACTCATATCACACATTGGGTTAAAGTGCTCGCTTTGCCAGCTATCACCATGGTAGCTGAGGCTGGGGGCCAGGGGGCCACCCTCGGTGGTGACAGGCTGGCAGTGCTGGTGACAAGTGGCCATACGTTCTCCCCATTGGAAACCTGGTAGTGTGCCTACTGAAGCTCTCAGGAAACAAACTATTAATACAGCGAGAACACTATTCATGCTGCATGATAATTAATGCAATTTAATTTCTACTGTACGTCTACAACAGCTAATCTTGAACTGCATTCTGACCTAACCTGCATCTTAATAAAGATAATGTAAATTCATACAGAGTGTGTCATGAAATCTTGTATAACGGTATTAGATAAGACCTTTTATATTACAGCAACACTACTGTTACTTTTAAGTTCAGAGAAAGAATGTTTTCCATTTTAATAACCATGTGGTAATGCCTATTTATGGATTACATTTATGGATGGGCCACATTCACTTCCATTGTAAGTGCCTCACTGTAACCCAAATAATTGTTTGTGATAGTAAACATTATGCAACAATGTGATTGATTGAGCTTAATTTGTACCGAACCCGGAATATTCCTTGAAAACAAGTTCTTCCTTGTCTTTACTTATTTGGGACACGTCCCACTTAGTATTTTCACATTTTTCCATGTTTCATTGTCACATTCATGTGTTAATATTGTAGTCATGTCTATTAATAGCTGGATAAATATAACTACAGTGGTAAAAAAAAAAGTATGGCTCTCTGGTGGATTTATTTTTATCTTTGCATGTTACATGTATATACCATAATACCACCCAGCCTTAATCCTTACATTTAATGGACCAGATTAAGGATCATTTGCTATATTCATAGCCTGTTTTGCCCCATTGGTCAACTGACAGCAAAAATGTTTAAAAGCATAAAACAGTTTAGACTTTGCTGAACATCTAAGGTGCTTGGCAACTGTCTGTATTGTTGATGCTGTTGGGAGGACAGAAATAAATCGTTCACAGAGCCCTGAGTTTCTGATGACAGAACAGACATATCCAGGTTGGCAAAAGAAGGTCTAATCATTACATATCAGATATCACATTATCACAATAAATGCATCCTTCCATTCCATCTGTGCTATTTTTTTTATTGTTGGTCTATACTCTACCTTTCAGCTGAACATCTCACATCACATTTAGTTGTTTTGCTGTTGTCTTGCACATGAGCACTGAAATTTAAAGACGTTGTGCTAAGTACAAGTAGTTCAACTTTGAAAAACACTTCTCAGGATTTGCGTTCTGTTCCATTATGTTGCACTCTGCACTGTTTTTGAATGCAAGAACGTGTGAACAGCCCCCTAGTCATTAGGTGATGCTGCTCTCAGGTAGTTTGCCGAGGCATAATTAGGTTATATTTCAATCTTAATTTGCTCCAATGGTAGGACAATTCCTTATTCCGAATTTACATATGGGTCAGTTAGCATGATTTAATTATGATGATCATTTTTTATTGCATTTTTTACAATTGTGCTAAATTAACATTGACAGGACTAGTGAAGGAGATTATACGTTATGCAAAAATCAATCCTCCTCACTCGTCAAATGCTTTAGTTTTTTATAGGCTCTTCCTTTCTCACGCCTATTTCCTAATCATTGCTTGGGCCACGCAGTTTTCCGGTGCCTGCTCTACACTGCATATGTTTTGGCTATTAGCAGTCCCATTGCCTACGCTAATAGGAGTGCATTATCACAGCTGTCTATTCAAGTCCTCCCCCTCATCACTCACTGACTATTGATCCACAGCCAAAGGCTCTTTCCGCTTAAGAGGTGTCCTGTCATAAATAATCGCTCGCTCGGCCTGGTTGCACAGATTTGGGCCCCGCAATCTGATTCTCAATGGCTAATGTTCCAAGGGGTCACTGGCAAAAGCACAGAGAGTTGCAATTTTAAGTCATAAACATGGCAACAAAAATTATAAACTGCAGGGAGCAAAAGAAGTATGCTGAAGGCAGTTTGGTCTTTCTCTCTGCGGGAGACCAGTGTTAACAAGCCAAGGCTGCTTTGTGCAGTGCCTGTGGCACCAGAGGAATGAGCCCCCTAGAGTGTCCTTGAGCCCAAATGATGTGCAGATGTACTGGTAACATCCCGTGCTGGGGCCCAGCATGAGCAACCTGTTTGTCCACTCATGCGGTATAGTGGGGGTTCTGGCGGAAAGCCACTGCCTCATACAGTGACCATGTGCTCCGAGGTCTGCGGAGTCGATCACCCTGCTGACCCTCATTGCGTAAACAAGGACGGAAATAGAAGAGCAGAGGTCCTCCTTATCTAATACTGCTTAAAGTTACAGAATAAACTTATAAGAATAGTTCACCCAAAAATTGCATCCTCATTTACTTTACAAACCAACTTTTTTATAATTTAATTTTTTCTGTGGAACACAAAAGGAAATTTTAGGCAGACTGTTAGGGACTGACAGCCTCAGTCACCATTCACTTTCATTGTATGGAGTTCTTTCATTGACTGAGGCTAACATTCTTCCTAACAGTGGGGTAACTACAGGGAGAACAGTGTGGGCAGACACCCTAGGGCCCGAAGTGAGGGGGGCCTGCAATGGCCGATGAAAAGGTAAAGATAAAACTGACCACGGGAGGCAAAAACAAATGCAAATGATCGAGGGGATCCCCCACCACTTTCCAACATTTGGAGTAGTTTAAAAAAAACAAACTAAAAAAACTGTCAGAATGGTAAATCCCTAATGGAGCAGTATACATAACATGTGATTTTTTTAATGTTTGTTTTTGCCTATGGTGATCAAATGGACAATTTAGTAATTTAGAAGGATGCATGCTATTCTAGATAGAGTAATGCAAAAAGCACAATTTGCACCTTTGATTTGATTTGTGTTTTCAAATGCTTTGATTGTTTGAAAGCATGAAGCATGACTCACTTTAGATAAACACACTTAATCAAAGCCACATTACTATGGACGTTTGAAAGAAAAATATATGCACTGCTTTCACAGGACTCTCTATAACCGCAACTTAGAGAAGTGCTTTTTTTATAGATAAATGCTAGTCTTGTATGATAAAGCACAGATTTTGAAAACTTTGTTTATTTTAAGGCATTCATTGTTATTCAACAGGCAGAGAAATGGCATGGTGTGTACTGCCATGCGGTCTTCAAAAAGGCTTGTGTTGCACAGGACAGGTAGTCCCAGCCATTTGTCAAGAACATTCAAACAGGATGAAAGGAGCTACATAACGATAAAAGCCACTGTCATTTTGACCTGAGCTTTTGCGAGTGAGCCCTTCAATGGTGCTGCCCATTACTGTTTTATTATTCTTTCACACTTTGATGCCTGCTCAAGCCAGTGAGCACCAGCTTTTTACCCAATACCACTCATTCTGTGAATGAATGAAGAAGTGTGTACTGGTATGGACAATACCAACCAAGGCTAAAATCACACTAGAGGATATTCCGTTCTTTAATTTCAATGAGAATGAACAGTTCATTCACTCTGACTTGCTACTGTACGTATTTGCCACTGAACATTTAGATGGAATGATGTTATATAATCTGGTGAACAACAAAGCAAGTCTTACAATATATGCTGCTCTAGTACAATGCACTGGGTGATACATCTAAAATATATAGATACACACACATAGCACTTTGTTATGAACACCTGTACACCTATTTATTCATGCTATTATCTAATCATCCAAATTGTGAGGCAGCAAGGCAATGCATAAAATCCAGATACGGGCCAGGAGCTTCAGTTAATTATCACATGAACCATCAGAATGGGAAAAAAAAAAATTTGACCGTGTCATGATTGTTGTTGCCAGATGGGCTGGTTAGTGTATTCTGTAACTGCTGATCTCCTGGGATTTTCATGCACAACAGTCTATAGAATTTACTTTCTCTAGAGTTTACTCAGAATGGTGCCAAAAACCAAAAACATCCAGTAAAAGAAAGTTTTGTGAATGGTAATGCCTTTTTGATGAGAGAGGTCAACAGATATTGGTCAGATTGGTTCAAGCTGACAGAAAGGCTATGGTAACTCAGATAACCCCTCTGTACAATTGTAGTAAGCAGAAGAGCATCTCAGATGACAACGTCTGGCACTTAATTAGGACTATTCCTACTAAAGTGCTCGTGAGTGAATTTTTCAGCTTTTTGATGATATTATCTGAAATTACTAAATGTAGTGTTTCAGGTTCAATACAAGTTAAGCTAATCGACAGCATATGTTGCATAATGTCGATTACCGCGACTCGTCATTAAAATCGAGGGACAATGTGGCACTTAAGTGTGGAAGTGATTGGGGACAATATTTGGAGGGCTAAAGGCAGAAATGTGAATCTTATAATTTTATAAAAGCACTTTTGAAACAGTGAGTATTTTTACAGTTACAGTTTGGCCCCATTCACATTCATTGTAAGGAGAGATAAGAACAAAGTCCAAAAATAAGGTTCAAATGATGTCGACTGAGCTTATCTTGTATCAAACTGATAATTTAATATCACCAGCAAAATCACAAATACATTTATACATTTGGCAGATGCTTTTATCCAAAGCGATTTACAGTGCATTCAATGTATACATTTATTTTTCAGTTTGTGTGGTCCCTGGGAATCGAACCTAAGACATTGCAAGCACCATGGTCTACCAGTTGAGCAACAGGAACCAAATGCAAATATAGTGAATATTCGATACATCGCTTAACCCTAGTGCTGAGTTCTTAATTTATAGAAGCTCAGTATATTTTCGCAGAACGTTTTTCTGTTGGGTTGATGGACAATGTTATATAAATACTGAAAAGAGGTCTCATTCATATCTTACATACGCCATATGTGAGAGCTCTGATGCCCATGGAGGGTGTCCCAGCAGCACTTCCAAATCCTGGAACCCTTATCCAGGAAATAAAGCCTCCTGAAACATTAAAAAGCCAATTTAATACTCCTGTCCTTCTGCCCCTGTGGGCAAACACAGATATGGCACAGATGAGGACCTGAGTGCAAGAGCTCTAGCTGTGTGCACCGAACATCTGTTCATCATTTATTTCATTACACTGTTTCCCTGCAAGAGGAACAGCTCCAGCCTAACTGCAACTTTACAAGCACTGTTTTCCCTAAAATATTTTGGTTTATTTTACCTAGCCTCAATCTGTCCATGACAAACTGATTTTGGAAGATTAGCTTGAAAGACAGAGGTTAATCAGCAGGGCACACCGATGTGAAAGGCTATGTCCAACAAAAAATGTCAACTGACTCCTGGTGTGATTGGAAATCCAGTGTCAGATGCCAGAATATCTAATCCGGATTAATCAAAACAGATTAAATTTGGGATAATCTAGTATAAAAGATTCTAAACAGCATAGATGTTTAATCCCTCAATCTGCAGCCCAAACACAAAAGAGTATATGAGAATCCTGGAATATGTGACAACCTTTTCCTTGAAATACAGTTTTGAGTATTGATTCAGGCTAATAAAAGGAATATTTGACTCAAAAATGAAAATTCTATAATTATTTCCTCATCCTAGTGTCACTCCAAAACCATATGGCTTTCTGTCTTTGTAGAATACAAATGGAAACTCAGTGATTCTCTGACCAAATATCATGATGCAAGAACAATAAGTTTTGTAGTATCCATATTTGCTATGTGCACCATGATGTATATTGTTGATAAAGGATTTTTTTTTTAGAAAGAAAAACAACTGAAATTTTGGTCTGTTCATTACACAAAGTCACCATACAGCTTCAGAAGACTTGGAATATAGTGCATGAGTCACAACTACTTTTACTGTGGTTTGCAGAATTTTGTTTTTCAAGCTCGATAGCCCTGAGTCAGTATTTACATAAAAGACAGATCTCAAAGTGAAATCGAAACATAAGTAGACTTTTCTTTATCTAAAATCAGTCTGTGCTTACTGAAATTCAAAACACTGCCCCTAGTGGTCAAAGTGATAAGTGTCGCAGAGAGCATGGGCACATGTGAACACTTTTAATATGGTTTTATTGTTGTATTTATTTTTATATTTATTTATATTTTTGTGTTCTTTTTGGAGCTCAACATTCAAACCAAAACCAAATTTTCAAAGGATCTCAACACTCCGCTCTCATATAGATCACCAAGTGTAGTAACCCCCCTCACAATCCTCTCTGACCAGCAGAAAGGGGACTTATTAGTACATAATATGGGGTTCAGCCATTAACTCGAGGCAACATTTAAATAAATGTCTGAATTAAATACTCTGGACACTTTTAATAACATTAACCTTCTCAATCATCGATAAATGTAATATAGCCCACATCGCTCCAAAACCCCTTTTTTTTAAAGGGTCAAAAATAACTAACTAATCCCAATTCAGTTAGTGTATATATATATTTATACCCTTATCTAGTGTATGTGTATTCTTCATTGTGTGTATTGTGTACATTTGATATGTAAATTGTTGTGTAGGTATGTGTACATTTGTTATGTAAATTGTGTTGTGTAAATATGTTGTTATTGTAAAGTGGTTTATGTCTCGTCACTGTCATTACTGCAATGTTGCTCGGAACTGCACACAAGAATTTCACCTGCTGTTGCACTCGTGTACACAGTAGTGTGACAATAAAGTGATTTGATTTGATTTTGATTGATTAAATCACACAAATTTGCTGGGAATAAAATACCCAGATACTTAATGCCCTGTTTGGGCCACTGAAAAGCCGTTATCGGGCAGTACACTGTCTGCTTCGGATTTAGACCAATGAACTCTGTATCCCGAGAATTTAGAAGAGGAATTAATAATTCTGTGGAGGCATGGCATATATCTAGAAGGGTCAGAGACAAATAATAAAATATAATCTGCATAAAGCAGAAGCTCATGCACCACACCTCCCGCCATCACCCCTGAAAAATAATCCTCCTTTCTTATCGCAGCTACTAATGGTTCCAGGCCAAGACAGAACAATAATGGGGAATGAGGGCAACCCTGCTGGGTGCCCCTATACAGAGTAAAATAATCTGAAATTAATACATTTTTTAATACCACTGCTACTGTCTATCAAGTAACTTATTCCATCCAATAAACATACTCCCAAACTACACTTACATTTCCAAAATCTTAAAAAGATAAACCCATTTTACCATACCAAATGCCTTTTCGGCATCAAGTGAGATAGCAGCTACCTGACTCTGATCATTTGCCACTGACCACATGACATTGATGAAACACCTAATGCAATGCTATATATATATATATTTCTAGCAAAAGTGGAGCCAATTCTGTAGCATAAGATCTAAAAACTCAGCGACAAAGCAATCTGGCCCCTGAGACTTAAGGTCTTAATTACCTCGCCAAGCTCCTCCAAGGTTATCTCATAATCAAGCTTAGGGAGTTCTAATGTTTCCACAAAGTTCAACAGTAGACGAAGATCTGGAACTATAGAGATCAAGATTCTTTAAAAGCATTATTAATATCAATGGCAGAGGTAAAAAAGTTAACCACCAGGGAATGGTAGAAAAAGACACTCTCTGCTATATATATCTCGCAGCTTTTGGCATTTGGCAGAGTAAAAAGTTTTTCCCTGCTTTTTCCCATGACTCAAAGTATGACCTGAATAACCTGAATAGCCAAAACTTCACCTTCGAGGACAATATAGTATTATATCTTTATTTCAATTGGATCAATTCTCTGAGGCCGTCAGACGACATTCGGCCCTTCAGCTCTGCCTCTGCACTTTTAATATTCCCTTCCAAATCCACAAGTTCTCGTGCTTTGTATTTTTTGATGAATGAGGCATGCTGTATGATCCGAACCCTAGAAACCACCTTAAGTGCCTCCCAAGCCATGCCCACAGAGGATACTGAGGACCAATTGGTCTCATATAAACATTGATTTCAGCCTTTAACATTTGTTGGAAATCAGGATTTTGCAAAAGGTATACATTAAAGCGCCAATTCTATGATTTATTTTTCTCCATATGTGGCAACATCTCTAAACTTACCAGGGCGTGATCTGAGACTAAGATGTTTACAATTGAGCAGTCAACAACAGGTGAAATGAGGGACTATAAAAAACAAACAAAAAATCTATTCTAGAATAAATCTTATAGACTGATGAAAATAATGTATGGTCCCTAGACCCAGATAGGTTCAAAAGTCTCCAAATATCTATAAGACCAAGATTTTTACACATCCTGTGAAGCATCAATGTTGCTCTAGGGGGCTTACACACAATTGTTTCACTATGATCAAGGACTGAGTCCATCAATAGGTTAAAGTCTCCTCCCAATATTGTATCATGATTGGAGCCAGCGGCTTGCAACATCCCTTCAAGATCTATAAAAAGCCCTGATAATTAGCGTTAGGTGCATAAATATTAGCCAAACTCAACCTTTGTCCCTGAATTTCTGCTAAAACTATAATAACTCTTCCTAATTTATCTTTACTCTGTTTGAGACATTTGAATTGTAGATGTTTACTTATCAGTGTAATGACTCCCCTGCTCTTACTTGAGCCAGTACTAAAGAAAACATGTCTATCCCTTATCTTCCCAAACTTTTTAGCATCCTGCAGGGAAATATGCATTTCTTGAATAAACACTATATCATATTTCTTTAATTTTACCTTCCTTCTTTTGATGGGGTGCCCCAACCCATTCACATTCCACTTGGAGAGAGACAATCCACAAATTTTAACATTTGACATTTTTACATATTAGAAAAAATAGATTGTGTGTCAAAAAATATATTATAAAGACGACATTCCAACATTAGTGCAACAACCAAACCCTGAACTTCCCCCAGAACCAAACAAACAGAATAAAGAAAAATGTGCGCATTAACCCCTTGCACAACAACGCCAACTGGCATCCATCCCTCTAAACTCAAACAGTTCATGTACGCCTACGAGAGCCCAGGTGAAAAATTTGCCATTGGATTTCTCAAGTCCGATGTTTCTATAAATTTTGTGAGACATAATTATATAACAGAAGAAAATTTATAAAACAAACTCCAGACAATAGGCAGAATAAATAAAAAGAATGTGTAGTTTAATCCACAAAAGTGTGTTCCTCCACAAAACAAGCTTCAGCCACTAGCGGAACCAGCACACACAAAAAAGCTGTTCAGTTTCCTCAGGCAGTCAAACGAATGTTCAGTGATCCATTACATGAGTGCAGCAGATGACCTAATCACTCCAATGTCCTGCAAAAAATATTCCACAAAAAAAACTAGAACCAGTTCAAACAGAACAATAAAGTCGCCCAGTTTGCTCGGACATTCAAGTGAATGTTCAGTGTGTCAGGCCCACTCGGCTGTAACTTGAGAATCACACAATGACTTACTCATTCCATTGACTTTATGAAGGACAATATTTGTTGGGGACATGCTAATACTTTGTGGCCATACTTAGCATCTATTCTCAACCTGGCCGGGAACATCAGTGCAAAAGCAGCCCTCCATCAATGCAATAGTTTCTTGAAGGATTGTTACTACACAAAACAAACTCCAGCTGCTAGGCAGAACCAGCACAAAAAGAAACAAAACAGGCACAAAGCATCCTTGGGCAGACAAGTGAATGTTCAGTGAGTCAGGCCCAATCGGCTGTAACGTGAGAATCACACAATGACTTACTCATTCTATTGACTTTATGAAGGACAATGCTTGTTGGGGACAAGTAAATACTTTGTGGCCATCCTTAGCACCTATTCTCTATTTGGCTGGGAACATCAGTGCAAAAGCAACCTTCTGTTAATGTAAAAAATTTTTGCCTTCCTTGAATCGATCACGTTTCTCTCTTGTCGAATTCTTGTCGAAGTCTGGGAACAAAATTTTTTTGTGGTTCTTCAAAGAAAGCCTTCCTTTTCTCCTCACCTTGTGTAACACAAGATCTTTATCAGATGATCTCAGAAATTTGGCCAGAATTGTTCGGGCCTGTCTTCCTCAGCGGATTGCCGAGCCAGAACCCTGTGAACTTGCTCAATTTCCAGCTCATGGCCTGTTATTTCGAGCAGACTTGGAAAGAGCCCATCCAGAAATTCCACCATATTCTGACCCTCTGCTCACTCAGGAATTCCAACAATTATGACATTGTTTCACTGGTTACGATTCTCAAGGTCTTCCAACTTTTCCCAAATGCATTCCAAGTCCACCTTGGTCACTAGTGGATTAGCAGCTAATTCCCTCTCTGATGACTCCAGATAATCGATCCGTTTCTGAACATCCGCCACTCTTGTAACCACCTCAGTGAATTTCATCTCCATGGCAGTGATAGATTGACGTATTACAGCAAGATCCTCCAAGTCAGCAACGATCTTCGTCAGCATTGTCGACATTTTTGACAGTTGGCACTGAATCTCTTTCACTTCACTAGCCAAATTGAGTCCCGGCTTGTGGCCTGCTGCTCAAGGGCTTCAGCTTGAGCCCGTAAGTGTCTTTTAATGTCTCCAGAGCCCGAGATTTTTGAATTCTTTGACTTATTGTCTTCATAGAACAGTTATGGAACAGGGTGAATCGAATCTCACCGGGTTATGACACAAAAAAGTATTAAAACTAGCAAAGTGTGCATTCAAGCCATTCTGAGCACAAGGCATATCGACAGTTCTACATTGGTGTTTTTTCATTCTTTTTTTAAGCATGACAGTGAGGAGTCCCTATTCAGTTTCATTACATGGATAAAAGCCAGAAGATTTCCATCTTTTATTCCATGGAACAGAGAAAGCCATTCAGGTTTCTAAACTGTGATATTTTTGGACAGGAAAAATCAAACTAGAAGGGGACTGTGCATATCCTTGTTGTGGCAGTGAGGTGTCTTCATTTCTACTCTATTACTTTAAAATCTCATTGTCACGGAGCAGTCTGCTGACCTATGCCATATCGATTTCTCAGGTGCAGTGTTAAGTGCGAAATAACCTGGAAAGTTTGTCCTTGGACCCCAGAATCTTGAGCTCAAGGAGGGCTCATCACTAAGGTGTTGCCTGTGATAACTAAATATATATAATTCTTTGTTCCCTCCCATTCAGTCGGGCCACCTGATGTATAGTTCCTGTCAGCAGCTGGAAAATCAATTGATGTACTAATGAGATGTGACAAGAAGACAGCCCATATTTGTGTTAGGGGCTGGACACATGTCGCACACAGTTAAACTGATTTAACATTGATTGACGCAAAGAATATTGGACATGTGGGTAGAGCTGTCCAGAAAAGGGACCATTTGTGGGGAATCTGGATATTTTGGTTAATTTTTGCACAGTGAAGTGAAGTAATAGATATTTAAATTCATAATGCCATTCTAGGTACATGTTGTGTCTTTTCTGTCCCATAATAACACTCTAATGTTCTAAACCAATATGACTTTCTTTATACCATGGAGCTCAAAAGGAGGTGGTTTGGCAAAATGCCAAAGTCATTTACTTACTTTGTATGAAAGTAAATAAATAAATAAGGCTGCAGTGAAAGTGAAGGGTGACTGAGATTAACATTCGGTCTTACATCACCTGATGTGCTGCAAAAATGTCATATGGGTTTGAGACGATATAAGGGTGAGTACATTTTTATATTTATGTATTTATTTTTTGGTGAACTTTCCCTTTAAATAGAAAACAAAAGGAGATAGGAGTTTGCTGACATCTGCTTCTTAGATTTTTCTCCTGAAACTCCAGTATTCTTCCATGTCACCTTTAGAAATATTGACAGCGATCTCAACATTGTCTCAAACTGTGCTCAGATTTGCCAAGAAACCAAAATTTGCAAATTATCATGTGTAATGTTTAGGGCAAAATTACATCATTTTTAACATTATTTCTGCTTCATTATTTTTAAAGAATGGTCAGAAATCATGTGTTTAATCATGATTATTGTATTCTATGAAAGATTTGATAAAAAGTAAAAACAAATTCTAGATAATATTGTTATTATGATAATGTTTTGGATTTTGTACAATGTCAGTTATGTGATTCTGAAAACAAACTTTTAATTAAAATTATCTAAGGTACTATCTTTCTCACAGTAATATGGGTCTTATTAATAATAAATTACATCATAGGACCTCAACAATTGTGCCAGTTCAATATCATTCATTTTTAATCAGTTTAATCAGAGATTTGTTTTAAAACTTAAAAACATACATGAGGGTCAAAAAAGGTCCTGTTTTCTGTTTTTTTTTTTTTCTTCTCTTTTCTCCCCAATTCCCAATGCACTCTAGGTCCTTGTGGTGGCATAGTGACTCAATCCCTGTTTCGGAGGATGAACCTCAGTTGTCTCCGCATCTGAGACCATTAATCTACATCTTATCACTTGGTTTGTTGAACGTGTTACTGCAGAGACGTAGCACGTGTGGAGGCTTCACACTATTCACACTCCACTGCATCCATGCACAACTCACCATGTGCCCCACCGAGAGAGAGAACCACATTATGGCGAACACGGGCAGGTTACCCCATGTGACTCTATCCACCCTAGCAACCGGGCCAATTTGGTTGCTTAGGAGACCTGGCAGGGTCACTCAGCACACCTTGAATTCGAGCTTGCGACTACAGGGGTGGTAGTCAGCGTAATTTCTCGCTGAGCTACTCAAGCCCCCCTGTTTTATGTTTTTAACATAAAACCATCTGCCTAATATTGTGTAGGTCCCCCTCCAACCTGCATCTCAGAATAGCATTCTGAAATGCTATTCTGAGCATTCTGAAATGCTATTCTGAGCATTCTGAAATGCTATTCTTCTCACCACAAGTGCACAGAGTGGTTATCTGAGTTACTGTAGACTTTTTCAGTTCAAATCAGTCTGGCCATTCTCTATTGACCTCTCTCATCAACAAGGTGTCTCTGTCTGCAGAACTTCCACTCACTGGATGTTTTTCATTTTTGGCACCATTCGGAGTAAATTTTATGCATCAGCATAATTTATGAAATCAGCAGTTACAGAAATACTCAACCAGCCTGTCTGGCACCAACAATCATCCATGCAATTATCTAATCAGTCAATCATGTTGCAGCAGTGCAGTGCATAAAATCACGCAGATATGGGTCAGGAGCTTCACTTAATGTTCACATCAACCACAGAATGGGGGAAAATGTGATCTCAGTGATATGAACCATAGCATGATTGTTGGTGCCAAGGTGGTTTTAATTTTGTGGCTGATCAGTGTATATGTTGGTTACACCATATGACTTTGACAAAAGATTTTTCAAATATTAATAATATATATTTTTTTTAATTCACTGCTTATTTAAAGAAATAATAATCATTCTGCAATACTCGAGGCAACATTTATTTTTTCAAGAATTTCATCTTAAAATGGGACTGTTTTACTGTCCCAGGACAGTTACACCACATGATGTTTTATACGTATGAAAAATGGCTTTTATTCAGTAATGGAAAACATGTTCATCATAAAAGAGGTGTATTCAAGTAATTGTTTTGTGTGAATAGCATTTTTAATTTGTTTTTATTAATTATTTTTGAATAACTTAATAGATCCAGTCAAATAAAATAAATAAAAAATGTATTAAACATTACGAAACATTATGAAGCAACCTAATTTTCCTTTGAGGTATGAGAATAGAAGCTAAATCCTCAACAATCATGAGGACCCTCAGTTATTTATTCATCCACTTACTGCAGCCTAAACATAATTTTCTCTCATACGTGTCCAATGGTGTGACAAATGCATGCGTCGTTCAATCCCACTCACTCAGTTCTTCAGAACTCCTCACAGCAGAGGCACTCACCCACCTGAGTCTCATAAAGAGGATAAAGGCAACCAGCAGGGCTCCCAGAGAAATACAGTGTCCCAAGTAGTTAATGATGACTGCAATGTGGTAATGCAGCTTGCTCTTTTTCTGAAAGATCACAAGAGACACACACAGAAACACATTAAGAAGATGAGAGAATGATGACCAGTAGATATAAAAAAAAATAAATCCTAACATGAAATAATTCCTAAAAGCCTTTTGGGTCATTATAGAAACATTCTGGGAATTTATGTTTTTTTAGAACTCTGCTTTTTAAACTCTAAATTTTGTCAAAACTCACAAAGTCACATCTGACTGCCTGGCATATGTGCACCACCAAACACATCTGGAAAAACACTCCTACTGTCTGTAATTGGTCAGCCAAACAAATAGTCCCACCCTAAACTCACATGATTGGTTAATCCAATGTTGCTGTGCCAGGTTGGTTTAGATGCTCAAACAAACAGAGCAATGTTTTGATAGCGCTGGAGAGCAACAAGGTTTATACCCCCCAAATCCCCAAAATGCATATATGTCTTGAGCTGACTGTTTCAAAGTATCACAAAGAACATACGTTAGCGCTCACAGTCAAAAGAGTATACTTTAAAAGGCTACATGACTTACAAGCACAAGTAAAAAGTAAGTATACAATTGCCTTTTTTATACTTGTCACTATAGCTTATATTATGCTGGGACAAGCGTATTTTTAACCTTAAAGAAATCAATAAATACATTATATTATTATAGTTAAGCCATTCCATACAGTATTTCCATACAATAGAAATACATTCTCCTAACTTATTCCCATAAGTACTGCACTGTATAGAAGATGAAAATAAAAGATTGATTTTTGGAGAAATTTCTGGCAGGGTCAAGACCACTGAAAAATATATTCTTCATATAAAGTCCTATGGCTGGCAAAGTCCTATCACCAACTTCTACGTGGTGCCGGCTGGACACAGTTTGGATCCCTGACTAATGGTGAAGGATCCTCGACGTCAGATGGAGCAAGGAGCCAGTCTGTGGTAATCTGAGTTGCATCTCAATGCAAGCTGCTCACAATATGGAACGATCATATAGGTTGTCCCCAAAGGCGACGTGCATAGCCCTTGAGCAAAGTGCAGAGCAATGCAAAAAGTTGACAAGGCCAACACGCTCATGGATGAGGCAGGCTTAAAAAGTGAGTCCACTGATTACGATTTGGCTCCATCAACATTGGAACGATGACTGGCTGGAGCAGAGAATTAGCCAACGCATTGAAACACCGCTGAGTTGACATCACCTGTGTGCAAGAAACAAAATGGAAAGAGGCCAAGTCAAGGGACATCAGAGAAGGCTTCAAGTTGGTTTATTATGGTAAATCGACAAAGAGAAACGGCGTCACCGTGGCTTTTAGCCAAAATTACCAAAAAGGCTGTGGAGCGAACATCAGATAGTCTATCTATTTCGATCTAAACAGAGAGTAATGTCCAGCGTGTCCTGTCATGCTATGCACCCTAGTCTGGCTGCAGAAAGATGATTTCTGGAACAGCCTCGACGGCCATCTTCAGGCCAATGGTGACGAAGAGTTGCTCCTGATCAGCGGCAACCTAAACGGATACACGGCAGGCATGGTTGCAGAAATCAAATTGAGGAAGGCAAGTGAGTTCTTGAGTGTGTCGAAGCACATGACCTGGCAATCACTAACATCTTCTTCAAGAAGCAGCCATTGCGTCTGGTCACGTACAGCAGTGGTGGCCACGTGACATATATTGAAATGCTATACTTCTCACCACAAATTTACAGAGCGGCTATCTGAGTTACTGTAGACTTTGTCAGTTCAAAACAGTCTGGCCATTCTCTATTGACCTCTGGTTCCTTCTGCAGCGAGACTTGAAGCTGACCACCAACATCAAAGTCATTCCATCGGACAATATAGCTCCACAACACCGGATACTTGTGCTTGATATGCACCTCCAAGTTCAGCTGCATAAGAAGCAGCCAACAGAAAGGTGAGAACAGATTAAATGGTTAAAACTGGCCAAACATCGAGCCAGAATGGTGGAAGCACTCAGCCAGCTGGAAGAAGGTGCTGCGTCGCCAGTGGGTGTGAGGGAATTAATCAGTGCACATGTCGCTGCCTGCGCCAGAGACATCCTTGAAACAACAAAGACTAATGCCTGCTTCATCAACATGCAAGTCTGGTGGTGGAATGAAGATGTCCAGTGCACCGTCAAAGAGAAGAAGGCTGCCTTCAAGACATGGAAGAAATCGAGAAGAGAGGACCTGCAGCGGTAATGTGTCCTCAAATCAGCTGCGAAGTGCGTGGTGGCTCAGGCTAGAGCTGCCTATCTCCAAGACTTATATGGCCAACTGGACATCCCTGAGGGGGCTAATGAGATTCAGGCAGGACATGTCAAGCACATCAAGGACGAGAATGGTTGTCTCCTGAAGAACCCACCTGACATCCTCTGATGATGGAAAGTCCAATTTGCCCATGTGTGCAATGAGAAGTGCCCACATCCACCAATACATAATGCAACAGCTATCACTGGCCCTGTCCAGCAATATCAGCTGCCGATTTCACGGTCTCTGTCAGCAAGTTGAAGGTGGGCAAGGCAATTAGGCCGGATGACCTCCCAGCGGAAGTGTGTAAACTCATGGAAATGTGAGGAGCGAAGATCCTTGCGATGTTGTTTAATAAGATCGTGGATGCCGGCGAAGTCCTGCCAGCTTAATTGACCAACGTCACCATACCGAATTGGAAGAACAAAGGCGATGTCACCGGCTGCTTCAATTATTGACCGATCTGACTGCTATTCCATACAATGAAGATCTTCGAGCGTGTACTGGACAGCAGACTCGGCGCGATCATCACAATATTGACAAATAAATGCGACTTTGTGAGGGGATGTGGCACAAGAGACACTATCCACACTGCACAGTTGCTGATAGAGAAACACTGCGAGAAGAAAAGAACTGTGCACCCCATCCCACATGACCTGATCTAGCACTCCCTCCACTCGCACAGTGTATCTGAAACCTACGTCCAATGGGTCCAGCTACTCTACCAAGGAGCAACAAGTGTGGTTCAAGCTGCGGTTGGGACATCGCTGCCATCTGACATCAAGGTGGCATCCATCAGAGATCAGCCCTATTTCCACTACTTTTCAACCTATGCATGGATACAGTGCCGAGCAACATCCAAACTCTGCATTTGCGGACTCTACGCCGATGATGTTGCGCTGTCAGATGAAACTCGGCTGGAACTCGAACAGAAGGTGCAGATCTGGGACCAATGCCTGGCCAGTTTCAGACTTCACCTAAACAACGCAAAGACAGAATATCTTGAGTGCAGAGACCAAGTGGATGGATTGATCACAGTTCATGGTCAAGACCTCAATAAAGTTACCACCTTCAAATATCTCGGTTTGTTTGTCTCAGCGGATGGAAAAGCACTACATGATGCCTGCCATCGTGTAATTGAAGCCTGGATGAAGTGCCGCTAGTTCACTGGAGCCCTGTGCAACCGCAAGATCCAACTGTGCCTGAAGTCAAAGATTTACAAATCAGTCCAGTCGCACTGTATGGAGCTGAATGCTAGGCAGCCACAAAGAGGCACGACCATGGAAATGATGGTAAGGTGGACCCTAGGACTAACAAGGTTGAACCGAGTCGCCAAAAACAAATGTACGGAAGATACTCCACAGATGCATGAGGCCTGGCAGCAGTGGCATGGACATGTAGTCAGAAGTCACGAGGTCACTGTGGTGAAGACAGTGATGAGACTAGCCTGGCCGGCTAGCGACCAAGAGGTCAACCAAAGGAACAGTGGATGGATACCATCAGAGAAGATATGCATGCCATCAAAATAAACTTGGAAGATACACTGGATCGGAAAAAGTGGCTTCTTGTAAAATAACGGACCCTGCACAATGGCAGGAACATAGTTGGAAGAAGAAGATTCTGCATATAAAAATGATTGCATCTAAATTGTCATATTAAGATTAAAAGAAATTGCACTGATTGGAACTGATGCAACTGATTGGACTGGCTACCTTAAAATCCACTATATAATCTGCCAATTAGATATGTATACCTCAGTGGGAATTAGAGATAAAATAAGCAATAAATAAATACATTAAAATCCCACACTAGCCAACACAAAGTCTGACCAGGAACCCAATCACATATAAAAAAAATAAAATTAAAATTAATCTATGGCTAATGCGTAATCATGAGCCTTTCACGTGAGAATCACTTTACAATGTTCTGCCTGACACTAATGCTAATAGCAGCCAAACACTAATATCAACCAACAACTGCTTCCAACTTCAAATCAAATCAAATCAAATCACTTTATTGTCACACTTCTGTGTACACGAGTGCAACAGCAGGTGAAATTCTTGTGTGCAGTTCCAAGCAACATTGCAGTAATGACAGTGACGAGACATAAACCACTTTACAATAACAACATATTTACACGACACAATTTACATAACAAATGTACACATACCTACACAACAATTTACATATCAAATGTACACAATACACACAATGAAGAATACACATACACTAGATAAGGGTATAAATATATATATACACTAGCTGAATTGGGAGCGAGAATATATTGACAAATGAGGATTAATAAAGTGCAGTGCTGATTGTTGATCGTGAGAGATCATGTGTTCAAAAGTCTTATTGCTTGTGGGAAGAAGCTGTCATGTAGTCGGGTGGTGCGGGTCCTGATGCTGCGATACCGCCTGCCTGATGGAAGCAGTGAGAGCAGCCCATGACTCGGGTGGCTGGAGTCTTTGATAATCCTCCGAGCTTTATTCACACACCGTCTGTTATATATACTGTATCCTGGAGGGAGGGAAGCTCACCTCCGATGATGTTTCTGGCCGTTCGCACCACCCTTTGCAGGTCTTTGCGGTTGTGGGCGGTGCTATTGCCGTACCAGGCGGTGATGCAGCCAGTCAGGATGCTCTCTACAGTGCTGGTTTAGAACCGTGTGAGGATGTGTTGGTTCATTCCAAACTTCCTCAGCCGTCTCAGGAAGAAGAGGCACTGGTGAGCCTTCTTCACAACGGCCTCAGTGTGGACGGACCATGTGAGTTCCTCAGTAATGTGGACACCGAGGAACTTGAAGCTGCTGACTCTCTCCACCGGTGCTCCATTAATGGTGATGGGGCTGTGTTCTCTGTCTTTCTTCCTGAAGTCCACCACAAGCTCCTTGGTTTTACTGACGTTGAGGGAGAGGTTGTGCTCCTGACACCAGCGTGTCAGAGTGTGCACCTCCTCTCTGTAGGCTGTTTCATCATTGTCAGTGATCAGACCTACAACCGTCGTATCGTCAGCAAACTTAATGATGGCATTGGAGCTATGTGTCGCCACACAGTCATGTGTGTACAGGGAATACAGGAGTGGGCTGAGAACACAGCCCTGCGGGGCTCCAGTGTTGAGGGTCAGTGATGAGGAGATGTTGCTGCCCATTCTAACCACCTGACGTCTGCCTGACAGGAAATCCAGGATCCAGCTGCACAGCGAGCTGTTTAAGCCCAACTTTTATGAAAACTTTTATGAAAATTTAACTTTGTGATGAGTGGGGCAGATGTTCAGAGTTTTCCACTTTTGCTTATACGGTTGCATAACAGGTAATTTAAGGCTGAGTTCTGTATATGGGTAGTTTACATTAAATATTTCTGATTAATATGAAGTTGAAATGTCTTGTAGCAATAAACATATTTATATACCTAATATGAATTTAATGTTAATGGGCTCACTTGGGTAACAGGCCAAATTACACGTTCATATTCCAGGAAGCATATGTTTATTATGTAACACGTAGGGAAGTTTGTGTATGTGTGTGAGCATACACTTTAGGCATCATGTACTTTTTTTATCATGGGTCCAGCAGTCCATCACTCTACACCAGTAGGACACTCTTGTCCCTAACTGTGTCCTACTGGTGTAAAAATCTGTGACTGATGTCCTGCGGTACTCACAAGATAGGCCTGTATAGCAAATACCCACTGGTCACTGCAGACCCAGTGGACCATGAGACCAGAGGACAAGACTGACCAAGCAGGGGGAGGGAAAGCAGTTCTGGAATCCAGTGCCTACAAAGCTCACTGGGCCTGAGTGAACAAGCCAGCTAGCACAATTTAACACAGAAGAAACCCCTCTGATGGCAAATCAATCATAAATGGCAAGATCGGATGTTCATGTTGCTTTAGAGATCAAATCAAATCACTTATTGTCACTCAACCATATACAAAGTGCAACAGTGGGTGAAAGTATTGGGTGCATTTCCGAGCAACATAACAGTCATGACAGTGACGAGACATATATCAATTTACAATAAACATCAGATTTAAACAACACAATTTACATATATAATATACACATAATTACACAAAACACAATATACAAGAATTGATATACAGTGTACTGTAGTATTGATATACAAGTATTGATATACAATGTACAATACACACAATATAGTATACACATACACACAAAATAGAATACACAGTATACAATAAAAATAGCATATAAAATACACAGTAGGTTGTATTGTGCTGTACTGACATTCAGGCTGTTGGATGACAGACAGTTGCTAGTGTGTTGTTAAGAGAGAATATAATTTATGACAGTCCAATGTGAGATAATAAGATTAATAAAGTGCAGTGCTGATGTATATTGATCATAAGAGATAAAGAGTTCAAAAATCTGATTGTTTGGGGGAAGAAGATGTCTTGAAATCGGCTGGTACGGGTCCTGATGCTCCGATACCGCCTGCCTGATGGTAGCAGTGAGAGCAGCCCATGGCTCGGGTGGCTGGAGTCTCTAATGAGAGTGAGAGTCAACTAATTTCACACACAGCCTGGTATGTAATTAGTTGAGATGAGGTAATATTTCAGGATGGATTTTGAATATATATATATATATTTTTTTGCATAACATATTAGTGTTCCCCGTAAGAGCGTGTCCATATTTCTATTATACTAATTAATTGCATACAGTCTATTTCCACAACTGATTTCTCATGAATGTGCTGTTTTTGTTTTTATCACTGGTGCTAGACAGGAAATTGACTATATAACAGCACACAGATGCTACAATAACTTGTAAAGTACCTCAGAATGTAACTGCACTTGATCCTGCCCACTTGTGCCAAGACTTTGCACTTATGACTTATGGCATAGTGCTATGCTTTGTGCTAACACTCTTAAAATAGGGCCTGAGGTAATAAAAGGTGCATGCAGAATAATTATAAAATAATTATTATGTGTGTGTGTGTGTGTGTGTGTGTGTGTAAATGTGTGTAAATAATATATATATACACACACACACACATACACACACATAATAATTCTTTTATAATTATTCTGCATGCAGCTTTTATTACCTCAGGCCCTAATTTAAGAATATATATAATTATAATGTAGTGGTGGTGGCATAGTCGGCTAAAACACATAACTGTAAATCAGAAGGTCGCTGGTTCGATCCCTACTGCCACCACAATTGTGTCCTCGAGCAAGGCACTTAACTCCAGGTTGCTCCGGGGGGATTTTCCCTGTAATAAGTGCACTGTAAGTCGCTTTGGATAAAAGTTTCTGCCAAATGCAAAAATGTAAATTGTAGTTTTAGATGGAGTTAAGCATGTCACACCATAAGTTATGTCAACTTCCCATAAGTATTTAATGTACTGAAACTATGACTGATGGGTCGAAGGTTTGGGAAAAAAAATCATAATGTGGCAGTGGGAGTGTGGTTGAGAGAGAAAGTGGTAAAGGTGCACACCTGTCTAACACCTATTTCTGAGTGCAGTAAGACCTGGGGAGAGTGATAAAAGGAGAGACCATGCCAGAGACAAGGAGAGAGAGAGAGATGCACTCCTCTTGTCATTAACTGGTTGGCAAACAGATAGTCTTTCCCTAAACTCATGCCATTGGCTAAGCCAAGGTAATGGCCATACCTGCCAACATCAGATTGTGAAAAATTGTGAGATTTTTGTGGTTTGTATGTGCGAGGAAGGGCAGTCGATGGAGTTACTGGTGCCCCCCCTAGAGTAAGATGGTGCACCCATAGGGTGTAGGTGTACTAAGCAGACTTTGTAATATGTGTATAAGGATGGGCAGTACTGGTCAGTAATATTACACTGAAGATGAATTTCAATGAACAAGATATTGACAATGTATTCACATGATCCCTTACCACATCATTCACAGTTTTAGAAATAAATGCTTTTTTGAGTTATTAAAATAAAGTGTATTTTTAAATACAGTTAATCCTTTCTTAAATGCTGATAACTTTTCAGACCCATGACTTATGAAAAATTGAATATTTTGTTTTATCTTTGATTATTTATCCTCATTATCTTATGTATACACCTTATGTGTTGGTTTATATGTATTTTTATTTTTTTCTTTATTATTTTTCTTTACTTTATTTGTATTATTTATTCTTTCCCTTCAGCTGTACTTCTTGTCTTTATGACTCAGTGATAGTATCCATATGTTGTTTGATCTTTTATATTGAACCTTCAGATTTTCAATAAAAAAATCCCCAGATTCAACACGTGGAGACTTTTTAGACGGTCCCTTACCACACCCTTCACAGTATTAGCATGGTTCAGACCCCTTACAAACCATACAAAAAATATACAACTTGTATATTATATAACATGTTAAATTAACTATCTGAAGCCATTTCGCCATGACACCATCTGGCCAGCCTTCTTGACAAATAGCGTCCAGTATTGATTTGATAGGGATGCATCATTTCATATATACACTTGTGTTTTACGGGACAGGTGGGAACCCTACCTTGAGGTCTAATACATTCTCATGAGCAAAGTGTGGATGCGGAAAATTGTGAGTTTACCAGGAGAAATTGTAAACTGGGAGTACAGTTGGAAGCAGTGTGGAAAAACGTTAGAAACCCAGTAAAATCAGGAATGATGGCAGGTATGGTTATGTCTGACCCAGATGGGCCACTCAGACAAGCATCTTGCAGGCCCGTTTGATTTTGCCAGTGGTACAGAAATGGCAAACTTCTCCTTTAAACTCTTACTTTCAACTGTTTGAAGTCAGACTAAAGGACTCTATAAACCCTCCACCTTTTCTCTGAATTGGGCATTAGTAGGGGTTCACACACATTCTCTCTCTCTCCCTCGCTCTCTTTCTGATGCCACTTCTTTTAACTTAATCATGAGAGGAGGGCTCTTCAAAGCATCCTCTACTGATCCCTGTATTGTATCAGGGTTGCCCTATTTTAACGGCTCACTCCACAAATCCATCCACGGCAAGCTCACTAATTCACAACAAAATGTTCTCCCTCAGGATCCTGCTGACTCCTGGCTAGACTACCAGTCTTCTAAAGTCAGACAGATTCACTCCCCACAGCCCAATCCAGTCGGCCTGTAGGAATACTTGGTTTTGCGTTTAGAATTTTGCTGTCATTTTGTGTTTGTACAATGCAAGGTCTCTTGTGGATGATTTGAAGGGAGTCATGGTGCCCCATATCAAAGTTTGTACTTTACTAAATACATAAAATTTTACCTAAATGTTGTGTCATTCTCTGTGGATGCTAACTGAGATGGAGCTGACTACGTTCTTGCATTACTAACCTATCTCTTACAGACACTTAAGAAGCATGTAAGCAATTGCAGATGCATTGGCAATGTCAATGCCCTCTTTTTACACTTTCCTGTAAAAGGATATTGTAGAGTGCTTTTTTGTGTTGAGAGAGCACAAGGGTTTAGCAATGCAATCTTAGCACCTAGCCAGCACGCAAAATGATTTAAGCATGGAATGCTTGGTTCCTGAAAAGATGTCAAATGACTACACAGCAGAAAGGTTTAAGTTTAGAAATGTTATTAGTGCCCATTTACAACAGCGAAAAAATTTTTTTTTAGGTAACTATTATGTTGAAGACATTTCCAGTAAAACATTGACTGTAAAGTATACATTTAGCTGCATGTGTTAAAGTATGTCAAGATAAGCTTAAAAAGCACATATAGTACCTTAAAAAGTATTTACATAAGCCACACGTAATGTATGAATTTCCGCTGAAATTCATACGTTACAGTTGAAGTCCAAAGTTTACATACACCTTAGCCAAATACTTTTAAACTCAGTTTTTCACAATTCCTGACATTTAATTGTAGGAAACATTCCCTGTTTTAGGTCAGTTAGGATCACTACTTTATTTTAAGAATTTGAAATGTCATAATAATAGTTGAGAGAATGTTATATTTCAGCTTTAATTTTTTCATCACATTTCCAGTGGATCCGAAGTTTACATAGACTTTGTTAGTATTTGGTAACATTGCCTTTAAATGGTTTAACTTGGGACAAAAATTTAGGGCAGCCTTCCACAAGCTTCTCACAAAAAATCAGGGTCAGGGCTTTTGCCATTTTTCCACAACTTTGGAGGTATGCTTGAGGTTACTGTCCATTTGGAAGAACCATTTACGGCCAAGCTTTAACTCCCTGGCTGATGTCTTGAGATATTGCTTCAATATATCCACATAATTTTCCTTCCCCATGATGCCAAAATTTTAAGTGTACCAGTCCCTCCTACAGCAAAACACTCACACAACATAATGCTGCCACCTTCATGCTTTACAGTTGGGATGGTGTTCTTCTGCTTGCAAGCCTCACCCTTTTTCCTCCAAACATAATGATGGTCATTATGGCCAAACAGTTCAATTTTGTTTTATCAGACCAGAAGACATTTCTCCAAAAAGTAAGATATTTGTCCCCATGTGCACTTGGAAACTGTATTCAGGCATTTTTATGGCAGTTTTGGAGTAGTGGATTCTTTCTTGCTGAGCAGCCTTTGAGGTTATGTCGATATAGGACTCGTTTTACTGTTGCTATAGATACTTGTCTACCTGTTTCCTCCAGCATCTTCACAAGGTCCTTTGCTGTTCTGGGATTGATTTGCACTTTTCACACCAAACTACATTCATCTCTAGGAGATGTGTCATTCTTCCTGAGCGGTATGATGGCAACTTGGTCCCATGGTGTTTATACTTGCATACTATTGTTTGTAAAGATGAACGTGGTACCTTCAGGCATTTGGAAATTGCTCCCAAGGATGAACTTGTGGAGGTCAACAATTTTTTTCACCATGATGTCAAGCTAAGAGGCACTGAATTTGATGGTAGGCCTTAAAATACATCCACAGGTACACCGCCAATTGACTCCAATTTGCTAATCAGAAGCTAAATTAGGCTTGACATAATTTTCTAGAACTTTCCATGCTACTTGAAGGCACAGTTAACTTAGTGTATGTAAATTTCAGACCCACTAGAATTGTAATATAGTCAATTAAAAGTTAAACAATCTGTCTGTAAACAATTGTTGGAAAAATTACTCATATCATGCACAAAGTAGATGTCCTAAATGACTATGAAAGTGGTTAAAAAATGTGTTATAATGACTTCAGCCTATGTGTATGTAAACTTCTGACTTCAACTGTAATTTCTGAGAAAGTCTATCATCATTTATTTGCAGATATCACATGATCTGATAATATGTTGTCTAAAGAATAAAATACATTACTCAATAATCATTGAGGTGTGGCTTTCATGTCCATAACATTTTTGCGATTATTTTGTTTCAACTCAAACTATCTCACATGGCAGGTACAGTGTATCCGGAATGTATTCACAGCACTTAACTTTTTCCACATTTTGTTATGTTACAGCCTTATTCCAAAATGGATTAAATTCATTATTGTCCTCAATTCTACAAACTACACCCCATAATGGCAACGTGAAAGAAGTTTGTTTGAAATATTTGCAAATGTATAAAAAAAAAAAAAAAAAAAAGGAAAAAAAAAAAAAAATCACATGTACATAAGTATTCACTGCCTTTGCTCAATACTTTGTTGAAGTACCTTTGGCACCAATTACAGCCTCAAGTCTTTTTGTGTATGATGCTACAAGCTTGGCACACCTATTTTTGGGCAGTTTATACCATTCTTCTTTGCAGGACCTCTCACTGTGTGCTTTGTGTTGTTGTTCTGTTGGAAGATAAACCTTCGCCCCAGTCTGAGGTCCAGAGCGCTCTGAAGCAGGTTTTCATCAAGGATGTCTCTGTACATTGCTGCATTCGTCTTTCACTTAATCCTGACTAGTCTCCCAGTTCCTGCCACTGAAAAACATCCCCACAGCATGATACTGCCACCACCATGCTTCACTGTTGGATGGTATTGGCCAGGGGATGAGCAGTGCCTGGTTTGCTCCAGACATGACGCTTGCCATTCAGGCCAAAGAGTTCAATCTTTGTTTCATCAGACCATAGAATTTAGTTTCTCATGGTCTGAGAGTCCTTTTGACAAACTCTAGGCGGGCTGTAATGTGCCTTTTACTGAGGAGTGGCTTCCGTCTGGCCCACCATACAGGCCTGATTGGTGGAGTTCTGCAGAGATGGTTGTTCTTCTGGAAGGTGAACCATCGTGTACTTTGTCATCTCCCTGACTAAGGACCTTCTCCCCCGATCACTGGTGGTTCCAAACTTCTTCCATTTATGATGATGGAGGCCACTGTGCTCATTGGGACCTTCAATGCTGCAGAAATGTTTATGTACCCTTCCCCAAGTCTGTGCCTCGATACAATCCTGTCTCGGAGGTCTACAGACAATTCCTTGGACTTCATGGCTTGGTTTGTGCTCTGACATGCACTGTTAACTGTGGGACCTTATATAGACAGGTGTGTGTGCCTTTCCAAATCATGTCCATTGAACTCAATTTACCACAAGTGGACTCCAATCAAGTTGTAGAAACATCTCAAGGATTATCAGTGGAAACAGGATGCACCTGAGCTCAATCCTGAGTGTCATGGCAAAGGCTGTGAATACTAATAAAATACTAATTTTATTTATTTTTTATTTATTTATAAATTTGCAAAGATTTCAAACAAACTTCTTTCACATTGTCATTATGGGGTATTGTTTGTAAAATTTTGAGCAAAATAATGAATTTAATCCATTTTGGAATAAGGCTGTAACATAACAAAATGTGGAAAAAGTGCAGCGCTGTGAATAATTTCCGGATGCACTGCAACTAATATTATGCACCACTCCACCAATATTAAACCTGTTTGTATCTCATAACAAGTTGGTTTAAGGGCAATTGCTAACTGAGGTTAACCAAATCCTGTGTTGTCCCATCATCTCCCTCACTGCTACAATAAAAAACAACTTATTTTGGAACACATACTAATTCGCTCTCCTATTTATCAGAGAAAAAGAACAGCTATGTCTGCACAAATCAATGCAAATTTGATTTTAAAATGGGAAATATGACAATTGCAAGAGAAAAAAATAAAATAATAAAATGCTGGTTGCCATCCTTTTACAAATGATCTACTGTTGCTAGAAAAAACCTAGCAGGATAAATGTAAAAATTATGTGCCTGACTAAACATCTGAAGGGAATTATTTAATTGTGCAATTGGATCAAGGGCATCTTAGTCATGCCAGGCTAGAAGAAGGGCATGAACAGCACACTGCCTTCATTAACTTGTTCTTGGACTCTGCTCTGGTTCTTTGGGACAGTGGACTTCTTTGTGCTCTCCTGTGATTGAGATTGTTTGTTGAAGCTTCACTTTCAGATTCACCTGCTGCCTTTGTATTGGCCATAGACGCTAGTCCTTAGACTCTCCCAAGCTCAGCTTTCAATTTTTTGTTTTGTTTTCTAAAGTAGATATGGGCATTGCCTCATATTTGCATTTAGAGAGTCATGTGCAAGAGAGTTTTGTTACGCTAGAATGCTCAAAAGTTATGGATATTATCTTCTGTATTTTGATACTTTAAAAATAGAAGAACAACAAATTATACTGTTAAAGGAGTAGTTCACCCAAAAATCTAAATTCTATAATTATTTACTCTCTCTTCTGGCACTGTCCATCAGTGATTAAACTTATATGTTTTTAATTTTGGTTAGTTCTGAGCATAAAAATTACTTTTCGTTCCTGTTCCGGTGTTCAGCAGCTTCCTTTCTTAATGGTAACCGGTTATAAGATAATTTATGTTCAGTGTTCAATTAATGTTTATTTTGTAGCCCATTTAATATTTAATTATTTTTTTAAAAATTTACGTTCAAGGAAAGAATTGAAACAATCTTACAGGATATTTATTGAGGCCAAAAAAATTGCAAAAAATGCCAAAGTGCTTGATTATTAAATCTATAAAATAAATATCAATTGTTTGGGCCCTGTCTTTAAATTAACATTTTCATAATGCAACAAACCAGATGGTTCAATGTACAATTTACCGCATAAAGATACCATTTAGAGCAGCTTCTGAACAGCACGCGAAGATTAAATGTTAGCTGTGATGCACGTGTGCCATTTAAATGTATAGACAAGTCTTTCGACGGTAAACACAAAATGTTCCAGTTCACTGTAGCATTCTTGTAATGGAATGCTGTCTTGTAATGTTCTTGTTGCAGGTTCATACAACAGGGATAATGACACACAGTGACACAGAGTAGGAGACGATGAGGAGATGCTTACTCTGTAACTGTGGAGATGAGTGGCTACTGTGCAGCTGGATATGTATCGACTGCTTAAAGTGTTTTTAGCACTTACTCACTACCAAGAGCACTAAAGCTCAATGTGTCAGAGCATTTCTGATCACAAGGCCACTGCTCCAACAAGTGTTTCCAAATTTCGATTAGTAGTGTATAACACAGCAGACTCGCAGCAACTACTGCCAGAAGTATACATCTCAAACAGGTTTCAGGGACATCGTTATAAAAATCTTTCTGAAATCCAGTTCAATTTTCTCAAATCTCATGATGGCTGCTATGCATGGTCTCTCAGTCTGGTCTTTTCAGCCTGGAGCACTGAGATTGTCAACTTATTCAGCCCTTCCTTGCCGTGAATGTCCCTCAGGGCCAAACCCACGCAAGTGCAGTCTCCCCTGCCGGCTCCATTTCCACATTTGCCTAAGCTGTGAGCACCACAGAGCTACCACATGTTCTTCTATGTGAGCAAACTTATTAATTATTAAATCAACAATCCCCCAGGAAACAGATGGCATGGATAGCGGGCAACTAACGAACGTCTGCCTGGCATACGTGCGTGTGTGTGTGATACTGTAGGTAAGCGGGTGGTTTAGACTACCTAGGATCTGTAATATGTCCCAGCACCACCTTGTGCAAGTTGTCTAGCAGACTGATTTGAGTATTGCATAATGACATTAGAGAATAATTGCAGTTGTTTTTAATTAGTTTTAAAATCTGGAGGATTTTTTTCTTCTACTTCTTCTGTTTTTCTTCCAACAGTAAACAGTTTAAAATGATCAGCGTGTAAAAGTGCTATGGGACATTCATTATTTCTGGTTTAACCAACGTGTTTGTTATTATTGAACATTACAGCATTTATTTTAATGCTCTCTCAGTTTAAAATAAGTGACATACACAAAGACATCATGCTGCAATTTACATCTACATTACTACCAAATGAGTGCTGTGACTTTACTAACAAACCTAAATATGTGTACAAGGCCTATTTATTAAAACTAGGGGTGTCGATTTAATGTGTTAATTCAGTGTGATTAATTTTACAAAAAATAACGCGTTAAAAAAATTAACACAATTACTTGCATGCCCCCGGACCATAATAAGAAAGAGTCCTGAGAAATTCAAGCTTGCAGTACCACCTGTTTACTCAAGAGGGCAGTAAGTGAAATTTCAGCTGTATTAGCAACGCGCAGTTTATACAGTGAAGAAAACACTTCAGTAGGCAGAACAACACAAACATGCATTACGTTCTTGCGTTCAAAACACTTGAAGGAGCACAAATCCAAACTAAGGGATCTCAAGATGTGTTTAAGATTGAGTATTAAACTATATTTAACTTAACACAGTGACCTAAACATTTTATGTTTATGACGCAACACACCCGAGACACTACACAAGCATGTCTGATGCAGGGTGTGGTTAGTTACCCATAAATATTTAATCACGAATAAAATCAAGGAAATTTCCTTTAATTGTGATGTCGATATATTCTGTACATTTTGTGGTCTGCAGGCGGAAACATTTTTTCATTTATTTTGGAGTTGTCATTACTTAACTTGTTTTTGGTCTGATTGTTAGAGATCATAGCATTCCCTGCTTTCAACTTTGATTTGAAAATGTTTTTTTATTTTTTTATTTTTTTTAGCTATGACATGTCCCTTCATAAGGTATATTATTTGATTAATGTTCTGCTTTTGTTGGCACAGTTTAGTATTCATAAATGTAAGTATGGTGGTTGTAAACCATTAGTAACAAGAAATCTGTAAAGTGTATTGAAACAATCTGATATTTTTATTAAACTGTTTTTATTTATTTTCCTTTTTGTTGTTGTTTGTTTAAAATACCTCTTGGCTCTAGATGTAAACGTTTTGTAAGCATTAATAAAAATGTCTGACGCAGGTGTAAATTGATGGCTCCTTAAACAAGCCCTCACAATAAATCTCCAACTGACTGACAAATTCACTTGTGAAATGGATTGCTGTGAACTGTATGTCAATGATTGACTTAATCAATAAAATGGTAGTAAACAATACACTGTATTCTAAAGCCATATTGTACTATTTGTATATGCGACTAATCACGATTAATTAATCGAGACACCATGTAAATCATTCGATTAAAAATGTTTAACGATTGACAACCCTCATTAAAACCGTGGGCCGTTGGAAAGGGGCCCCGCTATGCTGGTACATAAATTGCCTAGAGTTGTTGGCTGTACTTCTTGCCCTGCGTAGGTTTCTCCCGCTAATTCAGGGCAAGCACGTCTTGATCCGGTCAGACAGCACCACCACGGTAGCGTACATAAATCGCCAAGGCAGCGTACGCTCTCGCTACATGTCACAACTCGCCCGTCGTCTCCATTTTCCCCAGTGAGCCTTCTTGCACAGGTGCTGTGCAAGGTCAGGGAGGACGAGGAACAAGTCATTCTAGTGGCCCCCTATTGGCCCTCTCGGACTTGGTTCTCGGATCTTGTACTCCTCGCGACAGCCACTCCTTGGGGAATTCCCCTGAGGAAGGACTTCTGGAACCTCCACGTCTGGCCCCTGGAAGGGATACGGAAGATGTCGTAGACACTATCAAACAAGTCAGAGCCCCTCTACCAGGCAACCTTACGCCCTAAAGTGGCGCTTGTTCGCAAATTGGTGTTCTTCCCGGGCTGAAGACCCACAGAGGTGCGCAGTTGGGTCAGTGCTCTCATTCCTGCAGGAGAGGCTGGAGGGGAGGCTGTCCCCCTTCACCTTGAAGTTGAATGTAGCTACTATTGCGGCCCACCACGACACAGTAGACGACAAGTCTTTGGGTAAACACGACTTAATTATCAGGTTCCTAAGAGGCGCCCGGAGGTTGAATCCCTCCCGGCCAAGCCTGTTCCCCTCCTGGGATCTCTCAGAGGTCCTCTCAGGCCTTCAGAGACCCCCCTTCGAGCCACTAGAATCAGTCAAACTCAAGGCCCTCTCCCTGAAGACGGCCATCCTGATCTCCCTCACCTCCATCAAGAGGGTCGGGGGCCTGCAAGCATTCTCTGACAGCAACACCTGCCTGGAGTTCGGTCAGGCAGACACTCATGTGATCCTAAGACCGCAACCGGGCTACGTGCCCAAGGTTCCTACGACTCCCTTCAGAGACCAGGTAGTGAACCTGCAAGAGCTGCCCCGGGATGAGGCAGACCCAGCCTTTTCGTTGCTGTGTCTGGTACGTGCTTTGTGTATCTATTTGGACTGCACGCAGTGCTTTAGACATTCTGAGCAGCTCTTTATCTGCTTTGGTGGACAGCGGAAAGGGAATGCTGTCTCCAAACAGAGGCTTTCCCACTGGGTAGTTGATGCCATATGGCCTATCACACCCAGGCCGTGCCCGCCCCCTTGCGGGTGCGAGCACAATTGACTAGAAGTGTGGCATCCTCATGGGCACTGGCCAAAGGCGCCTTCCTAGCAGACATATGCAGAGCAGCGGGTTGGGCAACACCCAATACCTTTACTAGATTTTACAATCTCAGGGTTGAGTCAGTTTAGTCTCGTGTTTTCTCAGGTTCGAACTGATAGAAACTCGGTAACGTGGTGACAACTGACCGGGTGGACTGCTTGCACCTAGCACCTTTTCCCTCTTTTTTAATTTTTTTTTATTAAGGTAATACCGTGCGCTTTTATCCCAGGAGATCCCACTAACTCGGCTCCCTGGATGACTCCTCCCTAGCCCCCTGGTCCACTAATTCAGCGGAGGAATTCGCCGACCAAGACCAATGCGGGAACTCAATTTACCCTGTACTGGAATAGGTGCTCCACAGGACGGGCTCCTACGTGGACTTTTCCGCCGTACGGTCCTCTTGTGAGTGGACCCGCGTCTCCCCGGGGGTCTCCCAGTCGTCATGTATGTAGCAACTCCTCCCTCCCAATAAGGTAGGATCTACCACCGCGCCATTCTCCACATGTAACCTAAAAGCCCATGTTATGTATTTCACCAACCTTTACCTCCCCCAGTCTGGGCAGGTGTGTACTCCACAGGGTCTTTCCCCCCTGAAAGAATAGGAAAACTGGGAAAGAACGCCTCCCCCGATGCGAGTGATAGCGTTAAGATGGCCCCAGCCGATTTTACTCTATGCGAGAAACATAGAGAGAGAAAAGGCACGGCTTGCTCCCATGCTTGGCATGTCGCCTTGTTCCACCTATCAGGGTGTAAAGAACCAGAAGGTTTTGATGATTTTATGGGGCATTGGGGAAGGGTACGTGCAGTCATTTGACACAGTCATTTTGGCATGCAAGCTACCTGCCCACACCTGTGTCAGCAGCGCACGTACACGGTCCAGCACATGGCGTGATTTAAATTGGACCCCAAGTTCCCCTTGACGGGGAACGTCTAGGTTACTGTTGTAACCTCCGTTCCCTGATGGAGGGAACGAGACGTTGTGTATATATGTATACATATCTCATGCAATCGATAGTTTCTCTTGGACTACCCACCCAAAATTTTCTGTCTACACTACTGGAAAGAACTTAAAGTAGGGTTATTTTTTACATTTTTAAATTTGTCTTGGCTCAAAGACTTTGCTAATGCTATTAAATACTAAACAAAAAATACAAATGTATACTATTAATAGTAAAATAACAATTAAAAAGAAAAATGTGTAAAGTTGATGTTTAATTGTTTAAAGTAGGGCTGAAATGATTTAACATTTTAATTACATTGATTACATGAGATCACGATAAGATCAAAACAGTCCAACATAGCATCCAAGCAAATAACAATTTATAGGCACATACCTATAGTCTTGGCAACCAAAAAAAAGCTATTGAACATTTACATTTATTGCCCAGGTTACAGTTATATGACCAATAGCAGGACATATTATCACACTCTATTGGATAATTTGTCATTAAATAGCCTTGTGACATTAAATAGCCTATAGGCTTTTCAAGGAATAATTGGGCACAGAGCAGCAGAATTGCAACAGAACATGATTCGAACTAGCTTTTCCAAAGCAATATCCATCATGTCTGCAGCATGTGAGCTAACCACAAGGTCATGGCTCTGACAGATCAAATGTACAAAAAAGAAAAAGAAAAAAAGAAGATTAAAGGTCTCTTCTCTATTGTTAAAACATGAATTCCAACAGTTTTCTCAGTAATGAGAAAAAAACTTTATTGGCAACTCAATAAGAGTATTTATTGGTAATAACATGCTCCAGTAAGCCACTTGCTGTGGTGGAAGCCCTCCCTGCTGTCTTAAAAATACATCTCAGAATTTTGCCAGCAACCTCACTCCATCCCGCTGATTGGATGAGCGATTTCTCTTTTTACCATCTCTTTGTGAACAGTGGCTTAGCATGTCTTGTTAAATTGCTTCCTTTGAGGGAAGATAAAAGTCCATGCATTATTAATCCCCCCATGTTACTTCCATTACATCCAAAGGACAGCTAATGAATCTTGGAGACATGTAGCATCAATGTCTGTTCAACAGCCACACATTTGTTTCAAACTGAGTTTTGCCTGTGAATAGATTACAGCTGGTTTGTTGTAAGACATGTAACACAATAAGATGAGTAATACAATAAATTAAGATTTCAAAGGTTTAGTAGGAGGATGGTCTTTTACTTGACCTCTATAATGTTTTGATGAAAACATATGGCTTCAAAAATATGTAAAAAATGATAGTTCACCCACATTGAAAAATCCGGCACCATTTATTCACCTCAGGTTGTTCCAAACCCATTGACTTTCTTTTATCATTGGAACACACACACAAAAAAAATTAAATCAGAAGAATTGACTGGTGTTTTATTGCTTGAAATCACTCCATATGGTCTTGCTAAAGATTCAAATTGACACCTCTCAACAAGAACGCATGAGGTCTATCGTGGGTCTTTGAAGATTTCACAGGAAGCTTATATATAGTGGGGTTCAAAAGTCTGACTCCACTATTGAAAATCCTGTAATTTTGCATTATTCAACAAAAGTTTCCATTACAAATTATATTGTCAGCATTATAATTTGAGAGTAAAGTTGAATTGAAATATTTTCATGATTTCCTTGTTGCCCTTTAAGTTCCAAGACAGCATGAACTAGAGTTGGCATTGACTCCATAATTTGTGCAAAACCTGATAATCCACATCATCCCTGCATGATTTGAGAAAGCTCCAAAAAGCATTCTGTAATGTTACTGAACACTTAGTTTGTTTTCGTTGTGTGGAATGAAGTGGCACAAGGGGTCTTCCTGGGACGCCAAACGTACCTCTGAACCTGAGAAAAAGCCAATGTTAAGTTGCCAAACAGAATTTGCATGCCCCGCCCCGGACATACGGGTATAAAGGGAAGCGGGGCAGTGAGTGCCAGTTTCTTCGGAGCTGAACGGTTGTGCAACAGCAAGCTGAGTTCACCACTGTTTCATTCACCTATACTGGCGATAAGCACTGCTGTTGGATCTACGGCGCATTTCCAGCTGGCGTTCTCTCTCTGCACGCTGTGCAGTCTACGCCCCTGGGCACTTCGACAGCACTTTCAATGCCTGAAAGAGTGTTTCTCCTTCTAAAAATAGTTTATTTCCTCTAAAAGTGTTTGAGTTCCCACTCATAAAAGAGCAATACACAGCAGGCGTTGAACATCCTTTTCAGGACATGTCTTTTTAAAGATGGCTTTCCGCCTCTGTGTAGTTCCTGGATGTGGTTGATTTCTCTCCACTTCTGACGGTCATAAAAGCTGCCTCGCGTGCCTGGGCTGCGATAACATGCAGGCAGCGTTTTATGAATGGTTCATGTTCTCAGTGCGAGAACATAACCATGGCAACATTGCGGTTGCAGCTTTCTTTGAGGAAGACTCGGCTGGCGATGAAGGCGATTTGGGGATGACGAAGGGCTCGGTTTTGCCGGGTAAATCCCCACAAAACACCCGCCCCCCGGCATGCATGCTTGCAGCCGGCATTCTCCATTGAGCCCAAAGAATTGGATAACGATATCGCCGCTGCATCGGAGAGCGTCACAGTGGCATCTGATGCTGATGACTCGCCTGGGCTGCCAACTTCGGGTCTGCTCGCCCAGTCCACTATGCTTTCCCGGGCCACCATGAGTGAGAGGCTTGACTGGAAAACTCAGTCCCCCCCTCACGGCTACTCGATCGGTGGTGACCACAGACACCTCTTGACAGGGTTGGGGCGCCGTGTGCAATGGGCACGGTGCCGCTGGCCTCTGGACAGGATCCCGGCAGCGTTGGCACATCAACTACCTAGAGTTGTTGGATGTATCTCTTGCCCTACGGAGGAATCTACCACTAATACGGGGCAAGAACGTCTTGATCTGTTCAGACAGCACCACCACGGTAGCATACATAAATCCCCAAGGCGGCATGTGCTCTCGTCATATGTCACAACTCGCCCGCCATATCCTCCTTTGGAGTCAGCCACCACTCACATCCCTGGCAACCGCAACAGATGCACTGTCACGGCAGGTTTCGCCCAGCGGAGAGTGGAGGCTCCAGCCCCAGGTGGTCCAGCTGATATGGGACCAATTCGGAAAGGCACAGATAGATATCTTTGCCTCCCAAGACAACTCCCGCTGCCTGCTCTCTTTGCCTCCCAAGACAATTCCCACTGCCCGCTCTGGTACTCCCTGATAGGAGTTTCTCTCGGGACAGACGCGCTGGCATAGACACAATCAACCAAGCCGGAGCTCCCTCCACCAGGCAACTTTACGTCCTAAAGTGGCACTTGTTCGTGAATTGGAACGCTAGGAACACTAGTGGAGGTCAGTAAGAAAGAGAAGCCGGTAGATACTGTTTCGGATGCAAGTAGTACAGAGAGCAACATACAAACTTTGATTCCGGCTGTAGAGCCCCTTCAGCAGGGCATTTGCGTGACGTCTCGGCGGCATACTCGCTCAGCAAAGAGACACCACTCTCCCATTCCTGTTAGGGTTTCTAATCGATTTTAATTCCATGGATGTGGAAATAGAGACTCCAGCCACTATTGTTAATTGCATTTCGGGGGCCAGAGCGTCTGACATCAAATCAAATTTAAAAGTGCTGGCAAATAATAAATGTAGATTTTCTAAAATTGTTATCCATGTCGGCACTAACGATGTTGGAGATCACTAAAGATAATGTTAAAGATGTGTGCGAATTTGCAAAAATTATGTCAGACACTGTAATATGCTCTGGTCCCCTCCCTGCTCATCGTGGTGATGAGGTTTATAGTAGATTCGTGTCACTGAATGGCTGGATGTCTGAGTGGTGTCTGAAGAATAACATAGGATTTATAGACAATTGTAAGAGTTTTTGGGGTAGACCTGACCTGCTAAAGAGACACAGACTCCATCCCTCCAGGGAAGGTGTCGCTCTCCTCTCTAGTAATTTGGCTCATAGTCTTAATAATGATAGTATTTGACTAACTGGGGCCCAGACGTCTGCTAGCTGCCTTGAGACGTCACACAGGTCACATAAACTACAACACATAGAGACTGTATCGCCTAGATATCTCATAGAGACTGTGTCTGTTCCCTGAACTACCAAACACAATATCCTCACTAAATCATTTAGAATTTTTTTTATTAAGGTCAAACTTTAACAAAACAAACAAATTAAAAATACACATCATATAAAAATAGGGCTACTAAACATTAGATCTCTTTCTACCAAAGCACTAATTGTTAATTAAATGATTACAGATCATAGATTGGATGTGCTGTTTGACTGAAACCTGGCTTAAACCGGATGAATATATTAGTTTAAATGAATCTACTCCCCCAGGTTATTGTTATAACCTGGGGGAGTAGATACCACGCTATATTCCATCACGTTCATTACGATCTGGCCTGTTAATAGTTCCTAGAATATCAAAATCCACAAAAGGAGGTAGATCCTTGTCATATTTGGCTCCTAAACTATGGAATAGTCTCCCTAACACTGTTCGAGAAACAGACACATTCCCTCAGTTTAAGTCTAGACTAAAGACTCATCTATTTAGCCAGGCATACAACTAATTTATCCTCCAACCCACTATTAGGCTGCTTTAGTTGGGTCTGCCAGAACCAGAAACTAGAAACATTGATTGTGATTTATAACTCTGCAATAAATTGAATGGCATCTATGCTTATATTATTTTATTTGTTTCCCTGTCTCAACCTCGGGACTCCTATCCTGAGGTCACCAGAACCGGCTGGATCCAGCACCATTCCTGCTTCGTGTTGGACTCCACTGCTACGTGTCACTGAATGATGATGATGCAAGCCAAACATCACTTCAGTCTATTATGATGGACTTCAGAGGATGAACTGATGCCAACTCCAACCATAAGACATGGGATACTTCATATGCCATTGTCTGAACCTTGGATTTAGGATGGACCACACCGAACCTCACCGAAATTACCAGCCAGGTTGAACTGCGTTTCACATCCCTGATCTCTGCCTGATCACCTACGATCTCGATATGGAACTCATAGACTAAACACTGACCCTTAACACTTACTTAGTTTAATAATTTTAAACCATGACTTTAACTATACATAAGTAATATTTATCAACAACATATATCAACAATCGTATATATATAACAACATATATCAACAATCGTATTTTATTTAATTACATAATGATGATTCATCGACATTATAGACATTACAGTTTTATTGTCTATTAATGCCTGATCTTCTGATCTTCATTTGAAACAATGTGTTGTGAAAGGCGCTATACAAATACAATTGACTGTCCCCCTCCACCTTCAAGAGGGTTGCGGACCTGCATGCGTTCTCTGTCAGCGACACCTGCCTGGATTCGGTCCGGCACATTCTCACATTATCCTGAGGCCGCGACCGGGCTACGTGCCCAAGGTACCTACGACCCCCTTCAGGGACCAGGACATGAGCCTGAAAGCAAGCTGCCAAGGGAGGAGGCAGACCCAGCCTTCTCGTTGCTGTGTCTGGTTTGCGTATCTATTTGGACTGCTTCAGCGGATGGCGGGAAGGGAACACCGTCTCCAAACAGAGGTTAGCTCATAGGGTCCTTGATGCTATTTCTTTAGCTTATCACACCCAGGCCGTGCCCATCCTTGCAGGTTCGAGCACACCCTACGAGAAGTGTGGCATCCTCGTAGGCACTGCCCAATGGCACCTCCTTAGCAGACATCTGCAATGCAGCGGGCTAGGCAACACCCAATACCTTCCATACAATCTCATGGTTGAGTTGGTCTCGTCCCGTGTTTTGTCAGGTCCGAGCCAGTAGAACTTCGTAACATGGCACAACCGACCGGGTGTTCCGCTTACACACAGCGCCCTTCACCAAGTTCATCCAGTGCGTCTTCTATCCCAGGTTAGCCACTAAGCATCGCTTCCTGTATGTTCTCCCCCCTAGCATTCTGTCCAGCGAATTCATCGGAGCAATTTGCGACCAGACACACTACGAGTCACAGGTGCTCTGTACTGTGGTCGGGCTCCACAGGCTTAGTTCCTTTTTCAGGCAAACTCCCCGTGATGCATTTCCTGCGGAATGGTCCCCCTGTCAGCAGACCCGGGTTTCCCTTGGGCAGCCCTGCTGCTAAGGTCGGCGTGCTTGTAGAGTCCCCCCTCATTAGGCTGGACTTACCACCGCGCCATTTCCCATGTACGGCTTCACAACCCTCGTGGTGTATTTGCCACATGTTACCTCCCCCAGACCAGGCAGGATGTGGCCTCCGCAGGGTCTTTTCCCCCTGAAAGAATAGGACCGGGAAAGACCGCCTTCCCCGACGCGTTTTATAGCTTTAAGATAGCCCCAGCCACTTCATGTCCTATGTTAGAGACATAGTGAGAGAAGCAGTGCTTGCTCCCATGCTAGTCATGTAGCACCTGTTCCCCCCCCTCAGGGGTGCGGGGAACCTACGGTCTGTATGTGACATCTCTTTGGGGGCGTTGGGGAGGGCTACGTGCAGCCGACACAGTTGCCTCAAGCATGCAGTAGCTTGCTTGCACCTGTCTCGACAGTTCACGTAACATGGTCAGTTCGTGCCATTTTTAGATGGGACCCCTTGTGTCACTTCATTTGACACAACATCGAGTGAGTGACAGAAGGGGAACGTCATGGTTACTGTTATAACCTCCGTTCCACAAGGGAAGGAACGAGACGTTGTGTCCCTCCTGCCACACCTCCTGCACTAGACCTACCACTGTAAATGGTCGTACCTTATTTTCGGCCCCTCAAAATCCTGACTGGCACTCGCTGCCCCGCTTCCCTTTATACCGTATGTCCAGGGCGGGGCATGCAAATTCTGTCTGCCAACTTGACATTGGCCTTTTCTCAGGTTCAGAGGTACGTTTGGCATCCCAGGAAGACCCCTTGTGTCACTTCATTCGACACAACGTCTTGTTCCTTTCCTCGGGGAACGGAGGTTACAACAGTAACATGACGATTTACAATGTGGACAGTGTATATACAGTATACATATGGAGTATAATAAACAGTCATTCAAATTTACAACCATTATTTGATTTAAAATAACTATCTCTACCTGTAACTGTAATAAAGTAATAAAGAACAATGAACAGGTCTGAATGGAACCACATACCTCCTCGTTAAGGATTTCTTGACATTGGGAGTAGTTGCCCTTCTTTGCCCAGGTACCATTGGCAAGACATTCTCTGTACACATTATCTGGAAAACAAACAGACACGTACACAAAATAATGAGGTGTGCAACCTTTGTTGTTTGATGTTTGTTATTGACCGATCAACAAATTTAATTTCTTTAATTAGGCAGATAATTATTTTAAATTATGTAATGTTTATTCTGAACATCTGCTGGATGATCTGGCACTGCATTCCATCTATTAGGTCATCCAAAGTATGCAATATGACCAAAAACACCATAGAAATATTAATAAGGCTGCAATCAATATGTGAGCTCATAGCACATGTGGGTTTGACCCTAGTATGGATATTTAACCTTTACTATATACTAAAAACTTGTTTCACATGGAATTGATTTACAGACTTTACAGATCCCTCTCATTCCACCATAGTGTGTATTGAACAGTGACCAAACATGAGTGTAACATAAAACTGAAAGAACAGGGCACACATCATGAACCCTAAACAATATTTTACTCACTTTAAATTCCAAACAACTTGTGAAACATGAATAGTGAAACATTCCTGGACATACTGTATTTGTTCATGGAGCTAAAATTATGACTAAAGTCTTTGAAGCATAAAAAAAATGTTGAATTGCTCTAATCGTAAGAAAAAAATGCATTGTATTATCAGTGCTTGACTTTAAATAATTTGAATTTACAGTGCTTGCATTTAAATCCGTTGTGTTTACAGTGCATGCATTTTGGGAGGCTGAATTTTAACAAAATTGTATTTTTAAGCATTGAATATTTCACTTGGAAACATTTCACAACTAATTTCTTTATTCAAAATTCAATAATATATATTCACCTTCCAAAGTTCATTTCCAAAATATTCAGTTCATTTGAAAATACAATCTGGATTTTTCAAAAGGTAAAATTCAACCTGTTCTATTTCGCTTAACAAAATTTGTCTCCTCAAATTCATTGGTTCAAATTCGGTTGGAAATCCAACATTCCACATCCAGAAACTGCAGGTCAATCTGCAGGTTAACGATGTACAATCTCAACCTGACACTATTTGTTCTCACCAGTAGGTGGTGCAATGCGTTCGGGTTTTGAATGCTGAAGACCAAAGCTAAGGCCGAGAGAACAGCCGTATACGTTTTGATAGTTTGTTTTTTTCAAAATTGTTTGTGGATAGAAAATAGATAAATATTTGAATTGCACATGTGGGTTGGGCATGAAACGGGCCTTTCCACTGACTGGTCAACCCACATCATCATCAGTTCCTTAATGCCGTGCAACAGAAAAGTTATCCACCACTGCTCAACTTTTGTTGCAACTACATATTGTAATAAAATTGGGGGATTTCTCGTCATACTAGGAATTATTATTTTTTTACTTGTGAGTTCTAGGTAGCTCAGGTAATTCTGTATGCAGTGTTTCTCTAATCTCCTCCACCTTGCGTGGATGGGAACTTGATTAAACTCACCTTTATCTGATTTGGATTTGGAAAGTTGACGGAAAAGTAATAAAAAGAAAGTGTGGATTTGAAAAGAGGAGAGAGTCATGATGTGTGATTAACTTAGCCGTATAGCTCACAAAAGGTGGGGATGTTTTCGGTCGCTCAAAATGCCAAAGATATTAAGCTTATTAAGCTTTATGCAATGGCTGAATTTGTCAATGCCTGGACCTACAGAGGCAGCAGTGCTATTTCTCCAAGTGGTTATACATTAAGTGCAAGTGTGTCTTAATATATGGGTGCCGCGGCTGGGAGAGAGCGCCTGCGCCGACGAAAAAGAATGACCAGTTCCCACGGGATGGCATAGACACAGTCATCTTCTCCCTTCAGACCCCGGTGGTGGGGTATTGTTCGTCTGGATAAGGGGGAAGTGTTTTAAAATTCATTATTTGTTGTAAGAATGAGTGTGTATGGGAATTTTGGAATTTTGTGTGTTTTAAATGATTGAAGTTTTAATATCTATCTGAGTGAGTTTAACTAGACGCTAACCTTTTCACTATGTGTAGTGGGTTATTTGTGATCACATATTCTCTCTTGGGCATTAGTTAAGATGATCGTAAAAGCTTAAGTTGCAACGTTAATGGGAAACCCAGCCATTGACATTTTTCTGCTCTCTCTGATTTTATTTTATCTATTCATCCATTTATATATCCATTTTATGCATTATTAGCCAATTGCTATTATTATGAATATCATAAATTATTAAACAGATTAAGACATTGTGAGTAATGTGACCACACTGTTTAATACATAAATATGCCTTAATAAATTATTTTAATATGGTTAACAGGAGATTAGAGTAGATGTGCAATGAGAGATTCCCTCTCTCTCTCGCTCTCTCTCTCTTCATCCTCCTCCTCTTCTTTCTTCCCAATGACTGGATAAATTTGGCTTGCATATAGTCTTTTTACAAGGCAGTAACAAATAGCATGCTGCATATTGGCAGAAAGGCTACAAGTACACTGTACACTGAACTCTAACCAGATGATTTAATCATATTTAGACAGGTCTATGAGTAGATCAATACTGATATCTGTCATTTTAATATTCTGTTCTGTGTGGATTGGTTGAGTTTCTAGACAAAAACTTTAGGCTACGTGAGAGTCCCTTATGATTCACATCGCATACATTCACGTTACCTGGCTTACAATGCTTTTGGGAAACGAGGCTCATTGCGCAGTGATCCCATTCACATGTGAGCGATAATCTTTGTTTCTATCCTGGATAATCTAAGTGTAGCATATTGACAGCATTGCAACAAAAAACTGCATCTGATGTCTATGCAAAATTTCGGACATGTCTCCTGGGTGGAGGTAATGTTCCCTCTGTGCTGCATCATGCAGCCATGCTCAAGAGACACAATCCATAATTGAATGAGCTGTACATAAAAAAAAAAAGCAGGCGAAATTGAGAGGTGATCAATTAAAATGCTAAATATTATACTGTTTGCCCGGCAAGTCATGTGAGTCTTTTAAACTTGACTTGACTTTGCTGAAGCTGTTATATATTTTATTCCATATGTTTCATTCTGTGAAGACTTTAATCATGTTTACATGCATTTAAAGTAAAAAAGGTAGTGTCCATGTTATTGCACAAGTGGCATTTTTTGCTGCATCCCAAATGGGACAAATCAGTCTCCTAAGGGAGGGAGAACAACCATAATAGATAGCTTCAAACTCAATTTTCAGTAAAAATGGCTTAAAAAGTGACTTCCAAATTGCTGTTATTTTGGAGCTCCACATCTTGCCCCTACACTGCGGTCACAATGGATGGTAAAGACTTTGATTTGAGTAGGGCATAGGGATGATCTCTTCTAAATAGAACATACCCATTTGAAGAGTGTGCATGTGCCTTTGTACTCAAGTGCATTGGGAGAACCTCGAAGTCTGATGTAGAGAGAAACACGTCTATTGCAGCACAATGCATTTGTCTCATTACATGGTGCAAGCCAATCTTGTGTCTTCAGCAGCTTTCTCGGATTAAACGTCTTTCTGGTGTATGTGTAAACGAGCTATTAGAGTTTAATCTTCCCTGAAGTTATTACTCTGCCCTCTGCGTAACGTCATTAGAACGACAGTTCTATGTTGTTGATCCAACGTGATTGTTGGATCAATTGTTTTTGAGTAAATTTGTAGCCTAGCAGGCTGCACTCATGAAATTTGGTGCAAATGCATCATGGATGACCCAAGTTCAAATCCCAGCTGTGAGGTCCTTCCCTGATTAAATTCCCTGTCATTTCCTGTCTCCTCCCCACTAACTCTGTCATTAAAAGCCTTCAAAAAATAGCAGAAAATTATTTTTTAAATAATTAATTAAAAAATGTATTACAGGTATTTAAATATTCTTGGGTAATCAGTTACAACAAAAGTTTTGAGTAATCTCAATTTATTGGGTTTTACAGTGTAGTTGAAAGATAATGTAATTAAAAAAATAACATTATAATGCATATAATGTACAAAAAATGATTGTATTTAGTCTTGTAGTGTTAATACAAAGCATGAAATAGGAAAATGCATTTACGATTGCTGTGTAGGTAGACATAGGCATAATGAAGTATGGTGACCACAGTTTATTAAATTAATATGTAAGATGCAATTATTCCATTTTGATTTGCTGGAACATCAATGTTGATCTAACATTATACCATGGTGAAAACGGAACCTTGATTTATTTATACATGTATTTATTTATTGCATTTCCTGAACTATCTCAATATATGTATATTAATGTCTGGAGCTGAAGTAAATAATAATAAAAAACTTCTACACAGTCAAGGATTTTTTAAATCAGAAATCTATTGATAGACATGAACTTAAACATTCAAATAATCTTATAGGCTAACATATGATTAATTACTAGAAGACATTTGCTTATCTTCATTTGTAAAAGTCAAAGCTCATTTTCAAGTCAAGTCAATTACATTTTATTTTTAGAGCGCCTTTCACAACACACATCGTTTTAAAGCAGCCTTACAGAAAATCAGGCATTAACAGAAGATACAACTGTAATGTCTATATTTTCAGCTTTTCTAATGTTAGATAAAAATGCAGGTTCCTGAGATAGTCTCCAATACATTTGCAACCTTAAATAGAATAAGTGGGAATAAATTAATGTGTATTTTGTTTACAACAATACAAATAATATAGGCTGTGTTGCCAGAGTTTCCAGATAACAAGTTTTAACTTAAACGTTTATGATCATCTTAAATATCGCCGCTCATCATTTTACATTGTTCCATCCCTGTATGTATTTATTTACATCTGTGTTTGTGGTGTTTAACTTGTCACTATTTGGGTGTATTCTATCCACCAGTTTTTCCTTTTGTCTCTCCCACTTTCCTCTGAGCAGGTACTAATTACTGCCACCTGTTTCCCGTTACCATCTCAGAGTCCTGCCTGCTGTGATTCGCCTCTAAGAGGACTGTGGCTCACATAAAAAGAAGGCCTGTTGGCAGTATTGGTTGTGCACTGCATAGAGAGGTTGTATTGTGAGCAACTGAAAGTATAGAGTTGTGCATTTATCCTTCATAGGAGAGTTTTGTCTCTCTTGCACCAGATGGTGTTTTTTTTCTTCTGTGCTGGTGTTAGTCAGTTGCTGATGAAAATATTCTTAATTATCTCATTTATCTGTTATAATTTAGTTAACTTTTGTTAGAAGATTTGTTTATAATATTGGGAAATTTAGTGGGGAGGCGGATGCAGATTTATTTAATAAAGGTTATCATTTTCCCTCTCAAAAGAACATTTATGTGTTTTGTTTTGGCTCATGTCCCCTCCTGAAGTTTATGATATTCCAATTATTGTTTCACAAAATAAATAACTCGATATTTGAACTGACCATTGTTTATTTGTGTGTATTGTGCTGGGGCAGGAGACTAGAAATTAATTTCTTACACCTGTTATCGATTTATTTAAATGTATATTACCAGACATCACCGGCAACAACGTCACCTATGGTTCACAAACCCACCTTCGCTAGACCAGACTGGACGGGCAAAAAGTGCTCTTCACTGACGAGTCGCGGTTTTGTCTCACCAAGGGTGATAGTCGGACTCGCGCTTATCGTTGAAAGAATGAGCATTACACCGAGGCCTGTACTCTGGAGCGGGATCAATTTGGAGGTGGTGGAGGGTCTGTCATGGTCTGGAGCGGTGTGACGGCATTGCATTTCGGGGGCCAGAGCGTCTGACAACAAATCAAATTTACAAGTGCTGGCTAATCATAAACGTAGATTTTCTAAAATTGTTATCCATGTCGGCACTAACAATGTCCGGCTTTGCCAGTCGAATATCACTAAAGATAATGTTAAAGAGGTGGGCGAATTTGCAAAAAGGTGCCAGACATTGTAATATGCTCTGTTCCCCTCATTGCTCGTCGTGGTGACAAGGTTTATAGTGGATTAGTGTCACTGAATGGCTGGATGTCTGAGTGGTGTCTGAAGAATAAAATAGGATTTATAGACAATTGGAAGAGTTTTTGGGGTAGACCTGACCTGCTAAAGAAAGACGGACTCCATCCCTCCAGGGAAGGTTCTACTCTCCTATAGTAATTATTAAAGTCTTATTAATGAACTCTATTAATTAACTCCTCGCTATGCTTAGGACATGTCCCAAGAAACTTTAAAATGGCAGTTATCAAACCGCTTATTAAGAAGCCACAACATGATCCTGGAGAACTGGCTAATTATAGACCGATTTCAAATCTCCCGTTTATGTCAAAAATACTAGAAAAGGTATTATCCTCCCAAATATGTTCATTTCTACAGAGAAATAGTATATACGAAGAATTTCAGTCAGGATTTAGGCCTCATGAAAGTACAGAGACCGCACTTATCAGAGTTACAAATGACTTGCTCTTATCAACTGATCGCGGCTGCATTTCTCTTCTAGTGCTTTTAGATCTTAGTGCTGCATTCGACACGATAGATCACCACATTCTCTTGAATAGGCTGGAGAATTATGTTGGCATTTGAGGACTTGCATTAGCATGGTTTAGGTCATATTTAGCAGACCACTACCACTTTGTCTATGTAAATGAGGAATTGTCAAACCAAACAAAAGTAAAATATGGAGTGCCACAGGGATCAGTTTTAGGGTCTCTGCTTTTCTCCTTGTATATGCTTCCCCTGATAACTCTTATCAGGAATCGTGGAATTAGTTTCCACTGCTATGCCGACGATTCACAACTTTATATTTCTTCAAAACCTGATGAGATTTCACAATTCTCCAAATTAGCAGAGTGTATCAATTAAATAAAAGATTGGATGGCCAGACATTTCCTTCTACTCTATTCTGACAAAACAGGGGTACTAATTATTGGATCAAAATGCTCTAAAAAATAAGCCACTACAATATAATTTGACTCTCGATGGATGTACTGTTACATCATCTTCAACAGCAAAGAACTTAGGTGTTATATTTAATACCAATCTGTCCTTTGAAAATCAAATTACCAATGTTTGTAGAACAGCATTCTTCCACCTAAGAAATATTGCTAAATTAAGGCACATGCTCTCTGTTGCTGATACCAAAAAACTAATTAATGCGTTCATGACCTCAAGACCAGATTATTGTAATGCATTACTGGGAGGATGTCCAGCAAGATCAATAAATAACTTAAATTGGTTCAAAATGCAGCAGCCAGAGTGCAAACGAGAACCAAGAAATATGATCATATTAGCCCACTTCTATCATCATTACATTGGCTACCTTTTAAATTCCATATTAATTTTAAAATTCTTTGAATGGTCTAGCTCCGCAGTACTTAAGTGACCTTCTACCACGATATATTCCATCACGTTTGTTACGATCGCAAAATTCTGGCCTGTTAATAGTTCCTAGAATATCAAAATCCACTAAAGGAGGTAGATCCTTTTCATATTTGCCTCCTAAACTATGGAATAGTTTCCCTAACACTGTTCGAGATGCAGACACACTCACTCAGTTTAAGTTTAGACTAAAGACTCACCTATTTAGCCAGGCATACACCTAATTTATCCTCCAACCCACAATTAGGCTGATTTAGTTGGGTCTGCCGGAATCAGAAACCAGAAACATTGATCATCAACTCTGCAATAAATTGAATGGCATCTTTGCTTATATTATTTTATTTGTTTCCCTGTCTCAACCTCGGGACTCCTATCCTGAGGTCACCAGAACCGGCTGGATTCAGCACCATTCCTGCTTCGTGTTGGACTTTACTGCTACCTGTCGCTGAATGATGATGACTAAATGCAGCCAGTGCCAGCCAAACATCACTTCAGTCTATTATGATGGACTTCAGAGGATGAACTGATGCCAACTCCAACCATAAGACATGGGATACTTCATATGCCTTTGTCTGAACCTTGGATTTAGGATGGACCACACCGAACCTCACCGAAATTACCGGCCAGGTTGAACTGCATTTCACATCCCTGATATCTGCCTACATCACCTCTGTCTATTGATGGACTACAATCTTGAAATGGAATGCATAGACTAACAATTGCCAACAAAAGCCTCCATCAGCCAATTAACAAGGACAATTGCATCTATGTGAACTTCTGCAGTTAATCCAGGATGGACATCAAAGACACTGGTCATTAATCTTACAGTTCAAACAAAATCGATGTTTAAACACTGACCCTTAACACTTAGTTTAATCATTTTAAACCATGACTTTAACTATACATACGTACTATTTACATTATATTCATGATGTTAGCCAGAGGGGAACTGGCCCCCACAGTGAGTCTGGTTTCTCCCAAGGTTATTTTTCACCATTAATCAACATCTTATGGAGTTTTGTGTTCCTTGCCACAGTCGCCTTCAGCTTATTCACTGGGGTTATTAATACAATTATTATTTAATTACTTATTTTTAAAAATGATTAACAATCATATTTTATCTAATTACACGATGATGATTCATCGACATTATAGACATTACAGTTTTATTGTCTGTTAATGCCTGATCTTCTGTAAAGCTGCTTTGAAACGATGTGTGTTGTGAAAGGCGCTATACAAATAAAATTGACTTGACTTGACATCTGGGACATGTTGGATCGGAGGGCTAGGGCTAGGGCTAGGGCCATTCCCCCCAGAAATGTCTGGGAACTTGCAAGTGTCTTGGTGGAAGAGTGGGGTAACATCTCACAGCAAAACTGGCAAATCTGGTGCAGTCCATGAGGAGATGCACTGCAGTACTTAATGCAGCTGGTGGCCCCACCAGATACTGACTATTACTTTTGACAGTAACAAAAGTACCTCCTTTGTTCAGGGACACATTATTCAATTTCTGTTAGTCACATGTCTGTGAAATTTTTTCAGTTTACGTCTTTGTTGTTGAATCTTTTTATGTTCATACAAATATTTAAGTTTAAACAATTTTGAAAAACAAACTCAAAAAGTACATGGCTGTTCTCTCTACCTTTAGCTTTGGTCTTCAGCAGTCAACACCCAAACAAATTTCACAACCTACTGGTGAGAACAAATAGTGTCAGGTTCAGATTGTACATCGTTAATCTGCGGATTGACCGGCAGTTTCTGGATGTGGAAGGTTGGATCTCCAACCGAATTTGAACCACTGAATTTGAGTAACCAAATTTTGTTAAGCGAAATAGAACAGGCAGAATTTTACCTGTCGAAAAATCTAGATTGTATTTTCAAATGAACTGAATATTTTGGAAATTAACTTTGGAAGGTGAAAATATATTATTTAATTTTTAATAATGAAATTAGTTGTGAAATGTTTCCAAATTATTTTATTTTTAAGCATTTAATATTTAATGTTAAAATTCAGCCTCCCAAAATGCATGCACTGTAAATACAATTTAAATGCAAGCACAAAGACTTTAGTCAATATTTTAGCTCCATATTTGTTTGTTTTTACTTTCTGTCCTATTATTTATTTGCATCCATGGATGTATGACGTTTTATTGCAGTTGTGGAGTTCTGCTTCGCTTGTGCGTTCCTGTTTTTTTGCCTCTTTTTCTCTCTTTGCAGGCTGTCCAACATCAGGTGTCTGCAATTATGACTGCAAATCAGTCCTCTGTTGTGATTGGTTGGTTTGGAAAAGAGCTTCAGGATAAAATCCCATTAGAACCTCTCAACATTGGTTCTTTCCCTCGTTCTGTTTCAGACCTGGTGTATTGCACTAGTTGAGTGTAGTTGGTTTTACTAGGTAAATTGCTACTTACATTTGACTGTGGTTAATTCCAGTCCTTTTTTTTTTTGTTAAACACTTATTCATTTTTTATTTAGAAACTGTTGAAAATATAATAAATGGTAGATTTAAAATAAGGAAGTGGAAGGAAGATGGGTGCCATTTGTTTAATCTTTTGTCTTTTCTTCTGTTTTTAGTTAGAGAAGGAGTGTGGAAGGGTGGGGCAGGGCTGTGATTCTGCTCACCCAGCTCCTAATCAGGCTGATCAAGCATGAGAGGGATAAAGGAGACTGGAGATGGCAGTTGGACAGGGAAAGAGTTACGGGCAGCTGCCCGGAATGTGTTTTTCTTTTTGTTTAATTTAATCATTAAAATATTATTTATATTGTTAAGCCGGTTCTCGCCTCCTCCTTTCTATTGAACTTTGTTACAGGGAGTTAAGAGTAAATTTATATTGTTTATTTGCATTTTCTTTGGGAGGTAAGTTAGTTTTGACTCCCCTTTAGCAACTGGTAATATTTTGTTTGTTGTTTTGGCATTGACCCACATGAAGCCTTTGAGACTTTGATTTTCTGTTTGATTAAATAAAAGTTTTGTTTTCTAGTTGACAGGCAGGTTGGTCAGAGAGGTTCTGAGCCTCTTCTGTCTAGCCTGCTGTTTCGGTTGCTGCAGGCAGGCTGCACGAGTCAGTGTTTGCAGTTTGGTAGCCTGCTTAGCATTCATTATTCTTGCTTATTCACGTTCATTGTTTTTATCATTTGCCGTTTTTCCGGTTCTTTGTGTTATTCAGGATTTCTACTGTTTCAACTGTGTGTATTTTACTGCACACACGTTTCTACATCCCCCCCCCAGCTTGTCTACATCTTGCTCCTTAACAGCATGCATGTGTTTTCTCCACTGAGTTTTACACAGATTATTGCATTAAGCTCAATCATCTGATTAGGAACAACATCAATCTCAAACACTCGCTGCTCAAGAACAACCATAACAACAACAAACAATTGTGGTAAGTCATGGCAATCGCTCATGTTATTTCTTCCTGCATTGCATGCCACATTTTACTATAGCTTCTTCTGTCAGCAGTGAGGGATTTACATGTGATTAAACGTAAGGAAATAGTCTGGCTGACGGAAAAGATTAATGAGTTAGAGTCACACATTAGAACGCTAGTGGAAGTCAGTGAGAAAGAGAAGCCGGTAGATACTGTTTTGGATGTTGGTATTACAGCAAGCAACATCCACACATTGGTTCTGGTTGTAGAACCCCTGCAGCAGGGCATTTGGTGATGTCTCGACAGCATTTCTTGTTTGACAGTTTGCTCAGCAAAGCAACACCACTCTCCCATTCCTGTTAGGGTTTCCAATCGATTTGCCCCACAAGGTAGGGCAACTAAACATAAGATATATTTCTACCAAAGCACTAATTGTAAATTAAATTATTACAGATCATAGTTTGGATGTGCCCTGTTTGAATGAAACCTGGCTTATACCAGATGAATATATTAGTTTATGATGATGTAATGAATCTACTTCCCCAGGTTATTGTTATAAACATGAGCCTTGAGGGTTGAGGAGGAGGTGTTACTACAATTTACAGTGAAGTTTTTGGTGTTACTCAGAGGACAGGATATAAATATAAGTCTTTTGAACTAATAATGCTTACTGTGACACTGTCAGATATAAATAAGAAATCCCTGTCATATTTTGCCCTTGCTATAAATCACCTGGGCCGTACTCTGGTATCCTTGGTGAATTTGCAAATTATCTATCAGATCTATTATTTAATATAGATAGAGCTTTAATTGTTGGTGACCAGAATTCACACAGGTGTATATATAAATCATTTCATTCAGGATTTAGGCCCCATCACAGTACAGAGACTGCACTTATTATCTGATCAGGGCTGCATTTTTCTTCTAGTGCTTTTAGATCTTAGTGCTGCCTTCAACATGATAGATCATGACATTCTCTTGAATAGGCTGGAGAATTATGCTGGCATTAGTGGACTTGCATTAGCATGGTTTAGGTCCTATATATCAGACTGCTACCACTTTGTATGTGTAAACGAGGAGTTGTCAAAACTAACAAAAGTATGGAGTGCCACAGGGATCAGTTTTAGGGTTTCTGCTTTTCTCCTTATACATGTGTCCCCTGGGAGATATTATCAGGAAACATGGAACAAGTTTCCACTGTTATGCTGACAATATCCATCTTTATATTTCTTCTAAACACAATTAAAATTCACAATTCTCTAAATTAGAGTGTATCAGTGAAATCAAAGATTGGTTGGCTTGGTAGCTCAGCAAGTAAAGATGCTGACTACCACACCTGGAGTCATAAATAAAATGACCCAAGCAACCAATTGGCCGGTTGCTAGGGTGGGTAGAGTTAACCTCCTCATGGTCTCTATAATGTAGTTCTCTTTTTTTTTTAGTGGGGCATGTGATGAGTTGTGCATGGATGCCACGGTGAATGGTGTGAAGCCTCCACATGCACTAGGTCTACGCGGTAACGTGCTCAACTAGCAACATGATAAATCCACGGATTGACAGTCTCAGACACGGAGACAACTGAGATTTGTTCTCCACCAACCGGATTAAGGCAAGTCACTACACCACCACAAAGACCTAGAGCACATTCAAAATTAGGCATGCGAAATTGGGGAGAAAAAATAGAAAAAAGATTGGATGGCCAAACATTTCCTTCTACTCGATTCCGACAAAACAGAGGTACTAATTACTGGACCAAAATGAGAAGCTAAAATATAATTTGATTCTCGATGGATATACTGTTACGTCGTCTTCTACAGCAAAGAACCTGTGTGTTATATTTGATACCAATCTGTCTTTTGAAAATCAAATTTCCAATGTTTGTAGAACAGCATTCGTCCACCTTAGAAATACTGCTATGCTACGACACATGCTCTCTGTTGCTGAAAAAAAAACAATTCATGTGTTTGTGACCTCAAGACTAGATTATGGTAATTCATTACTGGGAGGATGTCTAGCAAATTCAATAAATAAACTTCAATTGGTTGAAAATGCAGCTTCCAGATTGCTGACCAAGGAATGTGATAATTTTAGCCCAATTTTATCGTCGTTAAACTGGCTACCTGTTAAATTTATGGATTCATTTAAAAATTCTGTTAACTACATACAAAGCTTTGAATGGTTTGGCTCCACAGTACCTTCTAACATGCTATATTCCATCACATTCATTACGATCACAAAATGTTGTTAATAATTTCAAGAATATCATAAACCGGGGGCCTGGGAAGTTCAGCAAGTAAAGACGCTGACTGCCACCCCTGGAGTCACGAGTTTGAATCCAGGGCGTTCAGAGTGACTCCAGCCAAGTCTCCTAAGCAATCAAATTGGCCCGGTTGCTAGGGAGGGTAGAGTCACATGGGGAAACCTCCTCATGGTTGCTAAAATGAGGTTCTATAAAAGCATGAAGCCTCCACACACACTATGTCTCCGCATTAACATGCTCAACAAGCTACATGATAAGATTACATTTACATTTATGCATTTGGCAGATGCTTTTATCCAAAGCGACTTACAGTGCACTTATTACAGGGACAATTCCCCCGGAGAAACCTGGAGTTAAGTGCCTTGCTCAAGGACACAATCGTGGTGGCTGTGGGGATCGAACCAGTGACCTTCTGATTAACAGTTATGTGCTTTATCCCACTACGCCACCACCACTCAAAAATGCATGGATTGACTGTCTCAGACATGGAGGCAACTGAGAATCATCCTCCACCACCCGGATTGAGGCGAGTCACTACGCCACCACAAGGACTTAGAGTGCATTGGGAAGAAAAAAAAAAAGAATATCAAAATCCACAAAATGAGTTGGATCCTTTTTATATTTGGCTCTAAACTATGGAATTGTCTCCCTAACACTGTTCGGGATGCAAACACCAAGTTTAAGTCTAGACTAAAGGCGCACCTAATTTATCTCTCAACTCACAATTAGGCTGCTTTAGTTAGGTCAGCCAGAACCAGAAACATCTATCATGATCTATAACTCTGCATAAAGAATTGTAGATTCATATCCCGAGGTTACCAGAGCCAGCCAAAGCCAGCTCCGTTCCTCCACTTTACGTGTCGCTGAGTGATGGCAACAAACTAGCCAGACATCACTTCTGTCTTTTGACTCCATAGGATGAACTGATGACAGCTCCACAACTGTAAGTCATCAGATACTTCATATGCCACTGCCTGAACCATGGACCTAGGATGGACCCCACCAAACTTCACCGAAATGGCCTGCAGGTTGAACTGCACATGCATCTCATTGATCTCTGCCTGCATCACCTTTGTCTATTGATGGACTTTGTCTAAATGGAATACAATTTGCATTATATTCACGTTTTAAGCCAGAGGGGAACTGGTCCCCACAGTGAGCCTGTTTTTTGCCATGGTTAATTTCCTCCATTAACCAACATTTTATGGAGCTTTTTGTTCTTTGACACAGCATGCTCACAGGGGTTCTAAATAATATTATTATTTAATTTTTATACACAATTTACAATCATATTTAATTAAATTACACATTGATCACTAAGACATTATAGATATTACAGTTTAATTATTTATTTTTTAATGCATGATTTCCTGTAAAGCTGCTTTGAAATGATGCATGTTGTGAAAAGCACTATACAAATAAAAATTGCTTGGCTTGACTGCTTTTTTTTTAGTGCTAGAACGGGACAAGGGAAAGCCCATTCCTTTTTGTTACTACTCCACAACTCTAGACTAGGGAAGGATGTAACATTGTAAAATTAGTCCATGATGATCGTTTACAGATTTGATGCTGCATTCAGCTGAATAGGGGCATTTATCTGCAATGTACTGGCCTTGCATTATGATCATTGTACATTAAATATAGAACATGACATGCATTCACTGAATCAATCACCAAATCTTCAAGTGAAAAAAATGTCCGGAAAAGTTGAACATTTCACAATGTGCAGTCGTGCAATAGCCGGTGATCTAACATGACTTTTAAGAAGACTCAAATGTCAAAACATCCATAGCGATTTTCAAGTCAACGTTTTGGAAATCCGCTTCCTGCACCACCACCAAAGTGATTTCATAGCTATTTTGCTGAGTTGAGTAGTGAGAGGACATTTTCCTGAGTGCACAGCGATTGAGAGATGGATGAAGCACACACAGCCTGCAGTGAAATTAATCTTTGTATCTGCTCCAGATTTCCTGTTTTTATATAATATTTTTATTATGAATTATATTTAAAATGTGTAACATTAATATGACAGTAATTTAAGTGCAGCCTCTGTAAAAATATAAAGCCAAACATAAATGTGTAAAAAAATTTAATAGTTTAATGGGGGGAAAAATTAACTGACTAGTAATTCCAGTGTCGACTAGCAGCATCAGAACATTTTAGTCGACTAGTCTCGCACGCTAATAAACTTATTAGTTTAAAGCCTTGTTAGGGTGACACCATTCAGAAAAGAAAAAAAAAAAAGTTGTCGCAGCATCTTCTATTTCATACTTAACTCGTTTCCATGGAAACTGTTGCAACTTTGGCAATTTGTGCTAGTAAGTAGGTCAAAGATTCGAGTCGATGCGATGCTACAAACTGATTAGAGCTCTGATTTCCCTATGGGTTTGGCATCGGCGCCCATCAGAACAAGAATCAATTACGGGGGTGATATGAACTGGACCTGTCCATCATGCAACTGTGATAGTAGATATCACTGGAATTAAATGGACAAGGGTATTTCTTTTATTATTTTATTTTGTCCATACAGTTGGAGTCACACTATACACTGGGAAAAACAAAACAACAATTATCGAGGCAAAATGCCTTTCACTGTTTTTCAGCCAGAAATATCACTGGAAGGTGCAGATATCTGGAGAACATTGCTTCTCATTCACTATTAACTGTTATACTGTAAGAATGTAATACAGTAATTGTGTGTCACTTCTACTAGTAAAAGTGTTCATACTCACAGGCTCTCACATTCAAATTATCCTTACGTATCCTTATGCTCTCTAAAAAGAAAGATATTCGAGTAAATCCAATTGTGCCATTCTCGCAACCAGTTGTAACAAACACTTTTATAAACAACAACATGTGTTCAGCTGCATTTTCTATCTTCATCTTATGATTTGCATGAAAACATTCACACATGTTTTACACACATGTGCTTACATAGTTAGTGAATAAGACCCATTTAGAGGAAGGCTCTCCCACCACTTCTCTCTTTCACTTTTCTGTGTTCTTATCATAAAGTTAGTTGAACACCAGTATTTTCCTTTAAGTACAATGTTGTTGTTGTTTTTTTAGAGTCAGTCCTGTAACTCTTGTCTCTTGGGAAGAACATTTATTTAAACATAGACATAAACATAAGTAGACAAACAAACAAACAAACAAAAATGAAAAGTAGTAAGAAAGTTCCCTTCACAATGTTCCATCCAAAAGCTTTAATATAGCTCTAAATTGGTAGAACTAGCTAGCGAGCCCAGTGAGAGCCCTGACACTGAAGCCAGATACTGACACAAACTCCCTTAAAACTAATAAGATTTGTGAACTTGATGCAAACACTTACTGCAGGGAAGAAAACAGTCTTTCCATTACCCTCTCACAAGCTCCCTCTTTTCTTCACTTTTTTTTTTTTTTACTAATGGCAATATTGATTGAGCTTCTGAAGGTGAATGGCAGCTCCATAGATCACACACCAAACAGGGCAAAGCGGAACTGCAACACGGTGAGTCATCAGCCTCCATATCCAGCCTGTTTGATCAACCATACAATTGCCTGAAGCAGATCCAATGGTGTGACAAGACAAATAGAAGATTGTCCCTGCTTTCACAGCCAGCTTGGCCATTTCAGTGATGATGAGTACTGGACAATGCAGGAAAGCAATTATTGTGACATTTTTGAAAGAGTGTAGACAAATTTGGTGAGCAGTTGATGTGTGATGACGATTGTTAGGGAGTAACTAACTAAAAGTATTGACACTATTTACTTAACGACACATTTCAGTAGTTTCACAGTAGCTAAGATCTTTTAAAAATTTTGTAGCTTTTACAGTACCAAGCTACTTTTTCCAACAAGGGGCAGCCTGATCGCAAAGTGAAATCAGAAAAAGTAGGTCGACTTTATCAAAAATCGGTATATGTGTAAAAAAGCGGGAGGTGTGCCAATAAACATTGAAAACATATATTTGGAAGAGAGAAAAAAAGCTTGCAGTTGCTTTGATCGCAGAAAGTAATAAAAGTACTCGTTTATGTTTAGGTCAAAGCGTTTTCTTGGTGAATTTAAATTAGTTCAATAACTGGGGTCTCTGATATTCATAAACAATAAGGTAATATTTAATTAAAAGAAATTATGAGACATTCAATGTCTCTTCACAAATTTGGACTAAAATATTTATTGTTGCTTGTGTGACATGTATGTAAAAAACACTTTAGTGTAAAGTCACATCATAGATTCAATGTATTCTGCAGTGCTGACGCGAGTCATGTGAAAGTCCCTTAACGCGTATAAATATCAGTCACTTTTGCACATTAATCATTACTCTTCACAATCACAAAAGTGACCAAAATTATGGTTTCAAACCAGCAAATTTCTCCAAAAGGTGAGGAGTTTGGATCCCTGAAATTAATCATTTTTTTCATGCATTTATTTATTTTGTGAATTTGATAATTTTCCATGGCACACCTGATAATCTTTCACGGCACCCTAGTGTGCCACGGCACATTGGTTGGGAAACACTGATCTGATTGCCTGTTTTCTATTTGTGGTCTCAAGACCAATGCAAAAACTACCAAAACAAGCTATCCAGATAGATAACAACAACCATTTAAGTTTTTTTGGAGTAAAAATGTGTTTTAGGCTCAAGTTGTGCTGTTGTTTGCTGTCATAACATAACATTCATTAACCTTGGACCATCGCTTTATGTCAGGTTGTATAATGCCAGTTGAGGCACTGTCAATAAAAAATTATCATCTCAACGCTGTGAAGTATCAGCACTTTATAGCCACATGATTTTACAAATTTAATAGCCTAAACACTACATTAACCGTTAAGAATATACGCCGATGCAAGTGAAAACACTGGAGACCGGATACTGAAAACTGAAAACTTCCACGTTCAGGATAAAGTTATAAAAAACTCAATTATATTATCAGATCTATGTTGGTAACCAGCATCTAAAACACAACAATATGCTGGGGACCAGCAACGCTTGTTTTTGGTAAACAAAATTTTTTAATAAAACATAAAAAACATTAAATGAAATTGAGGAAAATATATGGGCCATTGCTGATTGACTGAACCTACAATGGGGTCAGTACTGCACTGAAAAGACAATATACAGTAACTACAAATACTGATTACATTTACTCTAAATGCACACTAATAAGCTAATATCTACAAAAAAAAAAATGTATTTAAAAATCCGGGAATGTAATTAAACAGCATTTACATGCGACACAAATGTTTTTTTTTTTCTGAATTATTCTCAGACCTGCTCGCAACGCTTGTGCATGTCGGATAAGTCTGTATGAATGCTCGTAAATGTGTTTACGTGCATGGTAAAATCAGGATAATTGCCAAAAAACTATGTGTGCCAACAGTTTTATTCTTAAGCCATTTTTGACCATACCCCAATCAAGGAAAACTGTTTAAGGCAATTATATGACCTCACATGTCATTGGCTCATTAATCATAATTAGTAAGATCATGCACACAAGTGTGCTCAGTGTCAAAACTAAGTTATATAGGGTCTTGTATAGGCTGTTATCTGTACTGTGACAGACAGGTTTGACTACACTATCTTATAATCCATATTTGGCTGGAAAATTCCCAACATTTTAATTGTTGGTGTAGTTTTCACGTGTTGGCTTTGTAGGGCAGAATAGTGTGGCTCCAGCAGCAGCGTTCAAAAAGCTCACTGTGAAACAGTGGAGGAATGATGAAAAAAAAAATGCGTGGGCCTGCATACACAACATTGTCACAGCTCTGTTTCTCCCACATGCTCTGCTGGTGACCCATGGAGAGGGAATGTCACTTAGCATAATGAAAAAAAGACCCTGCTCAGCTTCCACTGAACTCGCTTTCTCTACCTGTCATAAGAGCTCGCCAAAACGCCACTGAATTGCAGCCTTTGCAAAATGCTGTCAAGGTCAGAGATAGAGATTGACAATGCCTGAAGGGGGATAGTAAAAATGATATAGAAAGCGAGAAAGACAAGAAGAGAGGAGGTATGATGAGTTATGTCATGTCATGTAAATGCCTCCTCCCACAGTTGGAGTATAATTAACTTTCACACACTTGACCTGAGGTGCTAACTTAAAAGTCGCAAAGCGTTTTCCTCCACATTTCCCTCAAGGGCCTTTATGTTCTGAAACAAGCTTTTTATACAATATTCTATTTATACTACAGTTTAAATGTCGTGGCTCTATCTATCCCAAGGCTGCTAAAACCTTTTCTTGAAAACCTGTTTTCCTAAACGTAGAGTTCAGTTTCAGTTCTGTTCTTAAACACATGCCAGTAATTTTCAAATTAACCCAAATACCTTGATTAGACTGCTCAGGTGTGTACGATTGGAGCTGAAACCAAATTTAGCAGGAAGATAGATTTCCAAGATTGAGTGCTTCAGGTGAAAAATATATACATATATTTAAGAAAATCACACAACTTTGAACACTTATTTTAAGTATGTTTTTTGAGTAAAATGTTATCCTTTCGTTAAAAAGTATAGCTTGTCTATTTTCAGTATTCAGATTTAGGTTAAATTTCATAGGAATGTATGGAAAACTTTTTTTTTGCCATTTTTAATCATCTTAATGGTTCTGCAGTGCGACAAATGAATTTGTAAAATACAAAAATTCCATGTGGTCTCTTATTACTTTTATTATTATTATTATTATTATTATTATTATTATTATATTATTATGTTCTTATTTTATGACATCATACAATTAGCAAAGACATGTTAACTACCCACATTTCTGTTTTGCTCTATACTGTCCATATCTTTTATATTTTTGGAGCTCAGAATTAACAAAGTAACTTTCACTCTGCGGCCATCTTGGGAATGGTCCCAGGCAGCTATTTTCAATGGATACAAAAAGCATAGAAATACAGCTCCTTTCAACTTGGATGGGGAAAGACAGAAATCTTCAAAACAGTCAAGATTACAAACAAATAACATATTTCAGATCAGCAATAAAATCTGAAAACAGTGGTATATTCAATTGTGCTTCTTTAGCTCAGATCAAGGAAAAGGTGGTTCTAGCAAATGCAAAATTGCATTCTCGAGTTAACCGACAGGCAATGCATCTCGATTGGCTCTTTTAACTGTAAAATGGGACTTCCCTTTCTACATCAACCATATTTGGTGTAACCATTTCTGCAATTAATTTTAACATATGAGGTCCGTCTCGGGCCAAATCATTTGTGGTATTAAAAATATTAAATCTAGGTTAGTTCTGAATTTATGAGCCATTTGATGGAATTAAAGCCTGAAAGCCATTTTACCAATAATTAGTCTTAGCTTTAAATGTTTTAAATTAACATTGATTTGCTTTTTCAGCATGAGAAACCAGCAGCCGAGCAAAGGGTAGATTTCGTAACAAGAGTGGGCAGGCTTTGGATTTCTTTGACACAATAGAACAGTAAGTATTACATAAAGGACCCTAGTAAATTAAATAATGCATAATGCTATGTAGCTAATAATAGCTTAATATTTAATCAAATAGATAATTAGAACTTACTTCCATCACCGGTCATCCTAAAAATCTTAAGCTAACAACAGTTTAGCAAAACTTTTGTTTTGTGTTGGATATTAATGTCTGCATGAGAATTAAAAAGTGTAGATTTGACTAATTGTTGATCAGACACATCCACGTTTTTAATAAACATTGTTTCTATCTTATTTCTGTTAATTTTATCAGTCTTTTCTCACTTTACTGAGACTGTTATTACATTCTTTATACAAATTTTCACCAACAAACATTACTAGATGTGGATTACCTTCAATGTAGTCAAATACAGTTGCTGGGTTTAAAATGCTTAATTTGCCAAATAACTCAATGTCAATGTACCTTCTCTTCCTGTGTCTTGTCTGTGCAGTGTAATCTTCATGTTTAATGTAGTAAGTCAGTTAAGGCCAGGGCTCCCAAAAATATGGAAAATCAGGAATTATACACAGGCATTTTAAAATGTGTGATTTTGATTCTTCAGAATATTCTCCAGTAGTCATGTTAAGGTCCTGAAAATTCATGGGTCAAAAGATTCGTAAAATATTTATTGTTGCATCTGCCATTGAGCATGCCAATTGGAGAAGCAATTTGTGTGGAGGCAATACCCATAATCACTTGCGCTTAAATTTACGTGTCTTTGGTAAAAGCATGGCAACATACGAGTACATGCAATTTATTATTGTTTAAAATTAATACAGTAGATGATTCTTGTTTTTAGGTTTTTATTTTTTTTTAATGATGTCTTGCTGTTATAAGTTGTTTTATTTGAAGTCACCATCAGGGTGATTAGTGCACACTTTAGTGAAGTTTCTTCAGTATTCAAGTTGATTTGACTTTTACGAAAGTTTTTGTAGTGAATACAGACACTGCTATTTAAGTCAGCCTAACTAAACAGTATTTTGGTGGGACTGACACATAAAATTGAGTGGAAATTAAAAGCTGTTTAAAGAATTTCTTGTTCCAAACTTAAACATATAAACTTGTTGAACATGGGTGAACATGTAGTAGTTACTGTTATTTCTGACTGTTCTGGACTTAATTTATTTAGTTAAATGAAAGACAAACAGACAAACTTAAATTGATACAAATAATTTGCTACTGAGTTTAGAAAACTTAAAAGTCCTGAAGCTGGTTGCCTGATATATATATTTTTTAATTTTTCTCAACTTTGTTATTTTTTACAGTGCATGCAATCTGTTTTCTTCCAACCTTTCTCCATCTTATATCTTCACTCACAATATGAATTCCATTTAGAATCAACACCAGCATAGAAAACCCAATTTAAAAGCACAAACAGTGTGCAGCTTACTGATTTGCATTGCACACAGCCTGAAGATCTGTAATATGTTGCTTCTGTGGGGCAAAGCAACATGTAGGCCTATAGTCTTTCTTTATGTGTATGAAAGAGATATTTACCATTGGTTTATCAAAAGCAACAAATAAAAACTTAACTGGAAAAAAAGATGGGGTATGGGAAATGCTAATAAAAACAAAGTAGTGATTTATAAAATATACAGTAATTTGAAATCAGATGATTGCAACATTCTCCTAAAAAGTTAATACAGAGACAATTTAGCAATCTAAATAAAAATCTGATGAGTTGAAATAACAAGGTGATGTGAAACAGGAGCTGTTAAACAGGTGAGGCAATTGTGGAGCTGCCAAAAAAAGCCCAGTGCTTCAAGAGCAAGGATGGGTCGAGGCGTGCCAACTTCCCAACAGATGTGTCAGCAAATAATCCAGCACTTTGAGAAGAATGTTCTTCAAAGACAAATTGGAAGGATTTTGTGCATGTCACCCTCTAAAGTGCATAATATAGTTAAAAGGTTCAAGGAATCCTGTCAAATATTGATGCATAAAGCTCAAGGGCAAAAATCACTTCTGAATGCGTGTTATCTCCGATTATCTTTCACACAAACTTTCTCGGAGCAAAGTTAGCATTACCCTGCAACTGTGTGGGGTTGTAAACAGTTGTTTAGTAATGCAAAAGCTATAAACAAGAATGGCGAAAAACAATGAACACTATATTTTTACAGCATTTATTAATCTTAGGAATTTCTTTCTCCCAATTTTGGAATGCCCAATACCCACTACTTACTATGTCCTTGTGGTGGTGCGGTTACTTCCCTCGATCTGGGAGGTGAAGGACAAGTCTCAGTTGCCTCTGCTTCTGAGACAGTCAATCCGTGCATCTTATCATGTGGCTCATTGTGCGTAACACCGCAGTGACTCACAGGATGTGGAGGCTCATGCTACTCTCCGCGATCCACGCACAACTTACCACGTGCCCCACTGAGAACGAGAACCATCAATCATGATCACGAGGAGGTCACCCCATGAGACTCTACCCTCCCTAGCAACCGGGCCAATTTGGTTGATTAGGAGACCTGGCAGGAATCACTCAGCACACCCTGAATTAGAACTTGTGACTCCAGGGGTGGTAGGCAGTGTCAATATTCACATTAATCTTGATTAATAAGTAGCATTGATTAGAATGAGCAGAGAGTGCAGGTATTAGACTGGCCTGCCTGCAGTCCTAACCTGTCTCAAATTAAATGTGTGGAGCATTATAGCACAAATTATGGCATATATATGCACTGGCGGCCAAATGTTTGGAATAATGGACAGATTTTGCTCTTATGGAAAATAGTCGTTCATTTTATTCAACAAAGTGGCATTCTCATCCAAAAATCCTCCACGTGCAGCATCGACAGCATTACAGATCCTTGGCATTCTAGCTGTCAGTTTGTTCAGATTCTCAGGTGACATTTCACCCCACACTTCCTTTAGCACTTGTCATAGATGTGGCTGTCTTATCTGGCACTTTTCACGCACCTTACATTCTTGCTGATCCCACAAAAGCTCAATGGGTTTAAGATCCATTACACTCTTTTCCAATTATCTGTTGTCCAGTGTCTGTATTTCTTTGCCCACTCTAATCATTTCTTTTTGTTTTTCAGTTTTAAAAATGGCTTTTTCTTTGCAATTCTTCCAATAAGGCCTGCACCCCTGAGTCTTCTCTTTACTGTTGTACATGAAACTGGTGTTGATTGGGTAGAATTCAATGAAGCTGTCAGATGTGAGGCGTCTATTTCTCAAACTAGAGACTCTGATGTACTTATCCTCTTGTTTAGTTGTACATCTGGCCTTCCACATCTCTTTTTGTCCTTGTTAGAGCCAGTTAGAAGACTGTAGTGTACACCTTTACATGATATATTCAGTTTTTTTGGCAATTTCAAGCATTTTTAGCCCTCAATCCTCAAAAAAATGATTGACTGACGAGTTTCTAGAGAAAGCTGTTTCTTTTTTGCCATTTTTTACCTAATATTGGCCTTAAGACATGCCAGTATATTGCATACTGTGGCAACTCAAAAACAAACACAAAGACAATGTTAAGCTTCATTTAACAAACCAAATAGCTTTAAACTGTATTTGATACAATGGCAAGTGATTTTCTAGTACCAAATTAGCAATTTAGCATGATTACTCAAGGATAAGGTGTTGGAGTGATGGCTGCTGGAAATGGGGTCTGTCTAGATTTGATAAAAAAATAACTTTTTTCAAATAGTGATGGAGCTGTTTTTTACACATCCAATAATGTGTTGTTGTACTACTTTCAATATAGCTATAAGGTCTATAGAATTGAAAAATAACACCTTTTTGTTTTTAATAGCATTTTCAGAACTTGTAGCCTATGTGGGGTTGCAACCAAGAGTTTGCATTAAATAGTTTGGGAAAGATGACATGTCATGTGGTGTGACATCATGTTATACTCCATCTTAAACTATTTTAAACAGCTGTGTGTGTATGTGTGTGTATGTACTGTATATATATATATATATATATTTATTATTATTCTTATTATTTTATATATGTATTTATTATGTGTGCAGCTTGTATGACCTCATATCTAAAGACTGTATTGAATATTTGTACTTTTAACATTTTTTCACACTGCAGAACCATTTCAAATTAATTTGTGACGTTAACAGTGATGAAGAACCTAAAACAAATGGTGATCAGTTACATGATTTAAGACACACTGTTCTGAGTGCCTTGTCCATTGTGTAATGCTTTATTACACATTTAATAGTATTTTAATAGAACACGTTTAACATTATATGTGCATTCAAACCATTACTCAAATGGGTTCTCTCTTGCCCCTTATCCATACTCTTCTACATTTCATCTTCAATAATGACTTTGCATTCAGTCTCTCTCATCCCCCCCCCCCCCCCCCCCCCCCCCCTTTAGCCACCCATCTATTTTTCACTTTTTCCCTAAATGAGCCACATGTGTTTATAGGAATATGACTGATGGACATAATTTACTCTGCGAGAGCCTTGGTTCAGTGAGAACAGTCATCTTAACCATCTCCTCCGCAGAATTGGCATTTGCAAAGAGACAGCTATCAAGAAGCAGTTTATATCATTAAAATGGCATTTGACAATTAACTTCCTCTTTCTCCTTTTCTTGCTGTTAACACTGTAAATGTACAGATGTATTGTACCACTTACTGATAGTAGCAAAGTATATTTTTGTGTTTTTGTCTAACCATCCATCTATTCACCCTTTTATGCGGCACTTCATGCCAAAGAGTTGTCCACCCCTGCAAAAGTGGAACTAACTTGACCAAATGAAGCTATAATCAATACATAACAGAGCAACACGGCTTTCATGCTGTAGTTGTATTGGAGATAATGTATAATTTTAATGTGTAAAGCTTAAATAATCTTTCCCACCATTTTGGACAACAGACTTGAGAAACCTGCAAATGTTTGTGAATCTCTCCCCACAGGATCTGTTTGATATCATTAAACCAAGTGGGGATGGATGAGAGTTGCAATTATGTAACATAATTTTGATTAGATGAATAAAGAAGAAGAGAAGAGAAGATAATCTGACAATATGATGGAAAAATATTTCTACTTTCTAAAGGCAACACCTCCATCCACAGGAAGTAGAAGCATTTGGAACTTGATATTTATCACTTTGTCTCCTGGGGATAACTATTTTGTCACAGTGGTGTCTTCCTCATTACTGCTTGTACACACACACACAGATAATGTAAATTGCTATCACTAGCTAACACTCCTACTCATGCAGATACGGTCAGTACACTTACATTGGCAAAACAATTAGTGAGCTTGATAGTACTGCCATAACTCTGTGCTACGCAACACAGCTGAAAAACTGACCTACAGTTTATGTAGCTCAAAAATTACCGATCACTTTGGCAAACACGCACACACTCCCTCTCTTTCAAACACACACATACATCAATTTAAAACCTTGTTATGTAGCTCTCAGCTGTCTGCTCAGTTGTGCTGCTCTGACAACTGCTGTTCCAATCAAGCAGTGCCAGGATAATATTCATCTAAAACATCACTTCTATGAACACAAAGAATGAAAGTGGGAGGGAAGGAAAGAAGTAACAGTAAAGAAAGGAAGGAAAGAGGGAGAAATGAAGGAATAATTCAAAAGGAAATAATGAGTGAATAATAAATGGAATGAATGCTAAAAAGGAAAGTAGGATGAGAAAAGGAAGAATGTAGTAATTAACGAAGGAAGGAATTATAAAAAGGAAAAAGGAGGAAGGAGTTAAGTAGGAGAGAAGGAAGTAATAATAAAATGAAGACATGAAAAATAAAAACTAAAGGAATGTAGGTATAATAAAAGTTATAAATTAAAAAGAGAAGAAGGGATAGTAAACTGGAGGAAACAAATAATTAAAGGAAGTTAAAAATGAAAGGAATAGGAAGGAAAGAAAGAAAATACTAAAAAGTAAAATGAAGGAGGGAAGGCAAAAAGGAGAGAAGGAATTTGATAATAAAAGGAGTAAAAAAGGAAGGAAGAAGGAAGGTATAGAAAGAAAGAAAGAAAGAAAGAAAGAAAGAAAGAAAGAAAGAAAGAAAGAGGAAGTAAAACCAAGTGGTGATGGATGAGTTGCAATTACGTAACAAGGTTATAATTTTGGTGAGATGAATGCCCCAGAATCAGCAAGTCCAAAAGAACTATGCTGAAGAAGAAAGGAAGGAATGAATAAAAGGAAGAATGGAAAAAATGAAGGATGGAAGGAAAACAGAAAAGATGGGAGGAATAATAAAAGGATGGAGGTAAATAGGGAAGAAGGAATAATAAAAGGGAAGGAAGGAAGGCATAATAAAATGAAGTTAAAGAGGAAAGAAGGAAGGAATATTCTCTCAGCTGCCTGCTCACTTACTCTGACAACTGCTGTTCCTATCAATGCCACATTTAAATTAATCTAAGATGTAACTTCCACATTTCAAAAGGCACAGGAACATCCTGAAAGACTTGCCATTGTTTGAATTACAACACCATCGACTTGACAAGTGACTCACGAGTATAAGAGACGAGCAGCTAGACTTTCTTTAAAACAGAGACCAAACAAAATAAACAGCTTGTTCTGCCAAAAACACAAAACATGAGCAGATGAATCCGTCCAGATGGAACAAGTGTGAAAGTGCTTCTGAATGTGAGATACTCTGCACTTACTGGTGGTGTTGTATCGGACCCCCAGGAAGGTCTCCGGACAGGGACGAGACACCACTTCTCCAGCACTACTCCTTGGCCAGCACGTCCCAATGCCATCTATTGAAGTGTTACAAAACAGACCTGAGAGGAAAAGAGAGAGAGAGAGAGAGAGAGAGAGAGAGAGAGAGAGAGAGAGAGAGAGAGAGAGAGAGAGAGAGAGAGAGAGAGAGAGAGAAGGAAGACTTTGAGATCGAAGCAGTTGGTATTAATATGTAAATGTGAAGAAATATTGAAAAACTGTGTGTAATAGTGGTTTGCACACATGCTCTGACACATTAAGATTTGTCACTGATGCTGGCAAATTCAGTTCTAGAAATGTCCTGTTTCTAAACAATTACTGTGAATAAAAGTGGCACAAAAGCCAGTAGAGGAGAAGAAACATCTAGGTTACTGTTGTAACCTCCGTTCCCTGATGGAGAGAACGAGACGTTGTGTTGAAGTAGCGACACTAGGGGTCTCTCTTGAGAGCCGTTCACCGACGTGGCCAAGAGGACACAACATCTGGTTCCCTCCATCAGGGAACGGAGGATACAACAGTAACCTAGTAACAGTAACCTAGACACCCAGTCAGTTGTTACTGCGTTACCGAGTTCTACCGGCTCGGACCTGAGAATGATACCGACTCAACCCTGAGATTGTAAAATCTCGTAAAGGTATTAGGTGTTGCCCAACCCGCTGCTCTGCATATGTCTGCTAGGGAGGTGCCTTTGGCCAGTGCCCACGAGGATGCAACACTTCTCGTCGAGTGTGCTCGAACCCGCAAGGGGGGGGTGGGCACAGCCTGGGTGTGATAGGCCAATGCTATGGCGTCAACCACCCAGTGGGAAAGCCTCTGTTTGGAGACAGCGTTCCCTTTCCGCTGTCCACCAAAGCAGACAAAGAGCTGCTCAGAATGTCTAAATCTGCATGTGGTCCAAATAGGCAAAGCACGTACCGGACACAGCAACTAAGGGGCTGGGTCTGCTTCCTCCCGGGGCAGCGCTTGCAGGTTCACTACCTGGTCTCTGAAGGGAGTCGTAGGAACCTTGGGCACGTAGCCCAAGTGGTTGTTAGTGGCGCAGGACTACACAGGGATGGAAAGGCGTATTTATAAAGACGCGTCCTGAAAAGGACATTCAACGCTGCTGTGTATTGCTCTTTTAGATAAAATACTCTTTTAGGGAAAAATTTATCTTTTAGCAGCACTGTGGAAGCGCCCAGGGGCAAAGCTGCACTGCCGTGCAGAGAAGGAGAAAGCCGTTGACGTCAGAGATGAGAGGAAACCAATAGGGACTCGCAGCTCACTGCTCACACAACCGGTCAGCTCCGAAGAAAATTTCTGAATGAACAGATGCATTTCCCTCCATTTATGTCCGTATGTCCGGGGGCGGGACATACAAATTCTGTCTGCCAATTTCTCATTGGCCTTCTCTCAAAGTTTAGAGATGCATAAGGCTCTCAAGAGAGACCTCTAGTGTCGCTTCTTCAACACAACGTCGAAGTGAGTGACAGACGGGGAATGCTATGTACAAAGTAAGAAAGCCCATGGTGGGTGCCCATTTGCCTCTGATAATATACAGTAGCCCCAAAAAGTATTCATTTATTTTTAAGTGTTACTGTTAGGTTTATGGACTAGTTTTGGCCACTAGAGGCCCTCATTGCATTTGATTTCAGTTTTCCCGCCCTTGTATCATGTGTTATTGTTTTCACCTGTGCCTCATTTTCCGTGAGTGTATTTAAGTTGCTCTGTTCCTCTGTTCTATGCTCAGTGTTTGTTATGTTGAGACCAACACCTCTAGGCTTCTGTTGTTTTGAGGACACGCCGTTACTCTGAGGTTTCTACCCTTTTGATATTTGCAAAACCTTTTGGGGGCTTCTGTTGGTAACTATGTTACATTTTTTCCCCTGTTGACATTTTGGACTTTTTGAAGTGTATTTTTCCCCCTGCTGATTTTTGGACTTTTTGGAGTTTCTGTTTGGATTAACTTTGAACTGTATTACCTTCTGGTCTAATTAAAAGACAGTGAGTGTACTCCCTGACTAAGCTCTCTTTTCTGCAATTGGGTCCACATTCCCCATTTTTCCCTGAGCTCAGTTCCCTTGACCTTGCGTCTCCCAAGGGAGTCTGACAGAAACACTGAGCCAGTAGATGGACCCAGCAGATTTGACCAGTGCACAGGGTCTTCTCGAGGCAGTTTCCCGTCAGGGGGCTGCCTTAGCTCAGCATGAGACCCTGATGACCAAGCATGATGGCCTGCTGTCTGACATCCTGACCTCTCTACAAGAGATTTTTCGGCGACTGCCTACCCCCCCTGATCCAACCCCAGTTCCTGTGAATCAGCCAGGGTCACTTAGCCCCGGTCCTTTGGCTGAACCCAGATTACCTCCACCTCAGCACTTCTCAGGAGACCCTAGTGCTTGTAATGGCTTTCTCACTCAGTGTGCCCTTACTTTTGAGTTACAGCCATCATCCTTTCCCTCTGACAGAGCCAAGATTGCTTATATTATCACCCTCCTTTCTGGAAGAGCCCTGTCCTGGGCCACAGCTGTATGGGAGGCACGCAGCCCATTCTGTTCCAGTTATGCCTCGTTTGTTGAGGAATTTAGACGAGTTTTCAACCATCCTCTCCAAGGCCGAGAAGCCTCGAAGGAGCTCCTGTCCATCAAGCAAGGCAATCGTAGTGTGGCGGAGTATGCCATTCAGTTCCGCACCATCTCAGCAACAAGTGGCTGGGGCAAAGAGGCTCTTATCGTTTGCTTCCAGAACGGACTTTCAGAGGCCATCCAGGATGAGCTTGCCACCAAAGACCCACCTGACAGTCTCGAGGCCCTCATAGGTATGACCATCCGCTTAGACAACCGGCTCAGAGAGCGAGTGTATAGCCGTCAGCTTGTCCACTCAGCCCCTGTACGCCCTTTGGCCCAAATCTTCCAAGAACCCCCAGAACCTATGCAGCTGGGAAGTACCAGGATTTCCCCCGCTGAACGTGACCGTCGCATGAGGGAGCGGTGCTGCCTTTACTGTGGCCTAACAGGGCACTTCCGAGCTGCCTGTCCCGAGCTTTCGGGAAAAGCCCCATCCCGTGCAGACAGGGGAGGTCTGTGACGGGAGCTTCCCTAACCGCTCCTCTCACCAATTCAGGATTATTCCTCCCTGTCACACTTTCCTGGTATGATCGTAACCACTCCATGCAGGCTTGGGTGGATTCTGGTGCTGCTGGAAATTTCATGGACTTTTCCCTGGCTAAAAAGCTTTATATTCCCTGCGAATCCTTACCCTTTCCTCTGGCTGTTACTGCTCTGGATGGACGACCTTTGGGCCATGGAGAGATAACACATCAGACGGTCCCTCTTCGTCTTTCCATTTTTCAACACCAGGAGGAAATGGTTTTCCATCTCATCCAGTCTCCCAGCTTCCCTGTAGTCCTTGGGCACCCCTGGCTTCTGCAGCATAATCCCCATATCGACTGGCCTACAAACACCGTCCTAGACTGGGGTCTCACCTGTCACTCCACCTGCATTTTTTCGAGTTCCCCTGACACCACTCCCAAGTCCCAAGAATGTTCTGATCTCTCTCGAGTTCCACCTGTTTATCATTTTCTCCAGGAGGTCTTTAGTAAAAGTAGGGCCACCACATTACCTCCCCACCGTCCCTACGATTGTGCTATTGACCTGCTCCCGGGCACTATACCCCCTAGAGGCCGTATCTTCTCACTTTCTTGTCCTGAGCGGGCAGCCATGGATAGCTACATAAAAGAATCACTTGCCGCAGGATTAATCCGAGCCTCCACCTCTCCAGCAGGTGCAGGATTTTTCTTTGTGGGCAAGAAAGATGGTGGTCTTCGCCCATGTATTGATTACAGGGGCCTCAATAAGATTACTGTTCGGAACCGCTACCCATTACCTCTCATGTCTACTGCTTTTGAATTGCTTCAAGGAGCCTCAATCTTCACCAAACTCGACCTGCGCAATGCATACCACCTAGTGCGCATAAGGCAAGGAGACGAATGGAAAACCGCATTCAACACCCCCACAGGACATTATGAATACCAAGTTATGCCCTTCGGCCTCACAAATGCCCCCGCTGTGTTCCAGGCATTGATCAATGACGTCCTTCGGGACATGCTCAACAAATTTGTGTTTGTTTACTTGGATGATATTCTCATCTTCTCTGGGTCCTTGCACGAACACATTGGGCATGTTCAGAAGGTCCTCCGTCGCCTCTTGGATAATCACTTGTTCATAAAACCAGAGAAGTGCGAGTTTCATGTGTCCAAAGTGCAGTTCCTAGGATTCATCATCACCCCGGGCAATATTCAAATGGATCCTAAGAAAGTCCAGGCCGTTACTGATTGGCCCACCCCCACCTCCGTGAAGGACATTCAACGGTTCCTAGGATTTGCAAATTTTTACCGCAAGTTTGTGCGCAACTTTAGTGCTGTAGCAGCTCCTCTTACATCTCTAACTAAGGGTAAAAGTTCCAAATTCATTTGGAGTTCTGAAGCCGAGGATGCATTCCATGATCTCAAACATCGTTTCACCTCTGCCCCCATTCTGACTCTTCCTGACCCAGAAAGGCCTTTCGAGATCGAGGTGGATGCCTCAAATATGGGAGTGGGAGCTATTCTCTCTCAGCGTGGGGAGGACAAAAAGCTGCACCCCTGTGCCTTCCTGTCACACCGTCTAACACCTGCTGAGAGAAACTATGATGTGGGAGACCGGGAACTACTGGCCGTCAAGCTAGCGCTTGAAGAATGGAGACATTGGCTTGAGGGAGCTCAACACCCATTTTTGGTCCTCACCGATCACAAGAACTTGGAGTATATCCAACACGCTAAACGGCTCAATCCTCGCCAAGCTCGGTGGTCTCTGTTTTTCAACAGGTTTCAATTTACTCTGTCTTACCGCCCAGGCTCCAAGAATCTGAAACCCGACACTCTGTCTCGAGTCTACTCGCCCTCTAATTGTGAGGATTCTGTGAGGTCCATCATCCCTAGCTCTAAGATTGTGGCTCCAGTCAGGTGGGAGATTGAAACCATTGTTAGAAGGGCCCAAAATCAAGAACATGACCCTGGGGGGGGGCCTGCTAACTGTTTGTTTGTCCCAAGATCTGTTCGTTCTCAGGTCCTCCAGTGGGGACACAGCTCCCGCCTTACCTGCCATCCTGGCTCTGCACGGACCCTTGAGTTCCTCCTTAGAAAGTTTTGGTGGCCTACCATCAAGGAGGATGTCCGGACATTTGTGGCTGCATGCCCTACGTGCAACCAAGGAAAGGTGCCTCATCAATCAGCTCAAGGATTGCTTCATCCACTCTCCATCCCTCGTCGGCCCTGGTCTCACCTCTCTATGGACTTTGTTACTGGCCTTCCATCATCCCAAGGTAACACTACTATCCTCGTTATTGTTGATAGGTTCTCTAAGGCGTGCAGATTTATCCCCTTACCTAAACTACCCTCTGCCAAGGAGACTGCTGAGGTAGTTATAACCCATGTGTTCAGAGTCTTTGGGATTCCACAGGACATTGTCACAGATAGAGGTCCGCAGTTCTCCTCTCGTTTCTGGCGTGCCTTCTGCCAACTGCTAGGGACAACGGCAAGTTTGTCTTCTGGCTACCATCCGGAGTCCAATGGACAAACTGAGAGGTTGAACCAGGATCTTGAGACTACACTGAGGTGTATGGCTGTGAATAATCCCAGCACCTGGGCATCCTTCATCATGTGGGCTGAGTATGCTCATAACACTTTGTGTTCATCTGCCACTGGGATGTCTCCATTTGAGTGCCAGTTTGGATTCGTTCCCCCACTGTTCCCAGATCAAGAGCAGGAGGTTGGGGTGCCCTCGGCACGATTCTTTGTTCGACGTTGCCGCCTAACCTGGAGGAAGGCTCGGCAAAAGCTTCTCCAGGTGTCTCAGCAGTATCAGCGCCAGGCCAATCGTCGCCGCCGACCAGCTCCTAACTTGCGCCCGGGCCAACGGGTGTGGCTTTCGACAAGGAACCTGCCTTTACGAGTAGAGTCTCGCAAACTGGCCCAGCGTTACATTGGCCCATTCCGTATTGCAAGGAAAGTAAACCCTGTTACTTACCGTCTATACTTACCTAGGTCACTAAGAATTCATCCCACTTTCCATGTTTCCTTGTTAAAACCTGTTGTATCTTCTCCTTTTGTTCCCGCAGTCAAATCTCCCCCCCCGCCTCGCGTTATTGGAGGCCAGCCAGCATACACGGTCCATCGGATACTGGATTCTCGACGAGTACAGAGGTCTCTTCAGTATCTGGTGGACTGGGAAGGCTATGGTCCAGAGGAGCGCTCCTGGGTCCCTTCCCGGGACATCCTAGACACCGAGTTGATCAGGGAGTTTCATGCCCGTCGCCCTGATCGTCCTGGAAGGAACGTCAGGAGCCGTTCCTAGAGAGGGGGGTCCTGTTAGGTTTATGGACTAGTTTTGGCCACTAGAGGCCCTCATTGCATTTGATTTCAGTTTTCCCGCCCTTGTATCATGTGTTATTGTTTTCACCTGTGCCTCATTTTCCGTGAGTGTATTTAAGTTGCTCTGTTCCTCTGTTCTATGCTCAGTGTTTGTTATGTTGAGACCAACACCTCTAGGCTTCTGTTGTTTTGAGGACACGCCGTTACTCTGAGGTTTCTACCCTTTTGATATTTGCAAAACCTTTTGGGGGCTTCTGTTGGTAACTATGTTACATTTTTTCCCCTGTTGACATTTTGGACTTTTTGAAGTGTATTTTTCCCCCTGCTGATTTTTGGACTTTTTGGAGTTTCTGTTTGGATTAACTTTGAACTGTATTACCTTCTGGTCTAATTAAAAGACAGTGAGTGTACTCCCTGACTAAGCTCTCTTTTCTGCAATTGGGTCCACATTCCCCATTTTTCCCTGAGCTCAGTTCCCTTGACCTTGCGTCTCCCAAGGGAGTCTGACAGTTACTTAAGAATATGAATTTGATAGCAAAATTAACAAAATATCACTTCACTTTTCTGAGCCATTTACTTTAGACCAATTGGTCTCAAGGTCATTATTAGTAAATTTATGAAGTCAGTTCTCCTCAAGTTCACACAGATGAAGTTCATCACATAACCTATGGTCATGTAACATTAACATTTGAAAACTAGTGTCCAGTAATTTTTTTCTTCTTTCTTTTATCTATTGTTAATTATTTTATCACCTAACAAACTTCTTATTGTGCTTTCGATAAAATAAATGTCCCTTGGTTTACTTTTATTTTTTTCATTTAATGTAAAGACATTCATACACTTTAATGAATGGCCTAAGTGTCCAAATACTTTCAAGGGCCACTATTTTAGCAGGCACATCATCTTCTAAATTTGCACACATTTTCTGCACTGATATTTGGAGGAAATCTTTGGAATGGCAGAATGAATCCAAACAAAAAACGTAGAACTTTGTCAATAATGGCTGCTCCAAATTTGCAGAAATCCACAGAGCTTTCTGTGGAAATCTGCAGGCATAGATTCCATGTGTGCATGCATATAAGCATGTGCTCTTTTTGTAGAGAGACTGAACATTTACTCAATACCTACCTCTTTCAATTGAGTTTAACAGCTCCATATGTTTCAAATTAACTAGAGAGTAGTTTAACACTGGTTATTTTCTATGTGGTATCCAGGGCTGGACTGGGAAGAGAAATCGGCCCGGGATTTTATATCGCAACTCGCCCAAAAGTGCTTGGGGGGTGGGTGCTGAACCAAAAGTTCAGTGTCCTTTTGTGTATAACACGGCACCGTTTTGTGGTCTGTTCTGCATAACGTGGTGACTCATTTTAGCTTATCATGGCTCATTTGGTCTGTTTTGTGGCCAACCCACCGGGCTGCTCGGCTCTTCCGATGGCAAATCCGCCCCTGATGGGCCCCAAAGTGCGTTTTTTTTTTCTAAGTATTTTCTCTTTAGAATCCAGAGAGAAAACGTTTATGGTTATTTGAGTGTAAACCTTGTTCCCTGAAAAAAGCGGAACAAGATGCTGCACTGAGAAAAGCACTTTGGGAACATCTTTAGGTGTGAACAGCTGTTAATATGTGTGCAACACATCAATGAACACTGACCGAAATGTATAGCCTCTGCCAGTGTAATCATTGGACGCACCTGGGGCCGGGCTATAAATAGATGCGTCACAGGAGCATCGTCAGGTATTTTGTCTGAAGATTAGTCCTGGGGCATCCCAGTGTGGCAGTGAAGCGCAGCATCTCGTTCTGCTTTTTTCAGGGAACAAGGGTTGCACTCAAGTAACCCAAGATGTTTCCTTTACAAAAAGCTTCACTTATGATGATTGGGAACGAAAATACCCACGCTGCCACACTGTGGCTGTCCGGACCCCCTACGGTTATGTAGTGTGCTCACAAGAATGTGAGAGGTCTCAGACATGAGCTGAGATGTCGACCCGAGGACATAAGAGCCCGGAGTGGCATGAACATCCAGACTATAGAATCTAATGAATGTGTCCGGAGAGGACCAGCTTGCCGCATCACAAACATGCTGCAGAGGGACACCTCTAGCCAAGGCTTCAGAGGAAGCGACCCCTCTGATAGAGTGAGCCCTAATGCCTACTGGCGAAGCTTGACCGCGCGCCTCGTAAGCCAGGGCAATAGCGTCCCTCACCCAAAGTGACATAGTCTGCTTGGTGGCGGCCGCCCCCCTGTTGCGGCCCCCATGGCAAGCGAATAGTTGCCCTGACTTACCCCAGTGGCTAGTGCGGTGGACATAAGTTTGAAGGGCACAGACTGGACAAAGTCTGTGAAGTCTTTCCTGCTCCGGCGTTGCAAATGGCGGGGAGCAGAAGGCTTCGAGAGTGACCAGATGTAAGGACGAGAAAGACATCTTAGGCAGGTAGCCAGGATGAGGGTGCAAAATTGCTTTGGTCATTCCTGGGGAAAACTCTAAACAGACTGGCAAGACAGACGGAGCCTGTAGGTCCCCAATTCTCTTTAGAGAGATAATCTCCATAAGAAAGACCATCTTGAGAGTCAGAAGTCTGTCAGATGCTGACACTAGAGGTTCAAAGGGGGTCTCAACCAGACCCTCAAGGACTATTACTAAGTCCCAAGAATGGGTCTCAGACACGTCCTGAAAAGGATATTCAACGCCGCTATGTATTGCTCTTTTAGAGAAAATACTCTTTTAGGGAAAAATTTAGGGTCCTAGAAGGCCTAAGTCGCCTAGCTCCACGAATGAAGCGAGCGAGTAGAGGATGTCTCCCCAATGGCACCCCATCCACCAAGGTGTGGCAAGCTGAAATGGTGGCCACATAGACCCTGAGAGTGGCGGGGCATGTGCCTGCTGACAGTTATTCCTGCAGAAAATCCATAATTGAAGCAATCTGGCAGTTAACTGGATCTGAATTATGTGTACTGCACCATATTTCAAAGACACCCCATTTATTGGTGTAACTTCTAGTAGAGGAAAACGCATACAGGTGCATTCTGGGCTATGTATGTGCCATCACTTTGCACTGTTCATAGAGGCGAAGAGGTCCTCTTCTGACCTGTAAAATCTCACCCAGGTTTGATCCAAGTGGAAGGGGCCCTAGCACTTAAAAATGGTCTCCATAACCTCAGGAGAAAGCCCTGTGTACCTCAGTTGGTACCCCTCAGGGGCCAAACATGAAAGGTTCCACAATTCGAGACGGGATGAATTATTGTCCCCTGTGCCTGAAAAAGAATGTCCTTCCTGTCCGGAATCGCCCAAGGGGGGACATCGAGGAGAGATATTAACTTCGAGAACCATACCCTGTTCAGCCAGTGTGACGCTATTAGTAAGAGGCAAGACCCTTGCTGGCGAACTCTGGCCAAGACTCCCAGGAGCAGAGAAACCGGGGGAAACGCATACAGGCGGATTCTGGGCCATGTATGCGCCGGGGGGGCTGGGTGACTCAGAGAGAAATAGAGGGGACATTGTGCTGTCTGAGAAGAGGCGAAGAGGTCCACTTCTATCCTGTAAAATCTCACCCAGATATGTTCCACTACCTCAGGGTGGAGTTTCCACTCCCCCGTAGGTATTTTCTGTCTGGACAGTAAATCTCCACCCAAATACAGGCATTCAGGAATATAAACTGCCCTGAGTGACAGAAGCTTGCCCTGGGCCCCAAGGAGAATCCGACGTGCCAAAGATTCAGCTGACGTCAGCTGACCTCCTTGATGGTATATATATGTGGCTACCGCTGTATTTCCCACCTGCACCAAGGCATGGCAGCCTCTGGAGGAAGTATTTCAGGGCCAGAAATATAGCCACAATCGAGCTGATGACCCTCCCATTCCCCTTAAGCTGGACGACCACTTAAGACCACTACCCAGCCCCTCAGGGAGGCGTCTGTCGTTTGCAGCCTGCAACGACAAGACGCACCTAGAGTGGGACCCAATGTAAGAAACTGGGATCTGAACCACATAGAAAGGGAACGAAGCATGTGGCGCGTAACACTTATTTGCCTTAGGGGACCGGCCTTTGGATGAAATCCCCTGACATTTAGCCACAGCTGGAACAGTCTCATGTGCAGAAGGCCCAAAGGGTTCACCGCGGATGCAGACACCATGAGACCTAGTATTCGTTGATACTGATGAGCAGTACAACCTTGACCTAGCCTGACTTTGCTCAGGGTGTTCTGAATGGAAATGAATAGAGCGGGAGACAATTGTGCCTGCATCGTGATCGAATTCCATACCACGCCCAGATAGGTAATTCCCTGGGTGGGAGAGAGAACGCTCATTTGACGTTGAGTCTCAGACCCAGAGAAACCAGATGAGCTAAGACAATATCCCTGTGCTGAACTGCCAGTTCTTGGAACTGCGCCAGTATCAGCCAGTTGTCTACGTAATTCAGAATGCGGATGCCCCGGAGTCGCAAAGGAGCCAGTGCTTCATCCATGCATTTCGTGAATATGAGAGGGTTAATAGGGCAGCCGAATGGAAAAACCCAATACTGGAAGGCTTCGCCCCCAAAACGAACATCAGGAACTTCCTATGCTGTGGCGGAATTTCTATATGAAGATATGCGTCCATGAGATCGATCGTGACCAGCCAAACGTGATGTTGGGCTTGTGACACGATCGTCTTGATAGTTAGTATCTTGGACTTGAACACCCTGGGCAGTTCAAGCCTTGAAGATCTAAGGTCGGACAAAACCCCCCACCCTTCTTGGGAACCAGGAAGTATTTGCTGTAATAACCTGACTCTTTCTCTGGAAGGGGAACATGTTCCATGGCCCCTTAGACCGAGAGATTTTGCAGTTCTTTCCACAGTAGACATGCCTGCTCCGGTTTACGGTAGTGGGGACCACGTCGTTGAAACATGGAGGGCGGCGAGCGAATTGAATTCTGTAGCCCTTTTCTACTAAAAGAAATAAAAGGCTTCCTCCATGAGCGAGAGACCTTGTCATGGAGATCATTAAAGAAGGGAAGGGACTCATGAGGCCGGCCACCAGACAGAAATCTATCCTCCAAATTGGAGCGTTTGGGGGTCTCTTGTTGGTGTGGCCAGTCTAACTGAAGCCTGGCCACCGCACGAGTAACCACATCGAGTAATTCCTCCACTGATTTTTTTTATCATGGATGGAATGCTCGGAGGTGGGTAAAGATTCGAGGTCCCCCTCATGAAACGAAGAGGCGCCGGAGCGTGCATCGAGATCACGGGAAGGACCAGCTGGGTCTGGGGAAAGAGCGAGCGAAAGGGACGAACCCGTCTCTCACTCCTCAGCCAGATCCATGCGAGAGCCCCACGAATGAAGAGAGCAGCATGCTCTTCCCCCAAACAAACAAAGCAAAACTGATGCGTGTCCCTCTCAGCAATAGAGCGGAGACAGGGGAACACACATCGTTTGCTGATTTTTTAAAGCAAGAACGAGAAAAGAGAAAAGGTCTTCTGCACTGTGCCTAACCAATTCTAACTCCTAACAGAGGAAAGAAAGTTCTGACAGGCTTGTGAAAGCACACACACACACAGAGTGATCTGAAGACAAAAGATCTGACGACGCTCCTGTGACGCATCTATTTATAGCCCTGCCCTAGTTGCGTCCAATGATTACACCGGCAGAGGCTATAAATTTCGGTCAATGTTCATTGACGTGTTGCACACATATTCACAGTTGGTCACACCTAAAGATGTTCCCAAAGTGCTTTTCTCAGTGCAGCATCATAAGTGAAGCTTTTTGTAAAGGAAACATATTTAGAAGAGTTGGCATAAGCACTTATGTCTATTAAGCACTTATAGCTATTAACAGTGATAGCTGTACCATAAATAGCAAGACTAGTGGGCTTCTTCGAGATGGCTCCAATTAAAGATTTCTATCTCTTTATCCATCTTTATCTTTGTTGCTTTCTTCTCTATGTTTGTACTAGCTGAAGGGCACACTTGCATCTAAACTGGCCTCTTTTCCAGTACTTTGTGTTTTTCCACATTAATTAATTAATGTATTTTTTGTTGTTAAAAAAGAGTTTTAAAGGACCCTTAATCCTGCTTGGAGACTTTCACATTTATCTCTTAATCCACTGCATACAGGATATATATATAAAACATATAATAACATATATATAACATATATAATTTTTTAATTTTTTTTTTATTTTTATAAATCATCTGATACGAAATGTGCATGTGTTTTTTTTTTTGATCGATTAAGCAATCCTTTCATACCGGGAGCATTTTAAATACACTGATGTCATCATAATACTTGCATTCAAACTTGGTCTTGTCTTTTGCAAATTGAATATGACTTCCATGGATAGATTTACTATTTATAGAGCAGACAAAAAAACAAGACGTTTTGACATTTATTGTTGATACTTCTGACAAATCATTCCCATCATATGATTGATATTTTTTTATGGAGTGCATGGGGAGTAAGAGGTTTCATATTTTTTCTTCATTTTAAGGGCAACATGATCATGTGGGAGGTCTGCATTTTGTTTCCGATACTTCTGGTACCCTAGGATCGGCCACATTATGTCAAATCACTGACAAGCAGAATTTCATATAAGACCTGTTTGCATCGGCTTACATGTTTCCCCTGTCAGCAGTGTGGGAGTCTTGGGTTCAGATAATGCATTGAAACTAGTAAGTAATCGCTTTCGAATAAGGAAGGCGTGATTTGGAGGTTGCATTTTTCCATTTTTTTTCTCCACTGATGGTCTGATGGTCACCTTCATTGTATTATTGTATATACAGTACAACTTGCTTATGCACATACTCCAGGTCACACTTACCGTTTTGGCCACTGGGGGCAGTGTTCTGAACATTGGTAAGCACAGATCAATTTTAGCTAAGAAAAGTCAAACTACTGTCTCTGATTTCACTGTGAGATCAGTCTGTTAAAGGAAAATAAATGACCGATTCCATGATAAAGTGATTCACGTGTACACACAGTAGAAGAACCTTGCTTTTGGCATTGTCATCTCTGATTTCAGTTCTGAGAGGTTATAGAATGGTGTAAACATTGCACATTCCAGCAAAATGAGAAATAGTCTTTATTTCTTTGAAACTGAATCAGAATATTCTGATTTGATATTTTTCCTGTTGTTTTTTTCCAGTGATAATAATAAAGCATTTATTAAGACTGTTGTGACCATTGTGGATCATTCAGAATCAGAAGAATCAGAATCAGCTTTATTGCCAAGTATGCTTACACATACAAGGTATTTGTCTTGATGACAGGAGCTTCCAGTGCACAACAATACAAAAAACAATAAAGAGAGAGCAGCAAGACATACTGTAGATAATAATATATATATATATATATATATATATATATATAAAAAATATTATTTATATATATATATATATATATATATATATATATATATAAATAATATTTTTTATATATATATAATTATACATATACGTACCTACACACAGACACACACCTTCATACATACACACAACGTACAGTGCAAAAAGTTATTTTTCCCTTTGTATGTAATGGCAGAAGAGGATATGTTAAATAATATAAATAGACTAAAACTGGTATTGCACATAATTATTGCTCAATGGGGCGGCTTTAACGGTTTATGAGATGGATAGCCTGAGGGAAAAAACTGTGTTCACCAGACAGTTATTGAAATGCAGTGGACAGACTCAATGACTGCTGAGTAGAACTGTATCAGCAGCACCTGTGGTGGGTTGAAATTCCTCAGCTGGTGAAGGAAGTACAACCTCTGATGGTCCTTTTTTCACAATGGAGTCAATGTTTATCTCCCACTTCAGGTCCTATGAGATGGTAGTGTCCAGGAACCTGAATGACTCCACTGCTGCCAGAGTGCTGTTTAGAATGGTGAGGGGGGTCAGTGTTGGGGTGTTCCTCCAAAAGTCCACAATCATCTCCACCGTTTTAAGTGTGTTCAGCTCCAGGTTGTTATGGCTGCACCTTTCTGTAAGCAGACGGATCGTCATCTCGGATGAGGCCGATGACAGAGGCCGATGACATGCAAACTTCAGGAGCTTGACAGAGGGGTCGTGCAGTCTTTGGTGTAGAGGGAGAAGAGTAGTGGGGAGACCACACATTACTGGGGGGCACCAGTGCTGATTGTACAGATGCTGGATGTGAATTTCCCCTGTCTCACAAGCTGCTTCCTGTCCATCAGAAAGCTGATAATCCACTGACAGATAGACATGGGAATAGGGAGCTGGTTTAACTTAGTCTGGAGAATAGCTGGGATGATGGTGTTGAAAGCCGAACTGAAGTCCACAAAAAGGATCCTTACATATGTCCCCGGTCTATCCAGATGTTGCAGGACATGATGCAATCCCATGTTGACTGCATCATCCACAGACCTGTTTGCACGATAAGCAAATTGAAGGGTATCTAGAAAGGGTCCAGTGATGTCTTTCAGGTGGGCCAACACCAGTCTCTCAAATGACTTCATGAGCACAGATGTCAGGGCGACAGGTCTGTAGTCATTAAGTCCTGTAATTTTTGGTTTCTTAGGGACAGGGATAATAATTGAGCGTTTGAAGCAGCATGGGACTTCATGCTGCTCCAGTGATCTATTGAAGATCTGAGTGAAGATGGGGGCCAGTTGATTAGCACAGGATCGGAGGCACGCTGGTGAGACGCCATTTGGACCTCGTCTTTTGCTTCTGAAAACCGTGGCACACATCATCTTCACAGATCTTGAGAGCAGGTTGAGTAGCAGGAGGTGGGAGGAGGGGGTTGCAGGAGGTATTGGTGTTTGTGTGAAGTGAAGGTCCGAGTGCGTGTGGGGTGTGAAATTGGGCCTTTCAAATCTACAGTAAAACACATTCAGGTTGTCAGCCAGTCATTGGTCCACCACAGGGTTGGGGGTAGGAGTCCTGGAATTAGTAAGTTGTTTCAGGCCACTCCACACTGACTGAAAACGGGTTTTTTGTCGAATGATAAAAATGTCCTAGTAGGGATGCACATGACCTCACAGAAACTGATGTATGATGTAAATGTATCTGTGAGCTCGTCCAGGTCTGTAGCTGCAGCTTGAAAAACACTCAAATCAGTGCAGTCAAATCAGGCTTGTAGTAAATTCATATATGCAAACTTAGAATGAATTGTGAAGACTAATCCTCAATCTTGGATCTGTTATTTAATTGGAAACTGAATATTTTCTTGCAATTTTAAACATCAAAATCACTGGCAGTAATAATATATGTTGTCTCTGTTTGCATTTTCCATGTTTACAAATGGATAATGTAAAGACTTTAGATGTACACTAACCTGTTGAGTTCGTGGGACTAGATGTCAGATTCCACAGGATCAAAGTACGAGCTAGGACAAAAACAAAAAAACAAACAACTTATTTATTAAAGTACGTCTTTTATGAAGTGCATTTTTATGACTTGTGTTCATTTTTAGTATTACTATTATAATTATTTTTCAGTGTTCTTAAGCGCAACTACAATTGCCAAATGGAATGGGAAAAAAAAAGAATAGAGAATAGTTCCTGAACACTTAATTGGAACACTTTTTGAGTGCATGTTGAAATATCTGGATAGTTGGTTTGCACAAACAGTGTTTTCACTTTATGGGGATTTTACCCTAAGTAAGGCTTACTTGTAGTTGTCTCTACAAATTAAGATGGGATAGAAAAAGAAACAATTCATAGTGGCAAAATTTTTTTTTATAAAAATAAGCTAAGCTTAATCAATCAATGTCTTCTATGCAGAAATAAATGTAATGCCTACTGCTGTGCACCTTTCGGCTCGAATATAACAAAACACCTTTAGTGTGCAATGACTGGTGCAGTTCTTGTGGAGTGTTTCACATTTACAAACACTCCCAACCTCACTCCTGTATTCATCCCTCCAGAACCTGGCTTCAGATTTAATTTACGGCACATATTTCCTTCGGTTTCTCGCCGACAATGGATCAAAGCCCATCAATACTATCTATGTAAATAAAACAGGGAAGACAAAAACTTGCAGTGCAGGGCTGTTTTTAATAATATTACTGATAAGCTCCCATGACCATGTCCTCTCTGAAGTCTATCATCTAAGATCAGCAGGTCAAAGAATGATTGTATGGAAAGAAACCAAAACAAACACGGGGGTTCTCTGTGCTTTCAACCTGATGTCTGGAGTTTGATCATTTCATTACAGTTTGTACTGTATTTACTATAGGCAAAGATATAATCCCTGTTGAAAAGACCAGAACAGCTTCAAAACAGCATTCACTACATGATGAAAAGTATAAGGAAATCTCCTTGTAATTAACTTTATGCATTCCTAATGCTATGGCACGCAATGACATTCTAAATCTACACAATTGTGTGCTTTCAACTTTGTGGCAACAGTTTTAAGTGATAACATTTAATGGAAATTTACGCTGGTCTAAGCTGTTTTTTTTTTTTAGCACAGATGTGATTGATGCCATTGAAGGCAATTTATCATTGTTGATTTTTTTCTTCAGATCTGTTGTACATCTGCAGTAAATCTGGTGTTTACAAGGCCTTGTAACATGCAAATGTTGCACAAACATGATATGATTTGCAAAGCCTTTCTTCGATAATTTTAGACATCTAAAGTAGTTTTAAACAAACAAAACAAACAAAATAAGAAAGAAAAATCCAACTTAACTTTCCCCTTTGTCTGTTTGTCCGCAAATTACATTTATTAAACATTTGAATCTCTGCTGTAGAGATTCGTGTTGACAAGGTCTCCTTTTGCCTATGACATCAATGTTGAATTTGTTTCTCTATTCTCCCTCCTGACTGCTGTTCAATGAGATAAAACAAGCACACATCTATTAATCTTCTTGCCTACAAAAGTGATGGTGAGTTTGTCTGGCTCCATAGGAGCAAAACACATCAAATCCTAAGCTAGCATGTCACTGTGTCTGCCCATCCTCCAGCCCAAAAATAAACTAGTGTATAGGCCTGTTTGAATAATTTATAATGGATAATAGCTGCTGCGCTTTCAATTTTTTTTTTAAAGAAATGGATAAACTTTAAAACAATTTATTCTCAGTACTGTGCAATAATTCGAAAATGAGGATCCACCCAATAGATGAGTATTGTTTATTTGGCTACACCATGAGGCCCACTGTTGTTCCTTCAAATGTAATTCATCCTGACAGCCTTGTTTGTATTTAGTTTACAGATATTATGAGAATATCATGACTCTAAGGAGATGTGTGAGATAACCAAATTTTATCTCGATGTGCTTAATACAAGCTCCTTGAAATCACTCTCTGGACACAGTATCCATTCTTGACTATGATCTACTCGAAAATCCCTGTTTATAGTTTGGGGTTCAAAATCTTCACTTGTGTGAGTAATGTAAGAGTAATTGAAGTTAGTATAACGCAGTCCTGAGCTGAGAACCAAAAACAAGACGTGCAACCCCTACTGTGTAGTTTGCTGTCTGAGTTTAAACTAAATGTGATATCAGTGCAGGATCTAAAAACTTAATCGAGTGGTGGAACAAAGCCAAGGGCACCCGCAGTTCACAGTGTGGACAAACAGAAATGTTTGTGTGCAGATGTATTTGTCAGTGTGAGAGAAAAGGAGAGTGTGTGTGCATGCATGTGTGAGAATATATAAACAAGTTATTCATAGTACAGTGTTTAGCCTTTTCTGTGATTTATTTAGAGTTTGCTTGTACAAAAATTCTTACTTGAGCTCCCTTACATAACTTAAAAAGGAAATATTCTTTTTGCAAAAAAACACAGAGCACATGCTTCATGAATTAAAGAAGTGTAAGTCAAATGTACAAATGTATAGGGTTAGTAAAATGCATAACAATAAACTTGTAAACTATTTATATGATGAAAAGCCTAAATACATTGATGTTAAAATATTAACATTTAAAGTGATGTTTCTATATTGCGTACAATACCTTTGTCTCAATTGTGGCCCAACTATTATCTTTTGAAAGAATACACGTGGGAGTTTGTTGTCCAGATGTCAAAATGAATAGTAACACTGTATAGTAACTACACGGTATAAAGTATTTGTAAAGCAATAGTTTATAGTTAATTGATCATTTATAAATTATTGTTCCTACAGCATTAATAAACTACATATAAATGTATGTTATTTCTTTCTATTCACTTTAGCAAATTATTTATTATTGTTTAATAAGTTCATATATAGGCAGTTTGATAATGTTTTTTTATCTTTAGCAAACACCTTGTTAATCATACCTAACTGATGTATTTTAGTTGATGCAAACCAGTGTAAAGAAGTGTTTATGAGAACATTAAGAAAGCATCAATTCAGATAATAAAGATATTAAATATGTAATGAATTGGATAAAAATTTCTGCTTCACATGTGTATTAATGTTTTAGGAACACTTACTATTAAATAAATTAATGCTTAATAAAGGTCTTAAAAAAGCACTTACTAATAAGTAGCTTAGCATTTTGTGTGGCCTAATCTAAAGTGAGAACTACATATGCCCATTTATTAACATGGTTTAACAGTAAGGATGACCAGCTGGCCCGGGAACATTGAGAGAGTTTCACCCGTTCAGGCCAGTACTGCGTTGACAGTAAATCTTCCATTGATCTTGTAAATGTGTTTTACATGTGTCCTAGCCATATTATTAAACCACAGCAGCCTGCAATTTCATTTAAGAAATATCCAGTTCTCTTGTGTTGCATGCTTCAAAGTGATGTGTGAAGGCGTTGACACACTAAAAACATCACATTGTGACTTCTTTAATCTGTGTATTAGATTACAGAAAGCGAAAAGCTCATTAAATGCGAAGCATGCAGCACATTACAGATTATTTATTTAATGAAATTGCAGCCTCTTACGGTGTAACAATCAAACGACCATGAAGCGAACTGTTTATCCAGAAGTGTGAAACTTCCATCAAACAGACAGAAACTGACACAGTGATTCATCAAAATAAGAGTTAGGTTTAAATTGACACGTGATATTATGATAAAAAATCTATTACTTCATAGTAAAAAAAAAAAAATATTTTAAAATGTTCATTTTAATAATAATAATAACAATTATTATTAGTAGTAGTATTATAAATATTATTATTGCTACTATTATATCATCAAATTTCACAAGAAAGTGTGCTATTGTACTGAATTTACTGTAAGTTTCAAATTTATACAGTGATTCTCTGTTGTGCTCTCGTTATTTGACAAAAAATATTGTTTTAGATTCAGCCGTGATGTTATTGACACACACACAAAGCCACTCATTTGATCAAATAATTTAATTTGAGAACACTATGAATTAATTTGATCAGTCACATTTTCGATTAATCTTTTAAACAGGGAATTCAGAATAAAATTTAATGGAAAGCAGAATTTGGGAAAACAAAGCAGAATTAGGAAAAAAAAAAATTTAATCGGGTACTATTTTTCTTATGCCCTGCATACTTAAACATTTGCATTTTCTTTGAAGTAATAAAAGTTGTTGATGGATGCTGTCTACCACCCCTGGAGTGACGAGTTAGAATCCAGGGTGTGCTGAGTGACTCCAGCCAGGACTCCTAATCAAAAAAATTGGCCCGGTTGCTTGGGAGGTTAGAGTCACATGGGGTAACCTCCTCGTGATCGCGATTAGTGGTTCTCACTCTCAATGGGGCGCGTGGTAAGTTGTGAGTGGATCGTGGAGAGTAGCATGAGCCTACACATGCGTTGACACTCCGCAGTGTCATGCACAACGAGCTATGTGATAAGATTCACATCCGCCCCTGCAATCGCTGGAAAATTATTACATAAAATGCCCTATTCAGAAACCACAAACTACTATTATTGTTCCATCCGGCTCAGTGCTGAAAAAGTAACATGTACAGCATGACAACGTTGCTTCTACACTTCAGCAGCATAGTAAGGATATTTTTACTAATGAATTGTAATAGGCACTGAATTGGCAAAATATAATTTAAAGTCAATAATATTATGTTACATGCTATTTCCTATTATTTATTTACTTATTTATGATTTTTTTTTTTGCCATTTCATCACTGTCAAGTGACTGTCAAGTGGTGACGTGCTGGCTGTTTCTAGAGTGCGTGCACAGACTGTAGCGGTATTTATTGAAATATTTATAGTAGGTCCACTGGTGAAACGGAATTAAACAGTCGTTTTATTTGGCAATGAGAACGAGTCTGCTTTTAAAGCTTAATAGGATGGAACATGCTTTTTTTTTTAAAAAGGTTAGTTCACACAAAAATTATTTACTCACCCTCAAGCCATCCTAGTTGTATATGACTTTCTTCTTTCAGCCAAACACAATCAGAGTTATATTTAAAAAATATCCTGGCTCTTCCAAGCTTTATAATCGGAATAAATGGTACCAATCCATACAGCCCCAGGGGGTTAATAAAGACCTTATGAAGCGAAGCGATGCATTTTTGTAATGAAAATATCCATATTTATAACTTTATATATAACTATACTATAATCATTGTGTAAACGGAATATAAGGGAAAGGAGGAGGCGAGAACCGGCTTGACAATATAATTAATAGTTTAATGAAGAAATAAACCAAACGATACAAACACACATGATTGTCAGCTGCCTGTAAACGATCTCTCTCTCATTGCACCTTCCTTACGAGTTGGCCTTTATCCCTCTCAGAGGCTTAATTAGCCTGATAAGTGACCGGGTGTGTCTAATCATGACCCGGCCCGGTCCCACCCTCCACCCTGTCACACACTGGCTTCCGGAAATGGCCGTCCACGCGTTCACGAGAGAGTTGAGTTCTGGCATATGACGTAGGCATAGTGTAAGCTCCGGTGAGAAGTGATGAACACGGAAGCGTAGAGGATAGAGGAAGCCAGTGATTATAGTTTATAAAGTTATAAATATGGATATTTTTCTTACAAAAAAGCATCACTTCGCTTCAGAAGGCCTTTATTAAACCCCTGGAGCTATATGGATTACTTTTTTGATTGATGGATGTGCTTTTTTGGGCTTCAAAATCTAAAGTACCATTCATTTTGATTATAAAGCACGGAAGAGCCAGGATATTTTTCAATATAACTCTGATTGTGTTTGGGTGAAAAAAGAAAGTCATATACACCTAGGATGGATTGAGGGTGAGTAAATTATGGGATAATTTTAATTTTTGGGTGAACTAACCCTTTAAGTTTAGTGTCTGTTTTGAGCCTTTGCGATTGAAATGCTGTGGAAATGGTTATTTCACAGCCACATTTTCAGAGTGATGGATCATTAATAAATGTTTAATTAGGCTTATACAGTTCTCACTTAAGATTAGGTCACACAAAATTTTTAGTTAGCAATTAGTCAATGCTTTATTTTGACCTATATATAATAGTAATATTTGCTTAAATAGTAAGTGTTACTAAAACACAGTAACATATACATGAATTATGTTTTAACGTTTTAATTTATAAATGATCAATTGACTATAACTACTACTAATAATAAAATTAATGCCTTACAAATACTTTATACCATGTAGTTATTATAAAGTGTTACAAAATGAAATAAAAGAAAACAGTTAGAACAGCTTAGATTTATTGAAATGTTACCAGGAATTTATTATCTTAAACAATTTTTTTATCGAAAAATATATGACAACAGACTTATAAAGCCTAGAACTACAATAGAGTTAAAGTCTGTTCATGTTTTTTTTTGTTGTTTTTTTTCAAAGCTGAGGATGATTTCCAACAATTTTGTGAAACATTTCCAAAGACTCTGATATATACATATTTCAGAGACTAGAAAAGACATCTGAAATCTTATGATTGAACACGAATATTATTTATGAAATACAGATGGTAACAGGTGCATGTTGTAGCATGTTAGCATAACATTAGCCAGAGATGGGAACTCGAGTTAGATACACAGACTCGAGTCGCACTCAAGCTGCATTTTAATAGACTTCAGACTTGACTCCAGACTCGACATGAAATGACTTCAGACTTGTGACTAAAAGGACTAGTGAATATTTAAAAAATGACTTGGGTCTTTTAACCTTAACTATTCATATCTTAAAGGAAGAATTTGTGTTTTATTTGTATGGTTTTATTACATCTACGTCACATATCACCATATAGTGTTGGGTTGCCACCCTTCCCATACCAAAACATGGGATCATCCAATATATAAAGATGAAAAGAACTGATTCAATACAGGATACGATTTGTCACATATTTTAACCTGGTCAGATGGCATCATGGTGAAACCATGTTGCCTACTGTGCTAAAATGTCCTAATACTGTGGCGGATGTGATAAGGGACCATCTGAAAAGTCCACACAAACAACAACTGCCATCGCAACAAACAACCCAAACTTCAACATACAAATGGTCCAAGGTGAGGGCAGGGTCCAGAGTCCGCAACATTTTCCCCTTCATGTCCAGTGGCACGAGGGTTGGCATCCTCTGTGGTGGCTTTGCTACTTAAGGGCTGCGCAGAGTGTTGGGGTGGTGGTAGCCACATGCCCATGCCCACCAGCAGTGACGCATAAAGTACTCCCCGGCAACTCATCCAAACCATGCCGGGGGATCGGGTCCACCATTGTGTGCACACAAGGAGACAGAAGTCATCTTCCTGAGGAGGGGCACACTCTGTCTTTTAATATTATTTTTTATTTAAAATAATAATAAACAGAAAATGTCCAGAAAGGGAGAATTAGAGTGTTAATTTGGGAAAGTGTCCACAATAATAGAGAATACGGCTTCCTCATGGCTAGACGGGGCTTTGTGAAGGATGGGGAGTGTCCAATGGATTGGTCCAGGACATGGGCGGGGTACAGCAGCCGCAATGTTCTCCCCTCCATGGTCTATGGCACAAGACCGCCACATGCTAATCCACTGATAATCTTCTAATGATCTGTTAACCATAGCAGTCAGATAAATTAATCAGTCAGCTGAATTCGAGAACCAAATCAGTCAGTTTCTTGAAATAATCATGTTTGCAAACAGGATCAACTGATTTGTTTACTTTTATCAGTTCTCATTCACTCTCATTATATGGAAAAAAGGGTCCAAAGTATTCTTAATAATTCACCTTCTGTTTTCCACTGAAGAAAAATGTAATCTAGGTTTGGAATGATAAAAATAACATGAATGATGACAGAAATTTTATTTTTGAGTGAACTATTCCTTTAAGCAGATACAATTCTCTGTTAGACCTATAATGTAGGGAGATATTGGGCACAGTTGGAAATGACTCATTCTTCTTTTGAAACAGCACAGACTCAGAGCCATAACTCGACTAAAAGATATTTTCTCATGATAACATAGTGAGAGCTTTATTACATTGCATGATTAATTGCATGATTGATTGTACATATTGTGCGGAACCCCCCAAAGCCATCATACAGCGGGTAAAAATCCATTTGAACAACACAAGCAACTGCAAACTCGTGTACATCATTACCATGACTACGTGTCAATTGTTGAATGGGCACTTGATACTTTGGTGTTAATTACACTGAGTTAGCTCTATGTTACATCTAATCATAGGTTTCCTATAAGTATCCTGAACTTTACACAAGCCGAATTCTTATGTTTTCATATCAAAATTACCTTTCATAATGCCTGTGTAAACAACCATAATAACAGAATACGACCTCAGTTGAAATCTGAGAATCTCCACTTCCGGATATTTATCATCTTAAAAAATATTGCATCCGGGAGACTTGATAGCCATCAGCATGATTAGTGTTAATATTTCATACTCATTATGACTGTAATCAGAGTTGAATTAATGTTAGAAAAAAAAAGTCATTTTATGGGCACTACTATTTGCATGTAAAACTAAAACCAGCCTAACCAGCTTTGTGGAGGATAAGCATTCCAAAACGTTAATCTTCTTCTGGTGAAGCCATGCCTTTGTGGATTTGGATGTGTGCTTTGGGTCATTGTCGTACAGAAAGGTGAACTTCCTCTTCATCTTCAGCTTTCTAAAAGATGCCTGAAGGTTTTGTGCCAAAATTGCCTGGTATTTGGAACTGTTCATAATTCCCTCCACCCTGACTAAGGTCCCAGTTCACAGGTGGAGCGCAACAGCCCTGTCCACCTGGTGAATCGCCACCTGGGGAATCGCCGTGTACCCATGGGCCACTCCGCCATCGAGGGTAGCGAGAGCGGATGAGTGAGTGGCTTTGTGACGAGTGGAGTGGGGACATCTCCACGAAGATGTCAGCTCATCATGCACTTCCGGGAAAAACGGGACGGGGGGACCCCAGGAACCAGTCATCAAACCACGATGGCTGTGGGGAGGACTGAGGGTTCCAGTCCAGCCCCACACTGGCGGTGGCCCGATAAAGCATGTCGGTCATCTGCACGTCAGCCTCAGCCTGGGCTTGCTGGCCCGAAGGCGGCAGCCCAGGGGAGTCATCCGTGACAGACGCGCGCTCTCCGATGGAGCGGCGAGCTCCTCCACCTTGAGCTCTAGAGGATACTCGAGCTGGCTGTGAGGCGAGCCGCTTTTGCCTCGAGCATGGACGGCAGTCAACGAGCGTGCTGGGGGGGTGGGTGGTCCGAGAAGGTGTACCCGGCACAGTGAGAGCATGAACCATCCACAAACACTGCCTCAGTGTGATCGCTACCCAGATACACGAGACAACGCCTGTGGCCTTCTGAAGCGGAGAGCACTCTACCGCATCCAGGAACTACACAGGGGCGGAAGGTCATCTTTAAAAGACGCGTCCTGAAAAGGACGTTCAACGTCACTGTGTATTGCTCTTTAGAGGAAATTACTCTTTTACAAGAAAAAATCACTCTTTTAATAAACTCTTTCAAGTTTTGCGCTGTCGAAGCGCCCAGGGGCAAACTGCACTGCCATGCAAGAAGGAGAAAGCCACTGAAGTGCCCAGTAGAAGCAGTAGAAGCGTCAGAGGAACAGGAACGGGTGTGTGACTCGCAGCTGACTGCATGCACAACCATCGGCTCCAAAGAAAATTTCTGAATGAACTTGACGTATTTCCCCGCTTTTATACCCGTATGTCCGGGGGCAGGGTATGCAAATACTCTCTGCCAACTTCTCAATGGCCTTTTTTCATAGATCAGAGGCATATTCGGCGCTCAAGTGAGACCCCTAGTGTCGCTTCTTCGACACAACGTCGAAGTGAGCGACAGACGGGGAACCCCAGTTATAAGAGGGTGTGCACACTTTTACAACCAGGTAATTTTAATTTAGGTTTTTAATTTTCATTTTTCAATTAAATTGTTCACATTATAGGTCACATTAAAGGTGGAAAAAGTTCTGACATGATTTATCTTTGTCTCATTCTTTTACATAACAAAAAAACTGCCATTTTAACTGGGGTCTGTAGACTTTTTATATCCATTCAGTTTTACACTCAGTGTGGTGCCATTTACAGTGTCATTGTCATTCCCAAAGTTGGAAAAATAGACCAAAAAAAAAAAAAACATAGATATAGAATGAACTGGCAAGTACTTGTTTATGCTGCTGAAAGCAACTTGTTTTCAGCCAATGCAAAGAGACAAAGAATTGCAATGTGAGGAGTCACTATAAGTCAATGCACAGCTCTGGCATCATTCTACAAGCAATCAGTATGATTTGCCCTCTCTGGACCAATTTTGAAAGCACATTTTGGTTGATTTTTCATATTTTAAATGTACTATGTCTGAATTTCCTGCTAGGTGTAAATTTTTCTTTTCACATATAAAAAATTAAAGCTATCAAAACTGATGTTTCATTTATGCAGTGAAGAAATATTATGCTATACAGTATATTTGAACTGTCAGTAGATATTAGATTTTTGTTGAAAAATATATAAACTCACTTGCCCCAATTCATTTTTTTTTATTTAATTTTTTTATACTTTGACAAATTGAATTGCCATGGCTCAAATTTTTTCTTTAAATTATTAAATACACTGATCGGCCACAAAATTAAAACCACTGACAGGTGAAGAGAATCATTGATTATTGAATTGATTATTGCGTTACAATGGCACCTTGATTTATTAGGCAGTCAATTGAACAGTCAGTTCTTGAATTTCATGTGTTGGAAGCAGGAAAATGGGCTAGAGTATGGATCTGAGTGGCCAAATTGGGATGGCTAGATGACTGGGTCACAGCATCTCCAAAACGGCAGATCTTGTGGGGTGTTCCCAGTATGCAGTAGTTAGTATCTACCAAAAGTGGTCCAAGGATAGACAACTGGTGAACCGGTGACAGGGTCATGGGCACCCAAGGCTCATTGATGTGCGTGGGGAGTGAAGGCTAGACCGTATGGAAGAACTACTGTAGCACAAATTGCTTAAAACTTAATGCTGGCCATGATGAAAGGGGTCCGAACACACAGTGCATCGCAACTTGCTGCATATGGGGCTAGCCGAGACCTGTCAGAGTGCCCATGCTGAGCCCTGTCCACCACCGAAAGTGCCTACAATGGGCACGTGAGTGTCAGAACTGGACCATGGAGCAATGGAAGAAGGTGGTCTGGTCTAATGAATCATGTTTTCTTTTAGATCATATAGATGGATGAGTGCGTGTACAACATCGAAGCAGTGTGATGCTCTGGGCAATGTTCTGCTGGGAAACCTTGGGTCCTGGCATTCATGTGGATGTTACTTTGACACGTACCACCTACCTAAAGATTGTTGCAGACCACGTACACCCCTTCATGGCAACGGTATTCCCTGATGGCAGTGGCCTCTTTCAGCAGGACAATGTGTCCTGCCAGACTGCAAAACTTGTTCAGGAATGGTTTGAGGAACATGGCAAAGAGTTCAAGGTGTTGACTTGGCCTACAAATTCCCCAGATCTCAATCCGATTGAGCATCTATGGGATGTGCTGGGCTAACAAGTCCGATCCATGGAGGCCCCACCTTGTAACTTACAGGACTTAAAGGATCAGCTGCTAACATCTTGGTGATACCACAGGACACCTTCAGAGGTATTGTGGAGTAAATGCCTCAACGGGTCAGAGCTGTTTTGGCAGCACAGGGGGACCTGCATGATATTAGGCAGGTGGTTTCTATATTATGGCTAATCTGTGTATATTGTTAAACACTGATCAATCAAATTCAATCTTTCCAGAGTATCCAGTGCACAAAATAATAATTGTGAGAAATTTCCAGTCAAGTCTAACACAAATCGATCTAGCACACATTCTAGACTTTGATTTGCAAAATCATTTGTATTACAGTAGTTAAGGGCCATTTCATGTGGGTCTATTTGCATGTCAAGTCAGTCTACAAATTTGTCCAACAGCACAGACAAATCACGAAGAGGGCAGCTCTAGCTACTTCTCTGATTAATGCTCTGCCAAAGCAAGTGCTAATCACAGACATTCAATACTACAGCATTTAACAAATGTGTGGAGTGGAAAAGCTGTCCAGAAAAAAACATGGGTGGGTTGGTGAGATGATGGATGGATTGCTAAATTAGCTATATTAGCAAATATTATCTATAATGGTGCATCCCTATCATATGATACTCTGTAGACCAGCAATAAATGACAGCACTCTCAACCCATTCTGACACAAAAACAAACAGCTCCTTGTTAAACACAGGCAATGAATGAAAGGTCAGCTCGTAAATGACTCTTAAACTTCTCTTCTTCAAGACTCTCAATTAATATCACCAAGGTTACCACAGACAAACAAAGCAGATGAATCCAGTTTGTGAGAAACACTCGATTAGACTTTATTTCACCTTAACCTTTTTAAGCTTTCTCTTTTTCCCCATTTTTTTTTCAAACCACCAATGCTGATGCTAAGGGATAGCTGACATAGATTTTGTTTTTGTCCTTGTTCCTGTGAAGTGTTTACAGCTAATTAAAGAACTAGATGGTACAGAACCATAGTTTTACACACTGTTGCTAAACAACATTAAAGGAAGAGATAAAAGGAATCAAAAACATACCATAACTTAGAGAGATGACAGGTTTCTGGTAACATTCTTCTGGTATTGTTTTTTAGGTGGGTAGTGCCCTATTGATGTCATTAGCAAACGTTTTGCTCTGCAATGGGAGCCTATGGTAGCTTATACAGTAGAGCTGTATGGTAAAAAGTTGTGAAACTTGGCACATGCCTGGAGAAGGTTCGGGACCAGAAGGGTGCCATGGGGTGGTAGCTGCCACTTTAAAAATTAGCTTTACCATGCCACTTGCCACCCCAAATCGGACCCTGCTTGCATCCTGGAGATGGTGTGCAACACTTAACCCTGTCGTGTCACATATGGTCCATAACAACATTTCGCCCTTTATCCAATATTAACCACATTGCCATTTAAATTTTTTTTAAAAGCTTGGATTTTTCGGATATGTTTTCAGATATGTTTTCGGATATGTTTTCGGATATGCCAAACTGTTTGCATATAACACATCAATTGTACCTTGTACCTTGCTCCATTTACAGGTCAAAAGTAGGCTAAAAATCAATTGTGCCATGTTATAAGTAATTTTCCTTATGGCTTTTAAACCATGTTGCCTAAAATTATCACCAGAATGCAATTTCAATAATATTTTATAGCGCTGGTGTGCTTGGCCCAGTAATTGTTGCCTGCATTTTTTTTTTTGCTTTTTCTCAAATGCAGAACCAAAGACAGCACTGTAGCTCATAAGTGTCCCTAAATGTGTTTCATAATGAAAAAAAAAATCGATTTTCTTTGAGAGTGAGGTTGAACTTACGATTTTGGGCCCTCTGACACTCTCTGTACAGATTTTATAAGGCCATTTCTGTGTTGTTTGGGATGCCAGCTTCTCTCACAAGAGTGTCTATGAGAGGCAGTTACATTTTACATAATCTGTTGCATCAGTGGAGTGTGACAGATGGGTTGAAGATATTACTCAGCATTTCCCAATTTACCCCACAGGGAACTACAGTACAAACCCCAGACAGTCACTTCCTTGGCCTGCTTTCCTCATTGCCATTCAAAAAAATGCTAATTGAATCTTAGAGTATAAAATGCAGCACATCTTTATGAATGCACATAGCTCTCCAGGTGCATGTTTTAGGTAATGATATTATACAACATTGATTGTGGCTTCTTGCTTATAATTTTGTGAGTTTGCAATTGTTGCAAGGTTCCAGGAAGCTTTGTTGCCAGAGCCTTGCTGGAGATTAGTGGTTGAATTCCTCAAGACTTGTAATTATATCATCACTTGGCTGTGGTAGCCAGTGTAAGGGTCTGGTTTTACAGGTGTTTGGTACAGATTAATTATGTGTTTTATGGACAATCATTAAACTAAATACAATGTTTGGTTTGCTCATGGAATCTTCAGAAAACAGGATGAAATTGCTCACAGTTGATTCAGGATTGCAGGATTAACAATTTCACTATTGACTCCAAAAAATGGGTGTACTGTACAACCTTGCATATAAACAGGATTGGGCGGATTACTTTAAGTATTCCGGACAGAATACTCCCTTTTAAATGTATTCAGTACACTATTCTGAATACATGAAATAATAGTAACATATTCAGAATACTTTTAGAATACATATTCATATTATTATCTAATCTGAACCACTAAACCTACACTTTTATCTAATCTAAGTGAATCTAAATAGCTAGTTTCTTTAAAATAGATTGGTGTTGGACACTAGCTTTTTTTTATTATTTTACTTTTTATGGATGGCAGAAGAAAAACAGAAGGCAATTCCCCTTCTGCCATTCTATCCCCGCGTCTTCACCAAGGTCACAGAGGCAGCCTACTCCACTACCTCGACGACTGACTCATCCTAGCGCACTCTCGAGAGTTATTATGTGCCCACTGGGACCAGGTGCTCATGCACCTCAGCCGCTTAGGGCTTCAGGTCAGCTGAGAAAGAAGCAAGCTCTCACCGGTTCGGAGCATCTCTTTTATCGGTTTGGAGTTAGACTCAGTCTCAATGTCAGCACGCCTCACAACTGAGCACGCAGTCAGTGCTTACGTGCCTGGCTCACTTCAAGCCAGGCACAGGGGTTCCTCTCAAATAGTTCCAGAGGCTCCTGGGTCATATGGCATCCTCGGCCGTGGTCGCACCGCTCGGGTTGATGCATATGAGACCGGTCCAGTGCTGGCTTCAGACTCGATTCCCGAGATGGGCATGGCGCTGCGGCATATACCGTGTGTTTATCACCCCTTCCTGCTGTCAGACTTTCAACCCTTGGACAGACCTCTGTTTTCTGCGGACAGGAGTCCCCCTACAGCAGGTGTCAAGACGTGTCATGGTCACCACAGATGCATCTCAACTGGGTTGGGGTGCCGTGTTCTATGGGCACGCAGCCGCTGGCTCCTGAACGGGGCCCCGCTTGTTTGCAAATTGGTGTTCTTCCAGATCTGAAGACCCACAGAGATGTTCATTCCTGCAGGAATGGCTGGAGGGGAGGCTGTCCTTCTCCACCTTGAAGGTGTGTGTCGCTGCTATCGCAGCCCACCACGACGCAGTAGACAGCAAGTCCCTTGGTAAGCATGACTTGATTATCAGGTTCCTTAAGAGGCACCCGGAGGTTGAACCCTTCCCCGCCAAGCCTGTTCCCCTCCATGGATCTCTCAGTGGTCCTCTCGGGCCTTCAGAAACCCCCCCTTCGAGCAGCTTGATAGAGTCGAGCTCAAAGCCCTCTCCTTGAAGACGGCCCTCCTGATCGTGCTCGCTTCCATCAAGAGGGTTCGGGACCTGCAAGCGTTCTCTGTCAGGGACACTTGTCTGGAGTTCGGTCTGGCAGATGCTCACCTCATCCTAAGACCACGACCGGGCTACAAGTGAAGCTGCCCTAGGAGGAGGCAGACCCAGCCTCTTCGTTGCTGTGTCTGGTGCATGCTTTGCGTACCCATGTGGACCGCACGCAGGGCTCTAGATTCTCTGAGCAGCTCTTTGTCAGCTTTGGCGGATGCCGGAAAGGGAACGCCGTCTCCAAACAGAGGTTAGCTCATTGGGTTGTTGATGCTATTTCCCTAGCCTATCACACCCAGGCCGTGCCCCCCCCCTTGCGGGTTCGAGTACACTCTACAAGAAGTGTGGTATCCTCATGGGTATTGGCCCCCCCATTCAGAGGTATGCAAGGCTCTCAGAAGAGACCCCTTGTGTCAATACAATCGTCACAATGTCTCGTTCCTTCCATCGGGGAACGGAGGATACAACAGTAACCAGGACATTTCTGGTCAACTAACATATTTTAATATTTTCACATTTTAATCATTTTCTTAAGCCATTATTTGATTGAACTGACAAAGAACAATACATTTATTATGTAAATTAAACTTATTTTTGCGATGATAACTGGATGCAATAAAGTAGTGAGGTCATGTGACAACTATGTATTTTATTAATGATTTTTTTAACTAGGCTTGCTTGCATATTAAGGCCATGTGGCAGGGCGGAGGGCGGGGCCTGGTCATGATGATACACACCCTGTTCCGTATCAGGCTAATCAAGCCTCCGAGAGGGATAAAGGCCAATGGCAGATGGTGGTGCGACGAGATAGAGATAATTTACGGACATGTCCGTCATGTGTGTGTTTTGTCCTTTGCTTTAAGTTTACTATTAAAATATTATTTACATTGTCAAGCCAGTTCTCACCTCGTCTAACCCCCGTTACAGGCCAATTTATGATGTGTGTGTATGTATATATATATATATATATATATATATATATATATATATATATATATTTTATTTTTTTTTTATTACCAACAATTTTATTTTGGGTTCTTTTGATTATTTCATTCATTCTTTGTTTTTTGTTTTTATTGTGGTTTTATATATTTTTTTGTGAAAAATTTCAGATGAGATTGTTTCTAAAAAGCAAGAAATAATATCAATATGCCTGTATGTTACAATATGTGTCACACTGTAATTATTACGAATGGAGCAGACGAGGAGTGAGGATCTAAATGCAGCTTTATTGGAAGTTAAACAAAGGAAAACACTGGAACAAAGAAATATCCACGATGGGAGAACTGAGGTAAATACTATATAAATAACAACGAAGGGTACGGGCAGGAACACGATGACAGGCTCTGACGACATTCAATAACTGACAAAGGACTGACAAAACAACAGGGCTTATATACAAAAGGAACTGAACGAGGGAATGACAGGCAGGTGGGGATAATGAGGGAGTGATTAGGGCCGGGAATTGTGGGAAATGTAGTTTGGAGTGAAGGTGAGGGAAAAACCCAAGGCAGACAATGGGGAATCGTGACAGTAATACAAGCCACACATTTTACAGTAGTTATTTAAATGAGGCATTTATGTCGTCATTTGGACTCTGAATTCCATCTTTCAGTCTTTGCAGAACTTTCTTCCATATTTTACCTATTCATAATATTACTATTGTTAATAACTGAATTTCTCCAAGGTTCTGCAAGTTTCTGTTGTAGACGTGACTCACCAAATGCTTATCGTGAGCCGTCTGACTTTTCCTCTGCCTTTACATACAAGCTGCATCTGTAAATGTATTTACACAGCAACAATTGCAGAGAACAATGTATCATGTGCGTATGTTATATATGTGTAAATAACACTGCCGACTGTTTTGATACTGCTGCATAGCTGGCAGCGTGCTGATTGTTCATTTTAACAAGGAATTTAGATGGGCAAGGAGGAGGCGAGAACCGGCTTGACTGACATTAAATAATAGTTTAATAATAAACTTAAAACAAAACACACACATGACGGACATGTCCGTAAACAATCTCTCTCTGCCGCACCATCCTCTGCGATCGGCCTTTATCCCTCTCGGAGGCTTGATTAGCCTAATACGGGACTGGGTGTGTAGGATCACGACCTGGCGCCGCCCTCCGCCCTGCCACATTAATATATGCCGGTGTGGTTGCCAGATATTAAATCTGGGAATCATTATACATGAATTAAATGAATGCATAAATGAATGCATGATATGTTGCATTTCCATTCTTTAGTGCCTACCATCAGACCTTTTGGTGACCACGGTCCATTTTTAAAGTAAACCAAAAGCACAACCCATGATTCTTTAATTTTAACCCACGATTGTGTTTTCAAATTAGCTCAATTTGTTGTGAAAGCTGGCAACACTGCAGTCACGCGCTGCTACTGATCTAAAAGGAAGAGAGAGCAAGTGTGTAGTGTGTGCTGATCACTGTTTGGAAAAGTTTCTTACTTGATTGACAGTATTTTTTCTTTCACATCTGCCATATTTATGTTCATTATGAGAGATTTTTGTATTCTGAATACATAACACCATTACATGTATTCTGTTACAGACCAACCCTGCAGATAAAGTTCAATAATGTAAACTTGATGCATTAATCTGTCTACTGGAGGGATTAGTGTGTGTCTCTGTTCAAGAGGAAAACATACAGCACTAACTTTGCCGTACTGGTATGTGAGATTTAGTCTTTAAAGTTCAAAGGATTGAGAGCTTGCCAAAGTTCACACATGATTTGTCTCATCTGATAAGACTGTAATGAATATCTGAAGATTGGTTTAATTTCTAAGCAAGTAACTGCGGCTATCAGAAGTCCGGAAAGTTACAGTATGACCTTCTAAATAGGCCTGCAAGTGATTGTTGCTGCACACAGGAAAGACAAATCACAAATCACAAAAACAGCAATGCGATTAAATAAAAAGCAAATGGAGACTTTTGCTAAAGTGTTCTGCTTCTAAGATATTTCCCTGAGGAAAACTCTCCTCTAGAGTTTCAGAAGAGGTCTCAAACCTATGCTTGCAATCAGATTTCAACTTGTTTTCTCAACAAATTCTCCCAAGACTGAATTATCAGGGTTATGCCATCTACAATATCTTTATAGCTCTATACTCATGCTGTATGTTGTAAATTTTCTGATTTTATTTTTGTATTATTAATAATATTTTTTTTACAGGAATTGAAAGAGAAACATACACTGATGCATAGAGGAAGCATCCTTTAGAAATTAATTGTGTCACCTGAGCTATTTGAAAGAGCATTTCCATGTAAGAAGCACAAGAAATAAACAATTTGTGCACCATATTACTGTGTAAACAAAATACTTGCAGGTGCAAAACTGTCTGTACAAAATTGCTTACTTCATCTCCTGAGTCTCACACCAGTTCACATTTACTAAGGTGCGACAAAGCCTGGAACACAAACACATCCACTGTGCATAGCATTCTTGCATCAGTGCTCATTTCATCTCTATGCTTATAACTGTAACCAAAATAAACCCTGGCAGAATCTTGGGCTTTTTCAAAGAAGCCTAAAAAACAACAAACTGAATCCAGTCGTCACATATTAAATCTCCTTATATTGCCTTTCCTGAACAAGTCACGTATCCTATGAAAAAAACATGAGGTTACCCATCAATAAATGTTGCTGTGGCCTCTCCCCTTTGGCTATATGGAAAAATAAGTTTAGAGTTCAGACTATAAAAACATTACATAATGCTATGCAAAGCCATTTTCATTTCATGTATAATGGACTGGTTCAGGAAAATTGAGGTTTGTTTTTCTTTCTTGTTAGTTATTTATATAGTTTATATAGTTTAAAAATACATTTATCATTTTAAAGCTATATGAATATTTTTTAATTTCAATTCATTTTAATTGCGATTCTGCATGATATTTGCTACCTTAATTCAAATTCACGAGTTTATTCATTTTATTAACAAAATTAACATTTTATGTATTTCGCAAATGCTTTGATCCAAAGTGACTTAGAGTACATTCAAGCCATGCATTTTATTAGTACATGTATTCCCTGGGAATTGAACCCATAACTTTGGCACAGCCACCTGATTTAAAATTCAGGAATTGGAGTCTAATCGAAAGGCATCAGCAATTTAATTCTAAAATGTGCACAACCATGCTACAAAGGTTTTCAGGAAGGTTTACAAGGTCAACAGAAGTCAGTTTTCAGATGCACTGGTGATATGCGGCTTAACTACAAACCCCATCCGTCACCATTACAATACCTCAAAAGAGAGGCCATTAACACAAGAGACCATTACGCTGACCTGCAGAAGTTATCTATGACCAACCCTCTCTACCTAACCCTAAACCCTAACAACTTACAAAGCCAAACCAGTTTCCGATCAGTTATGGAGACTTACCTGTAAGATTTGTGGAGAGAAGGAGCAGAGTGTCGCAGGTCAGGTCAGCCGTTGCCCTGGAGATTAGTGTAATCCAGATGGTCAACACCTGCAAAGGAGGTGCAAAGGGAGGAAATGAGACAACAAAAGCCTGGGTAAGCATCCATCTCGACTTACTGAGAGATACAGCATGCAATGAGTAAAAGGAGGTCAACATCTGTCTAGTGCTTTTTTGATGCAGGTGTGATTGCACTTGCACTAAACACGGTTGCACTTATCAGTTGAGACATTTCACGCACATTCATCCTTCAATGTCAAGAATAGGGTTGCCACCTTGGCTCTGTAAACTTCCTGGCAAAAAAATATTCCTAGTATCATTCTTGTCTTAATTGTTTAGTGTTTTACAAGTAATACCACAAAAAACAGGGAATGCAAAGTAAAAAGTGCCATATCCAATACACATTTTTTATATATAATAATATACTTTTATTAGTCAATATTCATGTTATGACAAATTATAGCCATTGCTACAGCTCAAACAAAGCAATGAATAGGCATTTTCTTTTTTCCCTTTTGTAGTAAACACTAACCCAACAAATTTAACCATTTTATAAATGTTTTAATTTACATTTACCAGTTTAAGAATAGATCAATTTAACCCCTTTTCTGTTGATCACTAATATGGATATTCTATTAGAACTCATGGATTCTAAGAAATGTTGAAGGCAGTGTTTCTGAGTCAAAGCTCATCATCTGTTCTCTGTAAGTCAAGCATCTAGAAAGCATACTCAGAGATTTGCAGGCAAACAGAATATCAGTTATTTTATTTGATATACCCTTGAGATTCTGCTACTCTTGTTTTTGAGTACAGAGCATAAAATATTTGTTTGCAGCTCTTGAGCATGGCCGCGCAGCATGCAGTGCAGAGGAAACATTACCCCATGTTCATGGCCATGTGCTAAAGTGCTCATCAGACTCATTTTACCACCGCCTGGAGAAAAATGAAATTCCAGGATATTTGCATCCTGAATGGAATTTTATTTTTCCAGGATAGATGGACAAAATCTGGGATGAGGCCATAAAATCCAGGACGGGTGGCAACCCTAGTCAAGATACAGATTAAAATAGAACCTAACCATAACCCTAAGTGTTAAACTTTGTGCTGAACTCTTGAAATTGCCCTGTACTGGTAAAAAAAAAAAAAACTGTAGAAAATGTACACAACATTTACACTGAAGGATGTAACTAAGCTAAATCTAGCAGCCAGAAAATAATTAAAAAAACTTGGAGGTGGAATCATTTGGGATTTATATCCAAAGCACCCTATCAATGCCCTAACAACCTCCAAGAACACTCTAGAACCGTCTTAGCAGCAATGTGCTAAAAAAACACTCAGATCACCTTGGAAACCGCAAAGCAACACCCTGGCAACCTCCCATAACACCCTAGCATAGTGTCAGCGACTTCACATCACTTGCATTTTCTTAAAAAAATAATAATAATATAGTTTTCATTGTAATGCAGGATGCAGAAATTGGTAACCAAACTTTTCCTATACATCGTGTTATTTCATTAATAATTTTACTTGGAGGATGTCTTTGTTTCTAACGACACCACCATAAAATAAATGACTGTAGTAATTCATTAAATTGGCTGTGAGTCAAGACCTCATATGAAAAGAAAATGTAGTAAATGCCTGATATTGACCATGCATTAAGTTCACCAACCTTGGCCTTGAAGCACGTAATGTCCAAGAGAACAAGGCTTGCATTTGAACATTACATTCAGGAAACAAGAAGAGAAATCACAGTTGTGACCTTTGAGCCCAAACATCACGGTCGTAGATCATTCACTCATCAATTAAATGTGATTTATATTTTTCAAGCAGAATCCTTTAAAGATGTTTTATTTAACTACAGCTTTAATACTAATGACTCCATGAAGAATGAGAGAGAGAGAGAGAGAGAGAGAGAGAGAGAGAGAGAGAGAGAGAGAAAGAGAGAAAGTTGTTATGTGCTTATATGAGCCTGCTGTCTCTAGTTCAAAGCAATGTTATTATCAATAACGTCATGGTTACAGTTGTAACATCCATTTCCCAAGGGAAAGAACGAGACATTGTGTCGATGAAGTGACACAAGGGGTCTTCCTGGGACGCCAAACGTACCTTTGAACCTGAGAAAAGGCCAATGTCAAGTTGGCAGACAGAATTTGCGTGCCCCGCCCCGGACATATGGGTATAAAGGGAAAATAAGGTATGGCCGTTTACAGTCTAGTAGAGTGGTGTCTGAAGAATAAAATAGGATTTATAGACAATTGGAAGAGTTTTTGGGGTAGACCTGACCTGCTAAAGAGAGACGGACTCCATCCCTCCAGGGAAGGTGCCGCTCTCCTCTCTAGTAATTTGGCTCATAGTCTTAATAATTATAGTAATTGACTAACTGGGGCCCAGGTCAGGAAGCAGACAAACTGGTTAATCCAAACGTCTGCTAGCTGCCTTGAGACGTCATACAGGTCACATAAACTACAACACATAGAGACTGTATCACCTACATATCTCATTGAGACTGTGTCTGTTCCCCGAACTACCAAACACAATACCCTCACTAAATCATTTAGAAAAAATCAGATTAAGGTCAAACTTGAACAAAATAAACAAATTAAAAATACACATCATATAAAAATAGGGCTACTAAACATTAGATCACTTTCAACCAAAGCACTAATTGCTAAAGAAATGATTACAGATCATAGATTGGATGCGCTCTGTTTGACTGAAACATGGTTTAAACCGGATGAATATATATGAAATATGTTTAAATGAATCTGCTCCCCCAGGTTATTGTTATAAACATTAGCCTTGTCTGAAGGGTCGAGGATGAAGTGTTGCTACAATTTACAGTGAAGTTTTCAGTGTTACACAGAGGACAGGATATAAATGTAAGTCTTCTGAACTAATAATGCTTAATGTGACCCGTTAAAGATAAATAAAAAATCTCTGTCGTCTTTTACCCTTGCTACAGTGTATAGATCACCCGGGCCTTATTCTGATTTCCTTAGTGAATTTGCTAATTTTTTATCAAATCTTGTAGTTACTGTAGATAGAGCTTTAATTGTTGGTGACTTCAACATTCACATAGATAAAGAAAATGATACATTGGGATTAGCATTTATTGATATTCTCAACTATCTTGGAGTCAGACATAATGTAACAGGACCAACTCATCGCCATAATCATACACTAGATTTACTTCTTTCATATGGAGTTGATGTTGATAATATAGACATTCTGCAGCAGAGCGATGACATCTCGGATCATTACCTCGTCTCTTGTATGCTGCAATCAACTCATTTTACTCAATCTACACCACACTATCGTTCAGGTATAACTATTCTTTCGACCACTAAAGATAGCTTCACTAATAATCTTCCAGATCTATCTCATACACTCAATAAACCCAAAAGCCCAGAATAACTTGATGAAATAACAAAAAATATAAATGCTGTCTTCTCTAGCACTCTTGATATTGTCGCCCCACTTCGATTAAAGAAAATTAAAGAAATAAGCCCTGCACCATGGTACAATGATCACACTCATGCTCTCAAGAGAGCAGCTTGGAAAATGGAGCGCATGTGGAATAATACAAAATTAGAGGTATTTCGTGGTGCATGGAAGGATAGTGTCTGTAGCTACAGACAGGCACTAAAAGCTGCCAGGTCAACATATTTTAGTAAACTCATAGAAAATAACCACAACAATCCTAGATGTTTATTTAGTACTGTGGCTAAATTGGTTAGGAATAAAGCCTCAACAGAACCAGATATTACGTCACAGCTCAAGAGTAATGACTTCATGAATTTCTTTACAGATCAAATTGAAATAATCAGAAATAAAATTGGAATTATGCAATCATCTGTCATCGCACCTCAGAAAACAGTGCCTAATAATTTTCCTCATGTGCAACTTCAATCTTTCTCTGTCATAAGTCATGAAGAGCTAACAAAACTTATCGAAACATCAAAAGCCACAACTTGTTTGTTAGATCCTATACCAACTAAGCTCTTAAAAGAGGTATCTCCTGTAATCTCAGAACCTCTTCTTAATATCATTAACTCCTTGCTATGCTTAGGACATGTCCCAAGAAACTTTAAAATGGCAATTATCAAACTGTTTATTAAGAAGCCACAACATGATCCTGGCGAACTTGCTAATTATAAACCGATTTCAAATCTCCCGTTTATGTCAAAAATACTAGAAAAGGTAGTATCCTCCCAAATATGTTCATTTCTACAGAGAAATAGTATATTCGAAGAATTTCAATCAGGATTTAGGCCTAATCACAGTACAGAGACTGCACTTATCAGAGTTACAAATGATTGCTCTTATCATCTGATCGCGGCTGCATTTCTCTTCTAGTGCTTTTAGATCTTAGTGCTGCATTCGACACGATAGATCACCACATTCTCTTGAATAGGCTGGAGAATTATGTTGGCATTTGTGGAGTTGCATTAGCATGGTTTATGTCATATTTATCAGACCACTACCACTTTGTCTATGTAAATGAGGAATTGTCAAACCAAACAAAAGTAAAATATGGAGTGCCACAGGGATCAGTTTTAGGGCCTCTGCTTTTCTCCTTATATATGCTTCCCCTGGGAGATATTATCAGGAATCGTGGAATTAGTTTCCACTGCTATGCCAACGATTCACAACTTTATATTTCTACAAAACCTGATGAGATTTCACAATTTCGAAATTAGCAGAGTGCATCAATGAAATAAAAGATTGGATGGCCAAAAATTTCCTTCTACCCAAATCTGACAAAACAGAGGTACTAATTATTGGACCAAAAAAACTCTAAAAATAAGCCACTACAATATAATTTGACTATAGATGGATGTACTGTTACATCAACTTCAACAGCGAAGAACTTAGGTGTAATATTTGATACCAATCTGTCCTTTGAAAATCAAATCACCAATGTTTGTAGAACAGCATTCTCCCACCTAAGAAATATTGCTAAATTAAGGCATATGCTCTCTGTTGCTGATGCCGAAAAACTAATTCATGCGTTCATGACCTCAAGACTAGATTATTGTAATGCATTACTGGGAGGATGTCCAGCAAGATCAATAAATAAACTTCAATTGGTTCAAAATGCAGCAGCCAGAGTGCTAACAAGAACCAAGAAATATGATCATATTAGCCCCATTTTATCATCGTTACATTGAAATTCTGTTAACTACGTACAAAGCTTTGAATGGTCTAGCTCCGCAGTACTTAAGTGATCTTCTACCACGCTATATTCCAACATGTTCATTAAGATCACAAAATTCGGACCTGTTAATTGTTCATAGAATATCAAAATCCACAAAAGGAGGAAGATCCTTTTCATATTTGGCTCCTAAACTATGGAATAGTCTCCCTAACACTGTTCTTGATGCAGACACACTCTCTCAGTTTAAGTCTAGACTAAAGACTCATATATTTAGCCAGGCATGCACCTAATTTATCCTCCAACCCACAATTAGGCTGCTTTAGTTGGGTCTGCTGGAACCAGAAACCAGAAACATTGATCATGATCTCTAACTCTGCAATAAATTTAATGGCATCTATGCTAATATTATTTTATATGTTTCCATGTCTCAACCTCGGGACTCCTATCCTGAGGTCACCAGAACCGGCTGGATCCAGCACCATTCCTGCTTCGTGTTGGACTCCACTACTACATGTCGCTGAATGATGATGACTAAATGCAGCCGGTGCTAGCCAAACATCACTTCGCTCTATTACAATGGACTTCAGAGGATGAACTGATGCTGACTCCAACCTGCTTCACCTCGGTCTATTGATGGACTACGATCTTGAAATGGAATGCATAGATTAACTATAGCCAACAAAAGCCTTCATCAGCCAATTAACAAGGACAATTGCATATATGTGAACTTCTGCAATTAATCAATGATGGACTTCAAAGACATTGGTCATTAATCTTGCAGTTCAAACACAATCAATGTTTAAACCCTGACCCTTAACACTTAATAAGATTAATAATTTTAAACCATGATTTTAACTATATATAAGTAATATTTACATTATATTAATGATGTTAACCAGAGGGGAACTGGCCCCCACAGTGAGTCTGGTTTCTCCCAAGGTTATTTTTCTCCATTAATCAACATCTTATGGAGTTTTGTGTTCCTTGCCACAGTCGCCTTCAGCTTGCTCACTGGGGTTATTAATACAATTATTATTTAATTATTTTTAAACACGATAAAGAATCATAATTTATCTAATTACACAATGATGATTCATCGACTTTATAGACATTACAGTTTTATCGTCTGTTAATGCTGATCTTCTGCTTTGAAACGATGTGTGTTGTGAAAGGCGCTATACAAATAAAATTGACTTGACTAGTACCGGTCTAGTGCTGTGGCAGGAGGGACACAACATTTACATCTATGCATTTGGCAGATGCTTTTATCCAAAGCGACTTACAGTGCACTTATTACAGGGACAATCCCCCCCGGAGCAACCTGGAGTTAAGTGCATTGCTCAAGGGCACAATGGTGGTGGCTGTGGGGTTCAAACCAGCGACTTTCTGATTAGCAGCCCTGTGCTCTAGCCACTACGCCACCACTCTCTCTACAACATCTCGTTCCTTCCCTCGGGGAACGGAGGATACAACAGTAACCATGACGTTGATGATTTCATTAATATCCCAAGCTGGATTTTAGAGTATCTGTGTGTTCTATGAAAGAAACTCCCCAGTTAGACTTTTTTGCCATCTGATAGGTGTTGAACAACAAGCCACAGGGCTGCACGATTATAACAAAAATCATAGTAGTCTATAAATTCCTTAGATACACTGATTTTTATAAATTTTAATTAATATAATTGACATTAAAATACTTATTTTAATTTATTTCAAACTAAGTTTTTGTGTTGAATATGCTCTATTCTTAATGTGGATTAACCATCAAAAACAAGCTGCAAACTGTGCTCCTCAATTACTTTATTGACTGGAGTCTTGATCACACATGAGTGGTTAAACTTGCTTAGTGCACCTTTAAAACAAGTTAAATTTTCAAAGCTATAATAGCTCAAGGTTTAAAGGTGTCATGAATTGGATTTTTTTTTTATTTTTTTATTTTTTTTATTTTATTTTATTATTTATTTATTTTTATTTTTTTATAATGTTCCTTGAGGTCCACTTATAATGTTAGTTTGATTTTTTTCATTAAAAGCAGTCATAATTTAGGAATAATTGGTCATTTTCTATCCAGTTTTGTGCCTTTTTTCTTAAAGATGTCAGTGTAAACGGCCACTGCTGTGATTGGGTAACATCTTTGCATGTGGAATAAGCGTAAACGCCCCCGCCATAACGCGTGTGCAGGGTTGTTTTGAAAATTTCTGTTGGTTAAAAAAATGACAACGGAAGCAAACAAACATGTTCTTACCAACGTGATCTGGGACTTCATTAAAAATAAATGTCAACCACTCTTTCTTAATGTTAGGGTCCTTGGGAAGCAAATACAAGAAATCTAGTTTCCCACAACCTGGCACGGCACAACGTCTTGACATCTTCGTGGCCATCGTGACACCTGTTGCTCCAAAAATAACCTCACTGCTCTACTCTAACCGCAAGGGCAGGCCTAAGCAGTGTCATAACTCACAATAACTCACTATGACATATTAGTGAGGAGGAATAAGAGAACAAGTCATTTTGGCACCTTGGTTTCAATAAAGCCTTTTTTTGGACTAACGAAGTAGTTTACAGTTCTGAAATTTACAGTATTTTTTTATAGTGCAATGAACTCTTATATGTCAAGATATCATGGCAAGTTTGATTCTCCAATTCATGTCCGCTTTAATGGCTCAAAGCTCTTAAAAAGGTGGTGTAACAGAAAGCAAATAACCCCCATTAAAAATAGGGATAAATAGAACTACAGTTATCAGCCTGGTCACATTAAATTTACATGAACTTACATGTTTGACTGCAGGTTTCCAGTTAAATGTCCAGCCGGGGGCGCCAAAAGCATCGTGTCGTATTCAGGCGCATTTTTAAGGTGAAAAAAAAAAACTTTTCCCTGAATCGAACCAATAGTGTTTTAATCTATAAATGAGATGTTTAAATAAGACATCATTAATATCCCATTGGTTAGGTTTTAATCAATGACAAAACCTAACCAATAATGTTTTAAAATATAAATGCAACTTCAAAAAAAGACATACTTACCTTATCAATGCCTAAACCTAAAAAGCACAATTTCTGAAACAAGCACTTCAATTTGCGCCGCATCTATGACTCTGTCAGGTCACACATCAGTTTGAGTTCATGGTTGGGCTTGGACTGCGTTAAATATCCTATCGGTGAGCTAACACGCAAGTTGATCATGTTGAAATAAGTGTATATATGTAGGTGGGTCTGTAATACAAGAATGAATATGTTTTTTATGGTTTTTTTTAAAGATGCGTATGAATAAATCATAAAAATCATAAAATTGCAGGGTCTGAGTAATAAAGAGAAAAATAAGTATTTATAATGTCATAATCAGCCATTAAAGTCATGATTTGAATGAAAGTGAATAAAACACAGAGTTGTTGTAGCACCTCTAGTGTTCATTTCACCGCAGGGAATTGTACCTGGAGAAATGTATAACAAGTTTTGCAAAAATGTATATAGAGTCATGTTTTCACTATGAGACCAGGTTGACAATTATAGAGCTTTTTTTAAATGTATTTTAAAAAATTTTATTTGACTGTTGAAATTCCACCCCCGTTGTCATCGTCTTAAAATAAAAAAGCACAAAAGTCTTTTAACAAATCAACACACTACACTTCCATAAACGCTGTTAATTGTAGCCTTCAGTACAAGTCATAGCATGCAAATGCACAACCCCACAAGGTCACATGACCTCTAAAAGCTTTCAGGGTTGCAGAGTATACAGCCATCACTTCGAATATTCCTTCCAGACCATATCATATGAAGAAACTATGAAGATTTACAAAATCCACACAGACACATTATGCCAACAGAAAGCAAGAGTGTCAAGCTGAGTGAGGTCTTTAGTTAAGCGCTGAAAATTTTACTAGTGGTAAAAAATTACTGAAAGTTCTGAAAACAAGACAGCTTGCTTCTGCTGTTTCTTGGTCTCTGACCTCCATCACATGAGGACAGGTTTACAGAGTACTGTGCTGACAGCTCTAAAGACCGTCTGCACCACACACTCAAGCTAGCAAGAGGGGAAAATGGAAGAAATACAGCCTCTAGTGTGTTTTATGAGCTAGCAGACTAACACTCATCTCGCTGGTCTGTTGCTGGCTCTCTCAGCAGTAATATGCTTAAAGCCTTTGGCTGCCTTTTCCTGAGATCCTTCCAGAAACATCCCAAACAGTCATTCTATTTTTTCGTCTCTCCCAATCTGCTGTCACTTTCACAAACTTCATGGTGGCTCTATTTTCCATAAGGAGACTGGCTGGTCCAGGGAACGGTTGTGCTTGCAGACTTTCCTGTCACATGGAACAGTCTCACTTCATCACCCTCAGCTACTACAAGAGCATTGTATAACCCTTGTGCTGAACAGGATTACCCAACTTTAGGCAACATTCCAAGACTGTACACTACAAAAAAATCATTTTCTAAATCAGTAATTTTGTCAACCTGGTCTCATAGAATCAAGTTACTATACCTTCATTCTAACAAAATAATTTTTATGTGGTTTGCTGTATGTATCGCAGCAGTTTTCTTGTGATATTGAAGGTCAAAGGAGCTACAACCACAATTTTCACACAAAAACACGAAAGACCGAAGCACGAGTCCAGACGAGCATGGAAGTTGATAAATGAGACGAAAGTTTAATAAAAGCACCATAAAATGAAACAATTGTGTTTTCATCTTACATTTACATTTATAACACTAACAGTTAGTTTAGGTATAAGATTTGGGGTAGGGAGGAGGGTTTAGTTGATTCCAAAGACAGTGTTGCCTCATCTGTTTGGAATAAAATGTAACTCTCTTTTAGCATCAGACAGTGCGAATTTTACCTCAGAACTGCCGTGATTTGCGTAATGAACCACATAATAACACTTCGCAAAAATTATGCCAGTTGCTTAATTTCATGTGATCAAGCTGTGAAGCTATGTACTGGGTTCTTGTTTTGTTGTTCCAGTAGACAAAAAAAAGTGTAGATGTCTATGCCAAACACTGAGAAGTTTATATATTTGAATTGCTTTGGAGAGTAGACACAAAAAATCTAATCCAGGGTAAGAAAAAGCTTTCACACAATGTCCATATAATCTTCCAGGAGATTTATAGCAGGCCAAAAAGTGCAAAACGTGCCCAGTGCAGAAACAAAACATTTTCGATGAGACACTGATGATGATGTAAATCAAAAACAATTTGTTCACCACCAAATTTCAGCAGGGGGCACTGAAACAGTGAAAGTTAAACTTTAGCTGTGTAGCACTGCACATTTGTACAGAGTATGAACCACACTCATGCTTACTTGAGAATACAGAGAGCACAAGCTGAGAATGCATTCTTGCATTCAAACCCAGCTGGATGAAGTGCAATTCCGGATGCAGGACACTTGTTTTTCTTAGCTTCAAACTGTTTAACCAGACAAAGTGACCTAAAAACTTTTTGTTTATTAAGCACTGCAGAGCACTCAGAAAGCGTCGTCTCACACATGTACACTGATGCATCCTCAGACAAGCCCTTATAATAGGGATGTAACGGTTTCAAGGTTTCACAATATACCTCGGTTTTAAAATGGACGGTTATAATACTGTTGAAATCTTCTCATTGATGATATTGCATGAATATAAAGACAGATTTTTTCTGAAATTTTTGGTCTCTGCGGTAACACACTCAACAAGCCACTAGATAAGATGCACGGATTGACTGTCTCGGACACAGAGGCAACTGAGATTCGTCCTCCACCACTAAGCCACCATGAGGACTTGGAGCGCATTGGGAATTGTGTATGCCAAAATTGGGGAGATCCCCCAAGAAAATACGATAAAATCTGCAAAATTTACAAAGCATCATATAAACATGGCCAAATAAAATAAATCTTTAAATTGCACCTTCCTCATGTTGCTTTTGACTGTCACTCAGTTTTAAAGGTGACATGCAGGTGTCATGAGCACAGCGCATCATGAGCACATCAGAAGTCCAGCATGAGTGGAGCGCAGCATGAGTGCAGCAAGAGTGCATCATACAGACATGTATGGTTCCAAGCCTGAACGTGTATTTCTGCCGCCACAGAGGTTGAAGTCTACTGACTGGGATTACTTGGCTATGTAAAAGTCCCACGAGGCACCATCAATGTTGATGGTTACCCAGTCTGTAAAGTTTGTCGCTAAAAAATATCGGATCAGGCGGGAAACACTTCACACCTTAAGCACCCTGTCCGCAGAGGTTTACAGTAACGAAATACATTTACTTGAGTACTGTACTTAAGTACACTTTTTGAATATCTGTACTTTACTTGAGTGTTATTTTTTTCTGGAAACTTGTGACTTTAACTTAACTACATTTGAAAGAAAAATATTGTAATTTCACTCCACTACATTTATATCAAGGTCCGCGAGTAGAAAGTCATTACTATGTAGTAGCTTTGAAAATCAGTGGATGATTTTTTTTTCTTTTCTAAAACGTGATTGTTTTTTTTGCAGGTGACACGTATCGTGAAGTTCAATGATTTCCCAGTATTTTTTTAACACTGATCAGTTGGCAAAATGGAAGACGCCCTTGGTGCAGTGCGCACACCCATGGCCATACTTAGAAAATATGTTCCAGTTTTCTGAAAATTTTAAACATTTGTTTCATTTTAAATGTTTGCTTTGTTTGCCTAAAACGAACCATATCACAGCCTTCATTGTGGATACACTGTTAACGCATAGGTAAGGTTCGACAAGGACGTTAATTAGCATGCAAAAGCATGAATTCAAATGTAAATAAGCTTAAGAGTTCATCCATCCATCCATCCATCCATCCATCCATCGCTTATCCTGTACAGGGTCGCGGGGGGCTGGAGCCTATCCCAGCTAACATTGGGCGAAAGGCGGGGTACACCCTGGACAGGTCGCCAGTTCATCGCAGGGCCACACATAGACAGACACAGGGCAATTTTTGGAGACACCAATTAGGAAGCCGGAGCACCCGGAGAGAACCCACGCAGACACGGGGAGAACATGCAAACTCCACACAGAAAGGCCGGGGCAACCGGGGTTTGAACCCACGACCTTCTTGCTGTGAGGCGACAGTGCTAACCGCTGCGCCACCGTGCCGCCCATAGCTTAAGAGTTAAATAATGTAATATTTTGTAACTTTTATAGTTTTTTTATTCTTGTTGTTACCTTGCATAATTACTATAGTTATGTGTAGAGATGCATGATTAAATCATAAAATGATTACAATCTCTATTCAAACACGCACACAATCTCTTTCCTAAATGATAACAATTTGCCTGTCTATTAAACCTTTGACAAAAATCATACTGGAACATTCAAATCTGCGTTGGTGCTGCCGCTGAGCCAGAGAGAGCAGTTATCATGTATAGACATAAACACTCTTTTCTAGTCCTGGAGCTACAGCCAAATTGCATGGTCATGTCTATATTTACAGAAATGTCACTGTCCACTTGATTCAAATGTGGATGAATGTATACACATAGATGTGTGCACACCATGCTGCTTTTGTGGGGGTGGGTAGGAGTGCTAAATAAAAAAAATTAAGATGATCTTTTCTGTCAATTCAGTTGTTTAATTTCAATAGGTTTTGTAACATTCTAAAAGCTCTTTATTCCACAGATACTACACTAGTCAGTGTATTCATTTGGTTAATTCAGATCCATAATGTATTGTAAGTATTACATATAACAATGCAACAATAAGAAAACAATGCTTTGACATAAAAATGAAAAATACTTTTGATACTTATGTACTTTTAAAACCAAGTACTTCTCTACTTTTACTTAAGTAAAAATATGTCTTTACAACTTTCACTTGTAATGGAGTAATATTTGGCCAGTAGTATATGTACTTTCACTCAAGTAATGGAGTTGTGTACTTTGTCCACCTCTGCATGTCCGTGAGCACCATCCCACAGAATTTGCAGTGATGAATGTAAGTGAAATAAAAAACAGTATACAGGAAATTATAGCCTCTGTTTCATAAAAACACCAGATTCAATGTTGTTTTACATTATTTGTAATGACTAGGTACATTATTTGTAATGACTAGGTAGGCTAAAGTTATGTTTATGTTCTCTGTCACATTTACAAATGCAGCAAAAGGATTTAAGACATCGTTCAATATTCCAATATACCAACTGTTTGTTAATTTGCCCAAGTGCAGCGCAACAGTAGGCCAATGTGTTTGGTACTACTAATAATATGTCTTATTTGTTAAAAATAGTTCTAAATAGGGTTTACCATGTGCATGGCTTTTGGTGTTCAGAAAATTGACATGAATGCAAGAAATGTACAGTGAAACGTCTACATATGTAACCCCCGTTCCCTGATGGAGGGAACGAGACATTGTGTCAAAGAAGCGACACTAGGGGTCTCTCTTGAGCGCCGAATATGCCTCTGAACTATGAAAAAAGGCCAATGAGAAGTTGGCTGCCAGTATTTGCATACCCCACCCCTGGACATACGGGTATTTAAGCGGGCAAATACGCTGAGTTCATTCAGGATTTTTCTGAGGAGCAGGAAATGGTCCGGGCACTACAGTGGCTCGGCTGAGCGTCGTGGCAGGGAGGACACAAAGTCTCGTTCCCTCCATCGGGGAATGGGGGTTACATAAGTAACCTAGACGTTCCCCGTCTGTCGCTCACTTCAATGTTGTGTCGAAGAAGCGACACTAGGGGTCCAAATTAAATCATGCCATGCGCTGAGCCATGTATGTGAACTGCTGAAACAGGAGTGGGCAGGTATTCTCACGTGCAAACGCGACCAGCTGTATCAGACCGCACGTACCCTTCCCCAATGCCCCATAAAAGTCATCGGAATCCTTCTATTTACCCTAGACAGGGGAACAAGGTGACACTTGCCAACCAGGGAACGGGCCAGGCCTGGCTGGGCCTCTTTTCTCTCTATGTTTCTCGCATAGAGCAAGAACGGCCGGGGCCCTTACACGCATCGAGGGAAGGGGGTCTTACCCAATTTCCTATTTATTATAATTTTTTTAGGAGGAAAAAGACCCTGCGGAGACCACACCTACCCAGAAGGGGAGGTAAAAGTGGTGAATACATCACATGGGTCTGAGAAAACACGGGACGATACTGACTCAACCCGGAGATTGTAAAATCTCGCAAAGGTATTGGGTGTTGCCCAACCTCCTGCTCTACAAATGTCTGCTAGGGAGGTGCCCCTGGCCAGTGCCCACGAGGACGCAACACCTCTGGTTGAGTGTGCACGGACCCGTAAGGGGGGGGAGCATGGCCTGGGCGTGATAAGCCAATGAAATGGCATCGACGACCCAGTAGGAGAGCCTCTGTTTGAAGACAGCGTTCCCTTTCTGCTGTCCACCAAAGCAGACAAAGAGCTGCCTTGAACGTCTAGAGCTCTGCGTGCGGTCCAAGTAGGTACGCAAAGCACGTACCGGACACATCAACGAAAGGGCTGGGTCTGCATCCTCCCGGGGCAGCGCTTGCAGGTTCACTACCTGGTCTCTGAAGGGAGTGGTAGGAACCTTGGGCACGTAGCCCGGCCATGGTCTTAGGATTACATATGTGTCTGCCGTACCGAACTCCAGGCAAGTATCGCTGACAGAGAACGCATGCAGATCCCCGACCCTCTTGATGGAGGCGAGTGCGATCAGCAGGGCCATTTTAAGAGAGAGGGCCCTGAGTCCAACTGATTCTAGCGGCTCGAAGGGAGATCTCTGGAGTCCCGCGAGGACCACTGAGAGATTCCAGGAGGGTAACAGGCTTGGCCGGGAGGGATTTAACCTCCGGGCACCTCTTAGGAACCTGATGATTAAGTCATGCTTACCCAGGGTCTTGCCGTCTACAGTGTCGTGGTGGGCAGCGATAGCGGCAACATAAACCTTTAGGGTGGAAGGGGACAGCCTCCCCTCCAGCCTCTCCTGCAGGAATAAGAGCACTGACCTAACTGCACACCTCTGTGGGTCTTCAGCACGGGAAGAACACCAATCTGCGAACAAGCGCCACTTCAGGGCGTAAAGATGCCTGGTAGAAGGGGCTCTGGCTTGGTTGATCGTGTCTACGACAGCAGGTGGTAGACCAGCTAGATCTTCCACGTCCCATCCAGGGGCCAGACGTGGAGGTTCCAAAGGTCTGGGTGCGGATGCCTGAGCGTGCCTTTTCCCTGAGAAAGAAGATCCTTCCTCAGGGGAATTCGCCAGGGAAGGGCTGTCGTGAGGAGCATGAGGTCCGAGAACCAGGCCCGAGTGGGCCAGTAATGAGCCACTAGGGTGACTTGCTCCTCGTTCTCCCTGACCTTGCACAGCACCTGTGCCAGAAGTCTCACTGGGGGAAATGTGTACATGCGCAGCCCCACGGGCCAGCTGTGTGCAAGTGCATCTGCCCCGAGGGGAGCCTCTATTCGGGTATACCAGAGTGGGCAGTGGGAGGTTTCTCGGGAGGCAAGCAGATCTACCTGGGCCGAATCATTCCCAGATTAGCTTGACCGACTGGGGGTGAAGCCTCCACTCTCCACTGGGCAAGCGTTGTCATGGCTATCACACTGAGGTTGCCGGGGATGTGAGTGGCACGCAGTGACCTGAGTCGATGCTGGCTCTAAAGGAGGAGACGACGGGCGAGTCGTGACATGTGGCGGGAGCGTACAACGCCTTGGCGATTTATGTACGCTACCACAGTGGTGCTGTCTGACTTGACTAGGACATGTTTGTCCCGAACTAATGGGAGGAACTTCCTGAGGACAAGGAAAACAGTCAACAACTCTAGGCGATTGATGTGCCAGCACAGCGGGGCCCTTTTCCAACGGCTCGCAGCTGCATGCCCATTGGACACGGCGCCCCAACCCGATTTGGAGGTGTCGTCGTGACCAGGACGCGTCGGGACACCTGCTGCAAGGGTACTCCTGCCCGTAAAAAGCAGAGGTCTGTCCAGGGTTTGAATGTCTGGTGGCAGGCGGGGGTGATTATCACACGGTGCGTGCCGTGGCGCCATGCTCATCTCGGGACTCGAGTCTGAATCCAGTGCTAAAGTGGTCTCATATGCATCAACCCCAGTGTAATTCCGGCGAGTGGGCCAGGATGAGCAAGTCGAAGTAATTGAGTATGCGAATGCCGGCTTCTACTTTCGTGAGGACGCGAGGGGACAGAGACATGCCGAAGGGGAGGACCTTGTACTGGTACGCTCGGCCATCGAACGTGGACCTTAAAAAGGGGCAGTGTCGAGGCAGAATTGAGACGTGGAAGTATGCGTCCTTCAGTCGTGGGGCTGAAGGTGGATGGTCCGCGTCCAGCATACTGGGACTGTTGAGATCTGGCGGCAGAGTGCCGTGAGAATGGCATTTGCGGGCCAGGTGACCCAGAGACAAAGGAAATAGCTCTGTTACTGAGAATGTGAATTTAATTCAACAAAAAATTCTCCTCCCGGCCCTCCACTGGGGGACGGAGCGGTTTTACCATCTCCAGAGCTAACAACTTGGTCCCTGGGTCGAGCGTCTCCGGAGCGCCTGGGAGCATTATGGGTCCGCGAGGGGGTCCGAGAGACAGGGGGCGTCTGCTCCCTGCGGTGTGCTCAACGTTGGGGCTGAGAGCTTGGCCTGGTTTGAGGCAGAGCAGGGTGTTTCATAGCCACAGGAGGACGGCCTCGGCGAGCAGACGGGGCATGGCCCATGGCGGCAGGTTTGCGGCGGGGCAGGATGTGTGAAAACAGCCTCTGTCTGCTTCTTCACCGCTGAGGACTGCTGGGCGGAGTCATCAATGGTGTCGCCGAATGGACGGAGCTGGGAGATGGGCGTTCGAGAAAGCGTGCTTTGTCTACCTCGCGTACTTCGACCCAGGGGGCGCGATCGGTCATTGAGCACAGTTCCTGCAGCACGTCAAGAACAGGACTACCCAAGTGCAAATTTTGAAGTGCCTTGGCCTGGTGGACTTGCAGGGGGGCCATGGCATGCAGGGCGGCGCGGTCTGGGACCGTTCCACTGTCAAGGGTAGCGAGAGCAGAGGAGCGAGGAAGCTCGGCTTACTCAGCTCGTCATGCATGTCCGGGAAGAAAGGAACGGGGAGGGGGCGCGGCTGTGAGCGGCGCACATGCCTGCGGAACCAATCAAGTAGCCATGAGGGGGGGACGGGGTTTTCCGGTCCAGCCTCGCGCTCGCGGTACCCTGGGAAAGCATAGCGGACCTCCGTGCATCAGTCTCAGACTGGGCGAGCAGACCCGAAGGTAGCGGTGATGTCACCATCCAATTTCCAGGAGCTCAAGGGACCAGACGGCCGGCCGTTAAGTGGACCGCACTCATCCCGAGCTCAGGGGAAGCAAGCAAGCAAGCGTGCCGGGGAGGTGGGTGGTTTCGAGGGGATTTACCCAGCGAAACAGATCCCGTCATTATCCCCAAATCGTCTTCATCACCCGCGGCACCTGCCCCAATCCCGTAGGAAGGAGGCGAGGTGCGGGTGGCGGCTGAAGTGGCTTTCTCTCATGACAAAAGAAAGCCGCGACCGCAATGCTGCCACGGCCATGTTCTCACACTGAGAACATGAACCATTGGAGAGAAATCACTCATCCTGAGCTCGGATGGAAACAAGCAAGCGTGCCGGAGTGGCGGGTGGTTCGAGGGGGTTTTCCCGGCAAAACGGAACCCGTCATTATCCCCAAATCGCCTTCATCGCCCGCGGCGCCTGCCCCAATCCCGTAGGAAGGAGGTGAGGCGTGGGGGGCGGCTGAAGTGGCTTTCTCTCATGACAAAAGAAAGCCGCGACCGCAATGTTGCCACGGCTATGTTCTCGCACTGAGAACATGAACCATTCATAAAACGCTGCATGTGTGAGATCGAAGCCCAGGCACACGAGGCAGCTTTTATGACCATCAGAGGTGGGGAGAAATCAACCGCATCCAGAAACTACACAGGGGCGGAATGGCATCTTTATAAAGACACGTCCTGAAAAGGACGTTCAACGCCGCTGTGTAATGCACTTTTAAAATAAATATCACTCTTTTAATATGCTCTTGCACTATCGAAGCGCCCAGGGACAAAGCTGCACTGCCGTGCAGTGAAGGGGAAAGCCGCTGTAATGTGCCGTCAATCCAACAGCATGCAGAGCGTCAGAGGAACAGGAACTGGTGTATAACTCGCAACAGACTGCATGTACTACCATCGGCTCCGAAGAAAATTTCTGAATGAACTCAGCGTATTTGCCCGCTTAAATACCCGTATGTCCGGGGGCGGGGTATGCAAATACTGGCTGCCAACTTCTCATTGACCTATTTTCATAGTTCAGAGGCATATTCAGCGCTCAAGAGAGACCCCTAGTGTCGCATCTTCGACACAACGTCGAAGTGAGCGACAGACGGGGAACTGTGGCAGAAAATAGAGAGTATTAAATAAATACCAATAAATAAAATGCAAATTAATAATATATTTTCAGTAGGTAAATAATCATTACAAATTATTACAATTCAATTTCATAAAATAATAATAAAATGTTTTTTTTTAGTTATAATCATCTGACTACTGTACAAAAAAAGTGTAAAGTGATTAATGGAAAGGAGGAGGCGAAAACCGGCTTGAAAAAATAAATAATATTTTTAATAAGGAACTTAAACCAAAAGACAAAAACACACACACATGACGGTCAGCTGCCCGTAAACGCTCTCTCTCTCTCTCGCACCACTGCCTGTAGTCGGCCCTTATCCCTCTCGGAGGCTTGATTAACCTGATAAGGGACCGGGTGTGTTGAATCACGACCCTGCTCCGCCCTCCACCCAGTCACATTCCTCCCTCGTGTCTCAGACCGGGGAGCCGGCATGACGTCCCCCCCCCCCCCCCACTTTCCCTGGGGTCAAGGTCACTAAGACGGTTAGTTGACCAACCACTAGATCTTGGTTCAAAGATCTAAAATTATATAGATTACATACATATTTCATGATGGTCTACCCCTATGGTACCCAACAGTCGAGCGTCTTTTTGTGGCCCGCATGAAGTTGTCATCACATAAAAATCATTGAATGTGTATGGATTTTGAGGTGTCAGTTTTCTAGAGCAATTATGGAAATTCTCAGTATTAATAAACTGCTGAACCATTATAGAGGAAAAGAAATGGCAAATTAAAACAAATAATGAATTAAACAACAAATCCACGAATGTAAATCTCATTATAAGCCACTTAATATAACTACAGCATCAGTCTGTGCGAGCACTGATAGTGATCTCTAACTTAAAACAGTCTCAGTACACCTGCTTGTCACTGCCACAGCTCGAGTCAACCAGTGTAGGGTGACAAACGAGCTCATATTTGCATTACATCGCAAACAGTAATAACTGGAAAGGTTTATCCTGCAATAACGGACATCTTCTCCCAAATGCTTAATTATTAGTGATTTACCTTACCTAAATATAACTCTGAAAAGAGGATATGCCTAATAGATAACAATATCTTGTTGAAGTGCTTTTGGAACTAGTTTAGCATATAAATGTCTTGTTTTGGGGTAGCAAATGTATCTCTGGTGTGTCATGACAATCTTTAACAGTGACAACAGAACAGATAATCCTCTTTCTATATATATGGTAAACAATTTTGACATTTCTCAAAATGTACATTTTAATTGTACGTTGTAATTTTTTAGAGTGGTGCAACATGCTGCAATAAATGGCCTACTTTTAAAAGTGTGGATCTATTAAAACAAACAAACAAAAAACATGAAGGCCTATTTATGATTATTATAATAGTGTATCATAGTTTTTATTTTTAAAGAACAACACTTTTGCAAGAATATTGCTATATATCTATAGTATTTTTATTGTTAATTACATCTGTCCATGATGTATTAACTAGCTTATAGCAGTTTGCTGCCTCATTAATATAAAAAGTAATTAAAATCTTTTTTAATAATAAAAAAAAAAAAAGCCCTTGAGCCTAAAGGGATCCTGCTTTCCAGCCCCCGGGCATTCCAATGTTGAGCACCCCTGGTCTACCCTGTTGGATGCTTAAAGCCAGAACAAGATGTGACAGCATTCCTCATATGATGTGGCACAATACATAAACCATTAATGAGACAGTGACAAATGAAAGATGACATCTTAATACATTTAACCACAAGCTCACTTAATGGTTTAATTCATTGTGCCCTGTAAATAGCATGTAAGGGAAATGCAATTTCAACTCTTATCCGTAACACTTATTCTACCAGAAATTTGTAAGGCTGGTTCTTTGAAAGCAATTGTTGAGAAGTTTCGAGCAGATCAAATTCCAACAAACATCACCTGCAAGCATGTTTCTCTGTGGCAGTTCTATTTTGGGCAGAGAATCAAACATCTAAACCTTCTTATAGCTAGGATAAATAAGCCTTATGTTAACTAGTTAGAGTGGTCCCAAAAAGTATTTGGGCACTTAAGCCAAACTTATAAATGTCATTGCATTAGACAACAAAACATCAAACCAAGTAGCATCTGCAAACAAATGTTTCTAGATATTTTCCCAGAACTAACTTCAACTTTCTAAGCCATTACTTTAAACCAACAGGATGTATGACGTCAGTTCTTCTCAAGTTCACACAGGTGTCCTAACAGAGTGACCACAGGTGTAGTTCATCACATTAACAACAAACTTGTTACAATAAGTCTGACAACATGAATGTGTTTCAAGGAATAGTCCAAGTTCAATACAAGTAAACTCACACAACATAATTTGTGGCATAATGTTGATTACCATAACAATTTATTTTGACTCGTCTCCTCTTTTCTAAAAAAAAAAAAAAAAAAGAAGCAATAATCAAGGTTAAAAATAACTACAATGGAAGTTAATGTGGCCAATTGTTTGAGGGTTTTAGTGCAGAAATTTTAAGCTTATGATTTAATAAAAGCACTTACATTAAACAATACATTAAAACGCATGTATTATTTTAACTCTAATGTTTTATTATTTAAAAATGAATAAACTTGCTTTTTGTGAAACATTTTGCTTGTAAAGTGCGCTTATGCTATCTTTTATCAAAATAAATGCCAGTTGGGTGTATATTTTGTTCTGGGATCACTTTCTGTCTAAACCATTTTCAACAACTTCTACCTCTCTGTCCTTCATATACTGCCACCCATATGTTTCTCTATTTCTCCATCCAGTGGCGTAACTTATATCTAATGGGGCCCAGTGCAGAGAATATATCGAGCCCCAACCTTGGGGAGCCTCATAGTTTTTCATCATCTGTCAGATCTGTGGTCATTTTTATGGTTCCTTTTGGTCGACTGTTGTGGGTGCCCTCTCAGACTAGGCCCTAGGGTGGCTGCTCACCCTGCCATCCCTCTTCCTCATCTTTCATCACTTACACCTTTTAGCAGCTGCTCCTGCTATTGAACATTTACTGAGTGAATCCGGCACACTAAAAGCTCAGTTTGATAAGAGCACCTATGAAGTGCTGTTGTGTGTATTATAGCTGAGGCTTTCTGGGAAATGCTCACTATTCTCTTATCTCAGCCATTCAGAATTCAAGATGATAGCAGCTAATATACTTCATTCATGTGTGCAACAGTCATCAGGTCAGTGCGCTTGATATTTGCTAACATTTCTATTCAAATGGATGAAAGGTACAACAACAGGTGTAATTTAGCAGATGCTTAGCAGAGGATTTATTAGAGATAAAGAACACTATACAGAAATACTTTACATGGTCCAGTAAGACAACTGTGACGTTAAATGCCTTGCAAATTGATTATAACTCTCCAGTTTCTAGGACACTATACTCATAATAACCAAAATTTCCAATCTTTGTTAGAAGTCTACATATACTACATAGTATACATATACTATATTTTGAGTCAAAAATAACAAAAATATATTATGAAGGCTCATGAGCCAGCGCCTATGCCTGTGGCCTCATCCACTCCCGTGACTACACTCCCAGTTGTCCGGAAAAGGAGGAGAAGGAAAAGGACACCTTCTCCCCAGTCTCAACCAGTGCTCAATACCACATAGGTCGTTCCCCAGTTGCTGCCAGTGCTCATGACCATGGAGGTCGGTCCCCAGTCATTGCCAGTGCTCACAACCACAGAGGTAGTTCCCCAGTCATTGCCAGTGCTCATGACCACGGAGGTCGTTCCCCAGTCATTGCCAGTGCTCACAACCACAGAGGTAGTTCCCCAGTCGCTGCCAGTGCTCATGACCACGGAGGTCGTTCCCCAGTCGCTGCCAGTACTCATGTCCATGGAGGTCGTTCCCCAGTTGCTGCCAGTGCTCACGACCACGGAGGTCGTTCCCCAGTCGCTGCCAGTGCTCACAACCACAGAGGACATACCCCAGTCACTGCCAGTGCTCACGACCACTTAGGTCATTACCAACTCTCTGCCTGTGCTCACTACCAAGGTCATTTCCCAGTCCTCCAGAGACTCTTCCTCCAGCAGCCCCGCCCGCTCCTCCAGAGAATCCTCCTCCAGCATCCCAGCCCGCACCTCCAGAGACTCTTCCTCCAGCGGCTCTGCCCGCTCCCCCAGAGACAACTCCTCCAGCGGCTTCTCCTGAACATCCACCTGATCTGCTCTGGTCTCCTTGGTCTCCTGGTTTGTTTCATTAAAATCCACATTTAGCATTCCTCACCTGCCTCGTCACACACAGCATCCTTCTAGTTTGTCATGTCTGCTTGTTTCCCTGTTTGTTTCTCTTCCTCTTGTGTCTGCAGGTGCCACATGCTGTATGCTAGCCCCGTTGCCATGACATCAATAATTACTCCAATCAGCTCATTAGCCAAGTCACCTGTCTATCGTTACCTCTCCCTACATTAGCTTCCCTCATGTTTTGTCCGGTGCTTGATTGTTTTGTGTGTTTAGTCAGTCTAGTCAGTCGGTACAATCGTCCAGTCTTTGGTCAGTTGTCACTGTGCATTATTCATTGACATAGGCTGTTGGTATTGCTAAAACCTCTGTTAATCCACCAAGAGGGCACTAGAATTGACCAATGCCGATAATATCAAATTGGCCAAATATTGGCTGATCTATCTGCCTGACCGATATACTATAAATATTCATGTTTAAGGGAACAATGATATTTGAGAAAACTTTATTTAAATATGACTCAAATATGACTTAAATATGAATATTCTAACTTCTGCCTCTCTGTGATTAAGATTCTTTTCTTATAACGGAAATGACATCAACCCAAAGCAGTGTGTTGACCCATTTTGAAGTTGTCTGAAATGAGATAGGTGACCTCAAAGAACTTAATGCAAACTATACTAAGGAGAGGGATCTAGTCTGGCAGCAGTGTTGGTAATATGTAATCCTGCTCTAACAATAGCCTTTAAAACACTAGAACATGATTGTAACACACTTCATTCGGGCAATGGAGGAGTCAGGAGACAGCGAAGCAGGTTTGAGGTCAGTTTTAATTTAAATTTTCATACAATCGACTGTAACCGTCAATAACTCAAATGACACACATAAACAAAGTCAGGCTTCAGGGTTCTCTCTCCCTCTCTGGGCACTCAGCATTCCTTTTATGTCTCGCTCTGTATCACTATAACAAGACACATATGTTAGGGTTAATTACAAACCAGGTGACAAGCCTTACTGCTCTCTCTCTCTCCCGCAGACCGACACATGAACACGTCCCCACGCCACATGCCCCCACCGCTGACTCAGGCAGTGGAGCCACTGCAGAGGGGCGTGATCGGAGCAGAGGGTGAAGGCCCACCCCAGCAGGTAGTAGTGGAGTGTCAGAACAGCCCCCTTAATCACAAGACACTCCTTCTCGATGGTGCTATATTTTGTCTCCCTGAAGGAGATCTTGCGACTAATAAAAAGCACTGGCCGTTCCTCCCCTCCAACCTCCTGCGAGAGCACTGCACCCAGCCCCCTGTCAGATGCATCAGTCTGCAAAATAAAGAGGAGAGAGAAATCAGGTGCATGTAAAAGTGGCCCCCCACACAGTGCTGATTTTACCTTAAGGAAGGCCTGTTGGCACGACTCTGTCCACTGGACCGGATCGGGAGCCCCCTTTTTAGTAAGGTGACATCATTCAGCGGGCTGGTGACATCAGAATAACTAGGCACAAACCTTCAGTAGTAGCCAGCCAGCCCCAAAAACTGCCTTACCCCCTTTTTGATCTTGGGTGCCAACCTGTTGTGGTTTTGTCAACCTGTGGACGCACCTGCCCGTGACCCAAGTGGAACCCAAGATACCTAACTTCCACCACCCAATCGCACACTTCTTCAGGTTGGCCGTGAGTCCCGCCCGCCTCAGCGCTCTCAGGACAGCCCTCAGATGTTTTATATGCCGCCGCCAGTCATTACTGTAAATTATGATGTCATCTAGATATGCGGCGGCATACGCCATGTGTGGTCTGAGGATCTTGTTCATAAGGCGCTGAAACGTGGAAGTGTCACAAACTGGTGTAATCCGAATGGTGTGGAAAAAGCTTTTTTTCCTCGGGACACTGGAGTTAAAGGGATCTGCCAATACCCCTTTGTTAAGTCCAGTGTCGAGTAAAATTGAGCCGCGCCCAACCGATCAAGTAACTCATCAATTCGCGGCATTGGATAAGCTTCAAATTTGGACACTGTGTTTACTTTCCGGAGACCGACACATGACCACGTCCCCACGCCACAATGATACACACACACACACACACACACACACACACACACACACACACACACACACACACACACACACACACACACACACACACACACACCAATATGTTCCACATGCTTCTTCTCCATCTGCTGGCTTAGCTTGCTCTTGGATGAGCTCTGAGACAAATGGCTTGATTGGCTGGAGCCAGGGGATGTGCTGTCTAAAGCAGTGTACTGTGCGAATCCTTCCAGCAAAGACTCTAGGACGGTCTGCTGAGCCAGAGGCGCTAGAGATCGTAGGCGAACAAAGGAAGGATGATCTTGGGATACAAAGGCTAGAAATCCCAGGGTGCAAGTTAAAAGTGTAAAGCTATTGTGATCCTACTGCTCCATCTGACAGTTTCAGTCTTTGGGGATTTAAGTCTTTGACAGAGGTACTATAAAGTTGGTTTATTAAATGTTCTGTGGTTTAATATAACAGTATGGAGCTCAGGTCACTAGTGCTGTCTGCTACCACTGTGGTCTCAAGCTTTCAAATCCTCTTAAAAAAATATGTTCTAAATTCAGATGTGTGGCATTTACACACTCAGTGAGTTACATGATTTTCCAAAATACTTTTTGACAGGTTGCTTCTGAACCTTGTCTGGTATAATTGGAAAGATTTGGGGTATTCAAAAAGTTAACTGGCCATTCAATGAAATTCTTCCACTCTTTGCAATAGTAAAATAACAACAGCAAGTCAGAAAAATAGTATTGGAGCTACACGACCAGGGTTAGGAGGGTTAATTTTAAAATGTATTCCACATCAGATTACAAAATACATGCTGTAATTTGTAAAATATTCTATTAGATTACTCAAGGTCAGTAACAGTCTAAATATGTTGGATTACTTATTCAGCACAGATTGTATTGACTATAAAAGTTAATAAGTGAAAAACAAAATCTGCCAGTACAGTAAGACAATAAGCTTGTATTAAAAATACGTTCTCTGAAAAAAGACGAAATATCTCATGCGGTGTTGTTACTAAAACAAGATAAAGTAAATGTATCTTGTTTTAAGGATTTTTTTGATAGGAAAGCAATTCAAAAATGATCATCAAGAATAAGGCCACTTCCACACAAATAAGTTTTTGTTTGAAAACTCATTTTTTTTTAAATGCTCTCCCAAGTGAATACATTTGAAAATGCCATTTTAACATTGTAGTGTGACAGGGAAAACTGATATATCAGAAAACGATGATGTATTTTCAAATGTATTCAGATTAATGTAGATGTCGCCAAAGAATTTTGATTTAATCATTGCCCTAACATCAAAAGGCACTTTAGAAAAAATCTAACACTTTCAAAAAGTTACATTCTGCAGAATAAATTGAAGGAGTTTTAGGTAGCAAAAATGGGTGAATATTAAATTTCTCTTATCCAATTTATGCAGTAAAACTCAACAACATGAAAATGACCTCAAAATAAATTGAGCATGGTGCCATTTCATACATTTCTTATAATTTTTGTGTTCTATCCAGATTAAAATGTTAATTTGTTATTTTCCTAGTTTTGATCAGTTTCCAGGTCCTCCTCTGTCTTAAACTAAATGGTCTGATGGATAAGGCATCTGTCTAGCATCATGTCACTGTGTTTGTGGACTGCTCAACCAACACACTCCCATTCACCTGCTCATAACCTTGTTAGTGCCAAGAGAGGGGGGGGGGGGGGGGGGGGGGGGGGGTGAATAAGGTTTGGAACAGAGAACCAGTTCCATTGGAAAAAATATATAAAATGTGTGTAGAACAATAAACAGGCTACATTACTAGTTAAAACAGATACACTACACATAAGCTATTTTTGTTTTACCTTTTATTAACTTCACCAAAATATTAGCAACCATGGCACACATACTAAAGCCATTCCACCTGCAAGGTTGAGTATGGTTAGCTAACCATGCCAAGAATTTTGGGCTGAGAATGGTTTATAATCGTACCAAACTATGCTCAAGTGAATGCTTCTGTAAACATTCTGTACCGTGCTTAGAACTGATGGCAACTGATGGTGGCTAATGTGTTTTCAAACAAATATATTAGTGTGGACGTGGCCTGATTGTACAGCCTGAGTTGTGAGCTTGCAGTCTGAACTGAATGTGATGAAAGAGAAAGACTATGCAGTTAAATAATACAAAGTCAATAAACAGAGAACATGTCTTCTTATTGCATTTTTACACTGGTTGCACACAACAACAAACATACGTATGGTGTGACTAGCAGAGGTGGGGGACTCGAGTTACATGACTTGAATGGAGTCTGACTCAAGTCGCAAATTTAAGGACTTGTGACTTGCTTGACTAAATGAAGAAAATTTTACTTGACTTGACTTTGACTTGAGAACCAGTGACTCAAGACTTGACTTGACTTGAACTGCATGACTCAATGTTTTTTTATTATTATTATAAACAGTAATGAAATTTGTTTAAAGCCTGCCAGCACCACTTATCTGCATCTGCACAGTTACCGCTGCACTCACAATGTGCCAAAATGACAGATAATTGTCGAGTTCCCAAAATAATCTCCTTTGGATATAAAAAAAAGGGTGAAAATATGCAATGCAAAAATATCCGATGCAACCAATACTTCAAATTTTAAAAACCACAATGAAAGGTAAGTAAATCATTTCATTAGTTCATTATCCAGAAAGATTCATATGTAAAATTTCTGTTCAAATGTTTTGAGGTTTGTCAGTAAATTAAAATGATTCACGATAAATCTCATATTTTGTAGCACGACAAGTTTGAAAAGACCAGACATATCCTCTAAATGTGTGTGTGCCTTTTCTAAACCTTCTCAACAGTCAACAATATACCATAACCATTTGTTGGCAATATAAAAACATAACAGGCAGATTTGCAGTCATAACACTTTATTTAAAATGTGACAAGTAGTATAAAATATACAGAATCCAAGTGCTCTCATAGTGATGACTTCTGAAGACTTTAACTAAAGCCCTTGAATGAATACCTTTATGACAATTTTATATAAATGTATCTTTGAAGGGAACTGACTGTCTTCAGAAAAGTTTAGATGGCATTTTCTTTTCATCTTACCTCCGTAGAATTCAGGGGTCGGGAACCTTTTTTCAATGAGTCAATTTTAACATTTTTGTTTGATGCATTTTTTCGAAAGAGCCCTACCACAAATTAATAATTTACTATTTTCAAAAACAAAGTTCCCTTTACAAAAAGCTTCACTATGATGCTGCGCTTTGCTAAGCGCTATGGGGAACAATCTTATTGTGAGCAGCTTTGAATATGTGTGTAACACGTCAATGAAAATTGACTGGAATTTATAGCCTCGGCTGGTGAGATCATTGAATGCACCTGTGACTAGGCTATAAATAGAGGCGTCACCAGAGTGTCGTCAGATGATTTTTCTTCAGAGCATATTATGACTGTGTGTCCCACAAACCTGCTAAAACCTCTTTCTTCCCTTTGTTAGGAGTTAGAAACTGTTAGGCAGTGCGCAGAAATTTCCTTCTTCCTTCTTTCTCTGTTCTTTTTAAAAAGAAAAAAAAAAAAGAATATATATATATATATATATATATATATATATATATATATATATATATAGATAGATAGATAGATAGATAGATAGATAGATAGATAGATAGATAGATAAGTAGAAGTGACAAATATGTCAGAGAACAAAGGCAAACGCTGCGTGTTTCCTTGCCAGCGGTCTATGACCGACAAGGACACGCATGAGTTTTGCTTTGTTTGTTTGGGGGAAGAGCACGCTGCTCTCGCGTTGGGGCAAGGCGGGTGCGCGCATTGTGACCTACTTTCGGTTGGAGTGCTGCGCGCTCGCCTCGCTTACTTTCGCGAGCCAGCACCCACACTTCATTTGTGGGGCTCTCGCATGGATCTGGCTGAGGAGCGAGAGACGGGTTCTTCCCTTTCGCTCGCTCTCTCCCCAGATCCAGCCGGTCCTTCACGCGATCTCGAAGCACGCTCCGGCGCTTCTTCGGTTCACGCGGAGAACATTATATCTTTTGGTTCAGAGTGTGAGCTATCCGCGTCAGAGCATTCCAAACGTGATTTTAAATCTTCTGAGGAGTTGCTCGATGTGATCACTCGTGCAGTGGCCAGGCTTTAATGAGACTGGCCACGCGACCAAGAAACCCCCAAACACTCCATATTAGAGGACAGATTTCTGTCTGGTGGCCGAGGGAAGGGAACGCCTTATCAGTCCCTTCCCTTCTTTGATGATCTCCACGACGAGCTCGCTCGTTCATGGAGAAAACCTTATACCTCGCGCGTTCACGTGCCCTCGACGTCGTTATACTCGACTATCGTGGGCGCTGACGCAAAAGGTTATTCAATGTTGCCGCCGGTTGAAGAGACGCTTGCGGTCTATCTCTCGCCGAGTTCGGCGTCATCACTAAAAAGCCCCGCCCTCCCCTCTAAGCCATGCAGAACTACCTCCATGCTAGTGGGAAGGGCTTATCAAGCAGCAGGTCAGGCTGGTGCAGCGCTGCACACCATGGCTGTGTTACAGGCTTACTAGGCTGATCTGCTAAAAGACCTGAGTGCAGGTGAAACGCTTGGAGACTCCATGAACTCGGTTATCTCCAGATTTCAGGAGGCAAAAAGCCACGAGGAAGCCTTTGGGCAGTTTTTTCCTCGCCGAACTTAGGGGGCGGGGCCGTCGGCCACCCGGTCTCGCCCCGAGGCTGTTAGGAGGGAAGCTCAAAAACAGAGCGTGGCGAGTTGTGCTCCCCCTCGCAGAGACAGGGGACAGGCTCGTCGTCCTCAGCAGCCCCCTAAGCAAGACCTCAGGGCTATAATTTCCAAAAAGGAAGAAACCCTGATGGTCTTGTACCCAACCTTTTGGGGGTAGTCCCCTTCGGGAAGGGGCGCGTGTTTTATTCACTTCGGCCCTCCCGATACCCTCAAGAAAACCCTTCACTCCCGCCACCCTTGGTGTTTCGGGTGACAGAGTTTTCCGACAGAAAGTTGGGTGTACCGTTGCTTCCTGCCTTAAGTCCAGGACACGGAACACTCAACACCCCCTCAACAGGAAGTGCTCGCCGCCTTTCCGTGTTTCAACGGCGTGGTCTCACTACCGTAAACCGGATTTCTTTTTATGTCTGCTATGAATAGCAAAAAAAAAAAAAAAATGCCATGGTATGTGTTCCCCTTCCAGAGAGAGAGTTGGGTTATTACACAAAATACTTCCTGTTTCCCATGGAGGGTGAGGGGTGGCGTCTGGCTTAGATCTTAAAGCTTGAACTGCCCATGGGTGTTCAAGTCCTAGATGATGCCTATCAAGACGGTCGTGTCTCAAGCCCTACAACTCGTTTGGCTGGTCACCATCGATCTTGTGATGCACTTCTATACTTCATTTAGAAGTTCTGCCACAACATGGAAAGTTCCTGAGGTTCGCTTCCGGGGGCGAAGTCTTCCAGTGTCAGGTTCTTTCATTCAGCCTAGCCCTTTTTACCCACACATTCACAATGCATGATGTAGCGCTGGCTCCTTGTGACTCCGGGGCATCTGCATTCTGAATTGTCTAGACGACTGGCTGATCCTAGCGCAGTTCCAGGAACTGGCAGTTCAGCACAGGGACATCGTCTTAGCTTCGGTTTCGCTGGGGTTGAGGCTTAACGCCAAGAAAAGCGTCCTCTCTCCCACCCAGAACACTGTCTATCGGGGCATCGTATGGAGTTCAATCACAATGCGGGCACAACTGTCTCCCGCTAGGATTGACTCCATTCAGATCACCCTGAGCAAAGTCAGGCTAGGCCAAGTTTGCACTGTTAATCAGTATCAACGATTTCCAGGTCTCAGGGCGACCACGTCCTCGCTGATCCCTCTGGACCCTCTGCTCATGAGACCGTTGTTGTTGTGGCTCAAAGCCAGGGGTTTTTCTTCCAAGGGCCAAAACCCCTAGGCTAATAAGGGTTACGCGCCTCAGGCTTCGTTCCCTTTCTACGTGGTTCAGACCCCGGTTTTCTGCCTTGGGTCCCACTCTAGGTGCGTCTTGTTGTCGCAGGTTGCTAATGACAGACGCCTCCCTGACGGGCGGGGTAGCGGCCTTAAGTGGTCTTCCAGCTTAAGGGGATAGGAGGGTCGTCAGCTCGGTTGTCACAGTCACTGTCTCGGGTTGATGGCTGTATTTCTGGCCCTGAAATACCTCCTCCTGAGGCTGCCATGTCTTGAAGTGGGGAGTGGAAACTCCACCCCGAGGTAGTGGAATAAATTTGGGAGGAATTTTACAGTGCAGAAGTGGACCTCTTCGCCTCTCAAGAGACTGCGCAATGTCCCCTCTACTTCTCTCTGAGTCACCCAGCCCCCCTGGGTCTGGAAGCAATGGCACATACATGGCCCAGAATGCACCTGTATGCATTTCCCCCGGTTTCTCTGCTTCTCTGCTCCCGGGGGTCTTAGCCAGAGTTCGCCAACAAGGGTCTTGCCTCTTGCTGATAGCGCCTTATTGGACGAACAGGACTTGGTTCTCAGAACTGATGTTCCTCCTCGACGGCTCGCCTTGGGCGATTCCGATCAGGAAGGATCTTCTGTCTCAGGCACAGGGGATGATACTTCATCCCCGTCCTGAACTGTGGAATCTTCATGTTTGGCCCCTGAAGGGTACCAACTAAGGAACACAGGGCTGTCACCTGAGGTTATCGAAACCATTCTTAGTGCAAGTCCCCTTCCACTAGAAGAATTTACACCAATAAGTGGGGTGTCTTTGAAAAGTGGTGCAGTTCACATGATGCAGATCCAGTTAACTGCCAAATTGTTTCAGTTCTGGGTTTTCTGCAAGGAAAACTGTCAGCAGGCATATGCCCCGCCACTCTCAGGGTCTATGTGGCCGCCATTTCGGCTTGCCATGCCCTGATCGATGGGGTGCCTGTAGGGAGACATCCTCTGCTCGCTCGCTTCATTCGTGGAGCCATGCGGTTGAGGCCCCCTGTCAGGACTAGAACTCCTTCCTGGGACTTGGCAATAGTCCTGGAAGGTCTAGTTGAGACCCCCTTTGAACCTCTAGAGTCAGCATCTGACAGACTTCTGACTCTAAAGATGGTCTTTCTTATGGCGATTACCTCTCTCAAGAGGGTTGGGAATCTACAGGCTCTGTCTGTTTTGCCGGCCTGTTTAGAATTTGCCCCAGGTACAGCTAAAAGCTGAGCGAGTCGACATCTCAACCCCATGCCTCGACAAGTTTGTGATGCAGCAGGCTGGCCCTCTCTGCACACATTCCTGTGTTCTCATGGTCTAGGTGTTCAAGCTACCCCGGGCCCTTAGGTCCGGGGGTAGGAGTTTTAGTTGGGTTTGTGTTGCGGCAGGCTAGTTCCTTTCCGTGCACAGTCTCAGACTTTATTGGCTAAACTCTTTTTATGCCTGAACAAGTTTGTGATGCGGCAGGCTGGTCCTTTCCGCACACATTCTTCAGGCCCTATGTCTGGGCTCCCCTGCCCCTGAGTTCATTTCTGATCTCAAGTTTAAGATGGTCTGTGTACGGCAGGCTGGTCCTTTCCGTACACATTCCTAGAATCTTACGGTTCATGCCTGAACAAGTTTGTGATGTGGCAGGCTGGTCCTTCCCGCACACATTCTTCAGGCCCCATGTCTGGGCTCTCATGCCCCTGAGTTCATTTCTGATCTCAAGTTTAAGATGGTCTGTGTACGGCAGGCTGGTCCTTTCCGTACACATTCCTAAAATCTTACGATTCATGCCTGAACAAGTTTGTGATGTGGCAGGCTGGTCCTTCCCGCACACATTCTTCAGGCCCCATATCTGGATTCCCTTGTGTTCCTTTATGATCTCAAGTCTAAGAAGGTTTGTGTACGGCAGGCGGGTCCTTTTCGTACACATTCCTAAATCTTACGATTTAGATCCTTACGCCTGAACAAGTTTGTGATGCGGCAGGCTGGTCCTTTCCGCACACGTTCATCAAATTTTTTTGGTTTAGATGTTTTAGCTACCCCGGGCTGTTTCCCCTTGGGTCGATGTCTCAAGCCCATGTCTGAACATGTTTGTGATGCGGCAGGCTGGTCCTTTCCGCACACATTCATCAAATTTTATGGTTTAGATGTTTTAGCTACTCCGGGCTCTTACGCCCTTGAGTCAACATCTCAAGCTCATGTCTTAGACCTCTCGTGTTTTTTGTGAGCACACTTCACAACCGTAGGGGTCCGGACAGCCCCAGTTCGGTGGCGTGGGTATTCCGTTCCCCATAGCGCTTAGCAAAACGCAGCATCATAGTGAAGCTTTTTGTAAAGGGAACATCTCGGGTTACATGTGTAACCCTTGTTCCCTGAAAAAAGCGGAACGAAATGCTGCGCTTCTTTGACGCACTGGGACGTCCCAGGACTGCTCTTCAGAAAAATATCTGACGACACTCTGGTGACACCTCTATTTATAGCCTAGTCACAGGTGCATTCAATGATCTCACCAGCCGAGGCTATAAATTCCAGTCAATTTTCATTGACGTGTTACACACATATTCAAAGCTGCTCACAATAAGATTGTTCCCCATAGCGCTTAGCAAAGTGCAGCATCTCGTTCCGCTTTTTTCAGGGAACAAGGGTTACACATGTAACCCGAGACGTTTTTCAATAAAATAAAATGTGTATATTGCCCATAGACTACTCAATAACAAAAAAAATATGCAAACATTAATAGGTAACATGTTGCAATATGGAATTGAGTACACGTGTTTGTGCGGGTCTCCATAAAATTACTTCATTTTACAATTGTTCATGACAAATTTTACTTCGCTTTTGGGCTGGGTGATATGTAAAAAATATTTGAATGATAATCACATTTAAAATATCATGATATCCGATTATATGGTGAATATTTTTGTTTGATTGATTTTGCTTTAAAAAGTTTATTAATTTATTGAAACACGAAAGACATTTCTAAATTCAAATTGCAACGAAACGAAAAAAGCAATTAAAATAACGAAATGATTAAAGAATCATATATATAACCACATCCCCAAATACAAACATTTACCGTCTCCAACGGCTCCATTTGCAATCACGCAAGAATCAGTAAGCGGCAACAGGTGCAAATTAAGAACTAAAGACAATTATAAATGTAAAGATAATTTTAATAATCATCATAATAAATAAGCCTAATACGTTCCCTTGTGTTCCCAAAATAATGCTACCAAATGTTTGTTTTTATCGAATGTGTTTGAAATGTGTGTGAACATAAAATAGAACTAAAATTTAGGTTCAAGGTGAACGTGTCTTGTATTACTGTATGATTTAATCATTGTCTTTGTTTCTTTAATACAAAGATACTTGTATATATTACTGAACCTGCAGAGTTGCGTTCACAATGTGTAAGAGCGAACTGCTACGTCACAGTACCTCACGAGATGATCGAAGATCATGTGAGGCATTCTCATAGACTACCTTATTCTTCCAAACAATTTTCAGTTGAATGAAACAGAGAAAAAAGGGTGATAACTCTTGCTTGTTTCATGAGACAGGGACCCGTTGCACACCTCTGAACAAACAGTGAATCAGACATGAGCACTGATGGCTTTTCTTTTGTCTGTTCTTAAAAATACAATAAAGTGTGTGTCTTACATGTCACCCAGCTGTTGCGGGTAGATGAGAAAAATTACTCATGCTTGAAATTAATTTGGACAAGGAGCTCGTGAACCGGATTGAGCGGATTGGTGCTAGTTTCACACCCTGGATGCACATCAAAAATAAAGAACATTAAAAAAATCACTCGTAGAATATGCTCTTAACGGCTAAGATCAATTATTGGGAAACAAGCCCAGATCTCTATCCATGTGCATGTCTTGGAGAAGTGCTTTCATTTAACTCATGAACAGTGGAGGTCACTGCACACATATATCAAATCAGACATGCATTGGCAGCTTTTCTTTTGTCTGTTCTGCAAAATATAATCAAGTATCATCAAACATGTATCTTTGTGTCAAATTTTTTGTAATATATTATTCCGAGAAGTCTTACAGGTTGCCTTCCACAGTGGCTGGTACTTCAGCAATATACTCTATATGAAAAATCTGCATTTTGCAGATTTGTGTTCATTTCAAACCTTGTATGACAAATTTGGAAGAACGGAAACCATAACTGTCATTGACTTCAAGTTTTGCAATCGCACCCACACTTTCTGTTGGAAAATTATCTCTAGAAAGTTTTAAACGAGCCACTTGATTTTTAACAAATAGCCACCTGTGGCTCGTGAGCCATAGGTTTCCGACCTCTGATATAATGCCTAATAAAGTGTAATTTCAAAGTATAATCAGCGAAGACCCAGGACTAGGTGGAGAGATTACTCCACACTGGCCTGGGATGCCTTGGAGGTCCCCCAGTTAGAGCTGGTTAATGTGGCTCGGGATAGGGAAGTTTGAGGCCCCCTGCTGGAGGTGCTGCCCCCGCGACTGACTTCGGATAATGTATGTAATGAATGTAAAGATATGAATATAAGTTCATCTTTTTAGAGCAAAAATTAATATTTATTTAAAAAATTAACTTAATTTTAGTACTGTGGCTTGACTCGACTTGACTTGAAACTCATCAGGACTCGACTTGACTTGCTTAAGGTGAGTCACTTACTTGACTTGAATTGCTTGATTTGTCTGCACTGCACTTGAGACTTGACTCGAGACTTGATGGTTAAGACTTGAGACTTGAACATGTGTGACTTGCTCCCACATCTGGTGACTTGTGTGGATAAATTATAAATAAATTACTTTTATAGTCAGTTCTTTTTAACAAATCAGTAATATATATATATATATATATATATATATATATATATATATATATATATATATATATATGACAAACACACACACACACACACTAGCGGCCAAAAATTTGGAAAGAATTTTGTACTTTTATTTACCAAATTTATTTATATACATTTCATTACTGTTTATAATAATAATAAAAAAACATTGATGTGTCATGCAGTTCAAGTCAAGTCAAGTCTTGAGTCACTGGTTCTCAAGTCAAAGTCAAGTCAAGTAAAATTTTCTTCATTTAGTCAAGCAAGTCACAAGTCCTTACCACTGTATAGTCAGGACATTAATAACGTGAAAAATTACTATTACAATTAAAAAAGAATTTTGACACTTAATGCTCAAGCAAGCCTAATTTTAAACGATGCTTCCAATAAATTTAATTTTGTCAGCATACACGGTTATGCTGTGTTACATTCAATTTGGATGTGGGATATTCCTACTTGATATCTCCGATCTCCGACCATAAATGCATTTAATTCCCTAATATTTGGAAGATGACATTTAAGGAAACAAAACTGCAACACTCCAGTTAGCTTAGCAGGGGTTTGATTCTTATTAGAGATGTCTCCTAGCAACCCAACTGATGAACACTGCTGCAGCACTAGAATTTGTGCTTCAGGTGTACAATTATCAAATGAGATTATAATGTTTTTTACACCTGTATCTGTAGCAGGCATTTGTTAAACAAGCTTTAATATCATGTAATGTGGAAACAAACTAATTTATCTATATTATTTAATAAAGTGAATGTTTATCACTTACTTTGTATATCTCCCTGAGTGTCAATATGTTTGTGTGACATCATGCCCCTGAATCACGGTGAAATCGGAGTTGAGAATTTCTGAACAAGTCTAAAAATTGTAATTCTGCTTTAAAGATGCATTTCATTGCACTTTTCCGAGTAGGAAGTTCTAAAATCTGACTTTCTGATTTGAATGAAAAGCAGCACTACTTTTCAAAACTTGATACGACACTGAATGCTCAAGCAGCCTAATTTACACTTAGAAAACTCCTGATGTTGCTATAACAATGCATAAAGCACTTACCAATTTATTTGAAGTGAAAATCAGTCCTCCGTTCCTGTTTTAATAAATTAAGCAATCACACCATAAATCCATAATGATCTCTTTTTAAACGGCAATACCAGCAGTGATGACAGCCAACTCAACAGACAGCTTGATCTTATGCTTTTCGCTCTTGAATTACGTACATCACTTATTGCATCACTCAAGGCCAGCTAGAAGGCCTTGACCGGGACATATCCTAAAGATCACATCCACCAAGAAAAAAATCAATCAATCTGATTTGCTGATGAATCTGACAATCTGACATTAGATGATCATTCATTTGCACTGTTGAGGGATTCTGTGGAAATTCTGAAGGCCTGACGGGGGTGGAGCTCAGACTCATGCTGCTTCGGCTTCAGGCAAGCGATTTGTGAAGCAATTGTCACACTTCGTTTATAAACATCATGGAATAAATTCTTAATGGATAAACTTTTTGTTTTTCTCTATGTGTATGTAGATAAATTAAGAGTGGAAAGCAGTAAATATATATATATATATATATATATATATATATATATATATATATATATATATATATATATATATATATATATATATAAAATATTTAATTTTCTACTTAATTTTCTAGACAAAAATATAATTTTGCCAACATATTTATTTAATTACAAAACTAAAATTGTATTTTTTAAAAAATATATGTTTTTGAAATGTAAAAATAAAAATTGATGACTTGGTCTGAATAATATAGAAAAGAAGCCACTAAGTGCCCAACATAGATAAGAACTCTTTCAATACATTTTAAAAAGTATCCCATGGTGATTCCTCAAGAAGTTGGTTGAGAACATGTCTGCAAAATCTAGGCAAAGTGTGGCCACTTTAAAGATGCTAAAATATAATCGTTTTGATTTATTTTCACAACATAATTTCCATATTTCCATTTCTATTTTTACATAGTTGTGATGAATTTACTGTTATTCTAAAATGTGAAGACATTTGTTTTTATAAAGAATGAGTAAGTGACCCTAAACTTTTGAACGGTAGTGTATATATTTGCACAAACAAATACATTTTGACCTAATGACACACAATTAACGGTGTCATCTTTCATCTGTATTAGTTTTAATCATTCTAACAGCTCTCTCACTCACTAAATCAGTCAGACACAAAATACAGATACAACACAAAATGAGCCAAATTCTGCACAACTTTGTTAGAATTGCAAAATAATGACAGTTTCAAACAGGTTTCTTGAACAATCCCCCTGTGTGCCACTAGTATATGTCATCATAATAAAAATGTGTTAGTTAATTCAATTAAATTTAAGTGGAAATTTAATGAGGAAGAAAATTATGGAGAAAAAAACAACTCTCCCCATTTTGGTTTGGCAATCTTGGATGTGGACGTGGGTGTGTTTTTTTCACAGTGATGATAAAGCATCTTCAATTGCTCAAAAATAGCATGATCCTGTCTCGTCAACTGCTGTAATGACTGGTCTGATTATTGAGAATAGTGTATGTTGATGGCTCATATTCACACACGTGTGTCTGTGTGTGAGCATGTCATGGTGCCAATATCGAACATTTACTATGAATTTGTGATGATTTTTCAGTCATAATGAAATTACACAATTTCATGAATATTGCATTGATTTTAATGCTCTTTTTGGCAGATTGTTGACAATTTGTCCTCATTCAAGTCACTGTGTGGCATTTTGCATGTATTGAGGTGTGTTGAAGTAAAATATATTTTTATGTAAATATGGCTGTTTATTACTATGTGCTAAAACTGTATATCGGTGCATAAAAATCTAAATGATTCAATATAATTCTTCCTTTTTTAATCTAGTGAAAATAGTACAAAACAATCACGTCTTTCTTATTGTTTTATGTATTTATTTATCTAAGTTGTATGTATTTATTATTTATGCACACATTTGAATCTACTTTCCAACAATGGCTGTTAATTTGAAATTATGATTCCTAATCTATTTTCTAAAGATTTCAATACGTAAATATTGACATACTCTACTAACTGACAACCCAGACTCATGACAAGTCTTAGTAATCGTAACAAGTCATATGAGTTGGCTCGTACAAAAACTTTCAACTTTTACTCTGATAGAGAAAAATAAATGAATCAAGGAACAATGTTTAAATGAGTGTTGATGTATTTAAAAATAATATTTTATTATTATAATTTTTTTTATTTTATTCGCTAAACCAAACCTAAACCTAACCATAAAGTCTAACCCATTATCCAAACCCTAAAGCTACCCACAATTTTAATGGGAAAATAACTTTTGTGCACCATGGAGGAAAGAATGGGGTTTCTCATCAGAACAATGCGATGGATGCTTATGACAGCTTATTGACATACTGTACATTAGTCATTTGAATTGCATAAACCTAATTTGTTCACTGATGTTTCTTTCCTAAAAAATAAATAATAATAAATTAAGTGTTTGATAGGAGGCTAGTTAAATCTTGATGCCTGTATTGTATCAGTTTGAAATTCTGTTAATAAAATGAGTAGCTGTTCATACAACAAGTTATACAATATCTTATAATTTTGTCATCTCATATGAATTTTTATGAGTTATGATGGTATTGAATATCATATAAAGACAAAAAAAAAATATTAATTTAAATCTCTCAGTCCTAAAGAATTGACTGGGGACACTGGTATTCCTGCTGTTGTTTTAACCCAAATAAAGTACAATAAACATAAATAAACATTTGAGTTGGGAGGATGGTTGAATCAGTTTGTATACTTAAAGGTGCAGTATGCAACAATTTTCATGTAATATTCAGCTTTTTTTTTTTGCCAGTGTGTGAACGGCTTGTAATGCAATTTAAAAAATGAGCCCATACCAGATTTACTAGGTTGACTATAAAATCCTGTAGACTGATTTTCATGTGAAGGGAGTGGGTCGGTTTTGCCTGGAAAATCCAAAGGATGTGACATTAATGCACGCTCCCGAAATACTTGACTCAATGCTTCTCTTCTGCTATTGAACAGCGACAACAAACACTCTGGCTAAGCGGGAACGTGATCGTGGTTGAGCGAAAACTATAGTGAACATCAGCAGGGCATTTGATTCCTGGAGGGACTTTCGGTTTTGGGGATCAAAACAAACCCTGAATTGGCGTTCTTCTTATTGGACAGGTAAGCTTACATAACTACAAAGCATGTGAAATATAGTGCCATAAGGATCGATCTGCGTAATTTTAGCTAACTTGATCTTGCCTGCTAATGCTGACGAATTGCAAGCTACCTTACTTTGTCATTTTCAAATAATTTAAACAATCTTCCATTTATACTAAAAGTCAGGTATACAGGATCAAATTAAACAAATACGCTGGTTTCTTGATCGTAGTACAACATATGACATACAAAACAAAAAAAAAACAAAACAAAAAAAAAAACTCAAGATGGCGCCGAGTATGGCTGCTGCGTCGCGAGCTCCGTCAAAACACTGCAGTTTATTGTTTGTTTTGTTTACAGTTCTGTGTTTTTTAGTCTTGGATGTTGTCTGCCTTATTGTGTACGACAGACAAACGCTTTTGGGCATTGGTTCGGCAATCACACACCGAAAACCGGACTTCACATTCCTCAATGCCGACCCGCGGTTTACAAACACGCCAGCGGAGCCCTTTGTTTGGGCTGCCCGGCCGCGGAAACGCAGAAGGAAAAGAGGAAAAAGAGCCGGCGTTCTCATCAGATTAAGACGACGCGCAAATCGCCCCCCGCTACCCAGTATACTACTGGCAAATGTTCAGTCTCTGGACAACAAGCTCTGCGAGCTGAGAGCGCGGATCTCCTTCCAACGAGAGACGAGAGAATGCTGCGTTATCTGTCTTAAGGAAACCTGGATGTCCGCGGAGATTCCAGACTCGGCCATCGAACCCACGGGTTTCTCCGTGCACCGAGCGGACAGAGCAAAAGACCTCTCAGGTAAAAGCAGAGGTGGAGGTGTATGTTTTATGATCAACAAATCATGGTGTGATCAGAGGAATGTACATTTTATCAGGTCTTTCTGCTCTCCTGATCTGGAATATCTCATGCTTCTGTGTCGACCATTCTGGCTACCGAGGGAATTCACAGCGGTCATTATCACTGCTGTGTACATCCCCCCACAAGCCGACACAGACCGGGCACTTAGGGAACTGTATGGCAGTATAAGTGAGCAGGAAACCGCACACCCTGAGGCTGCGTTCATTGTTGCCGGGGACTTCAACAAAGCCAACTTTAAAACAATAGCACCAAAATACCACCAACATATCAGCTTCAACACACGAGGGGACCGGGTTTTGGATCATTGCTATTCTCCTTTCCGGGATGGCTACAAATCCCTCCCCCCGCCCACCATTTGGCAAATCCGACCACTCCTCCATGGGTTAACGGCGATGTTCGCGCGGCACTTACTGCGCGGACCACCGCTTTTAATTCCGGGAACGCGGAGGAGCGTAAACAAGCCAGTTATGCCCTCCGTAACTCCATCAGTACAGCCAAACGCCAGTACAGGCACAAAATTGAAGGACAGTTCAACACACCACTGACTCCAGAAGTATGTGGCAGGGAATTAACACCATCACGGACTATAAACAGAATAAAAACTCCGCCATGAACACCGTTGCCTCTCTCCCGGACGAGCTTAATACTTTTTATGCTCGTTTCGAGGAAAACAACAACACCGCCCTCGCAGAGAGAGCACTCGCGGCCGATACTACAGATGATGGTTCACTCTCCGTTTCTGTTGCGGATGTAACCCGATCCTTTCGACGGGTGAACATTCGCAAAGCCACGGGTCCAGACGGCATTCCGGGCCACGTCATCAGAGCATGCGCGAACCAACTGGCTGGTGTTTTTACGGACATTTTCAACCTGTCCCTCTCCCTGTCTGTAGTCCCCACATGCTTCAAAACATCAACCATTGTGCCTGTACCGAAGCAATCAAATATCACTTGCTTAAATGACTGGGGTCCTGTTGCCCTGACCCCCATCATCAGCAAATGCTTTGAGAGGTTGATCAGAGATCACATCTGCTCTGTTCTGCCCACCTCTTTGGACCCCTGGCAGTTTGCCTACCGTAACAACCGCTCCACTGATGATGCCATTGCATCTACAATACACACTGCTCTATCCCGCCTGGAAAAAAGGAACACGTATGTGAGAATGCTGTTTGTAGACTACAGCTCAGCATTTAACACCATAATGCCTTCCAAGCTTGATGTGAAACTCCGGGCTCTGGGCTTAAACAGCTCGCTGTGCAGCTGGATCCTGTATTTCCTGTCAGGCAGACGTCAGGTGGTTAGAATGGGCAGCAACATCTCCTCATCACTGACCCTCAACACTGGAGCCCTGCAGGGCTGTGTTCTCAGCCCACTCCTGTATTCCCTTTACACACATGACTGTGTGGCGACACATAGCTCCAATGCCATCATTAAGTTTGCTGACGATACGACGGTTGTAGGTCTGATCACTGACAATGATGAAACAGCCTACAGAGAGGAGGTGCACACTCTGACACGCTGGTGTCAGGAGCACAACCTCTCCCTCAACGTCAGTAAAACCAAGGAGCTTGTGGTGGACTTCAGGAAGAAAGACAGAGAACACAGCCCCATCACCATTAATGGAGCACCGGTGGAGAGAGTCAGCAGCTTCAAGTTCCTCGGTGTCCACATTACTGAGGAACTCACATGGTCCGTCCACACTGAGGCCGTTGTGAAGAAGGCTCACCAGCGCCTCTTCTTCCTGAGACGGCTGAGGAAGTTTGGAATGAACCAACACATCCTCACACGGTTCTACACCAGCACTGTAGAGAGCATCCTGACTGGCTGCATCACCGCCTGGTACGACAACCGCAAAGAACTGCAAAGGGTGGTGCGAACGGCCAGAAACATCATCGGAGGTGAGCTTCCCTTCCTCCAGGATATATATAACAGACGGTGTGTGAATAAAGCTCGGAGGATTATCAAAGACTCCAGCCACCCGAGTAATGGGCTGCTCTCACTGCTTCCATCAGGCAGGCGGTATTGCAGCATCAGGACCCGCACCACCCGACTACATGACAGCTTCTTCCCACAAGCAATAAGACTTTTGAACACATGATCTCTCACGATCTACAATCAGCACTGCACTTTATTAATCCTCATTCTGTCAATATATTCTCGCTCCCAATTCAGTTAGTGTATATATATATTTTTACCCTTACCTAGTGTATGTGTATTCTACATTGTGTGTATTGTGTACATTTGATATGTAAATTGTTGTGTAGGTATATGTACATTTGTTATGTAAATTGTGTTGTGTAAATATGTTGTTTATTGTAAAGTGGTTTATGTCTCGTCACTGTCATTACTGCAATGTTGCTCGGAACTGCACACAAGAATTTCACCTGCTGTTGCACTCGTGTACACAGTAGTGTGACAATAAAGTGATTTGATTTGATTTGATTTTGATTTGATAAAATAGTAAACAGTAAACTATCTGGTATAGTTCGGCAGTATGTAGCTGTATGTGTATCAGTATGCTATGTTAGCTGATAAGTAGTTTTCAAATCAAATCAAAATCAAATCAAATCACTTTATTGTCACACTACTGTGTACACGAGTGCAACAGTGGGTGAAAGTCTTGTGTGCAGTTCCGAGCAACATTGCAGTAATGACAGTGACGAGACATAAACCACTTTACAATAAACAACATATTTACACAACACAATTTACATAACAAATGTACACATACTTACACAACAATTTAAATATCAAATGTACACAATACACACAATGTAGAATACACATACATTAGATAAGGGTATAAATATATATACACTAATTGAATTGGGGAGAATATATTGACAGAATGAAGATTAATAAAGTGCAGTGCTGATTGTTGATCGTGAGAGATCATGTGTTCAAAAGTCTTATTGCTTGTGGGAAGATGCTGTCATGTAGTCGGGTGGTGCGGGTCTTGATGCTGCGATACCGCCTGCCTGATGGAAGCAGTGAGAGCAGCCCATGACTCGGGTGGCTGGAGTCTGATAATCCTCCAAGCTTTATTCACACACCGTCTGTTATATATATATATATATATATATATATATATATATATATATATATATATATATCCTGGAGGGAGGGAAGCTCACCTCCGATGATGTTTCTGGCAGTTCGCACCATCCTTTGCAGGTCTTTGCGGTTGTGGGCGGTGCTATTGCCGTACCAGGCGGTGATGCAGCCAGTCAGGATGCTCTCTACAGTGCTGGTGTAGAACCATGTGAGGATGTGGTGGTTCATTCCAAACTTCTTCAGCCATCTCAGGAAGAAGAGGCGCTGGTGAGCCTTCTTCACAACGTCCTCAATGTGGACGGACCATGTGAGTTCCTCAGTAATGTGGACACCGAGGAACTTGAAACTGCTGACTCTCTCCACCGGTGCTCCATTAATGGTGATGGGGCTGTGTTCTCTGTCTTTCTTCCTGAAGTCCACCACAAGCTCCTTGGTTTTACTGACGTTGAGGGAGAGGTTGTGCTCCTGACACCAGCGCATCAGAGTGTGCACCTCCTCTCTGTAGGCTGTTTCATCATTGTCAGTGATCAGACCTACCACCGTCGTATCGTCAGCAAACTTAATGATGGCATTGGAGCTATGTGTCGCCACACAGTCATTTGTGTAAAGGGAATACAGGAGTGGGCTGAGAACACAGCCCTGCGGGGCTCCAGTGTTGAGGGTTAGTGATGAGGAGATGTTGCTGCCCATTCTAACCACCTGACGTCTGCCTGACAGGAAATCCAGGATCCAGCTGCACAGCGAGCTGTTTAAGCCCAGAGCCCGGAGTTTCACATCAAGCTTGGAGGGCACTATGGTGTTAAATGCTGAGCTGTAGTCTACAAACAGCATTCTCACATATGTGTTCCTTTTTTCCAGATGGGCGAGAGCAGTGTGTATTGTAGATGCAATGGCATCATCAGTGGAGCGGTTGTTGCGGTAGGCAAACTGCAATGGGTCCAAAGAGGTGGGCAGAACAGAGCAGATGTAATCTCTGATCAACCTCTCGAAGCATTTGCTGATGATGGGGGTGAGGGCAACAGGACACCAGTCATTTAAGCAAGTGATTTTTGATTGCTTCGGTACAGGCACAATGGTTGATGTTTTGAAGCATGTGGGGACTACAGACAGGGAGAGGGACAGGTTGAAAATGTCCGTAAAAACACCAGCCAGTTGGTTCGCGCATGCTCTGATGACGCGGCCCGGAATGCCGTCTGGACCCGCGGCTTTGCGAATGTTCACCCGTCAAAAGGATCGGGTTACATCCGCAACGGAGACGGAGAGTGAACCAACCTCTGTAGTATCGGCCGCGAGTGCTCTCTCCGTGACGGCGGTGTTGTTGTTTTCCTCGAAACGAGCATAAAAAGTATTAAGCTCGTCCGGGAGAGAGGCAACGGTGTTCATGGCGGAGTTTTTATTCCGTTTATAGTCCGTGATGGTGTTAATTCCCTGCCACATACTTCTGGAGTCAGTGGTGTTGAACTGTCCTTCAATTTTGTGCCTGTACTGGCGTTTGGCTGTACTGATGGAGTTACGGAGGGCATAACTGGCTTGTTTACGCTCCTCCGCGTTCCCGGAATTAAAAGCGGTGGTCCGCGCAGTAAGTGCCGCGCGAACATCGCCGATAACCCAGGGTTTCTGGTTGGGGTAGATCCGTATAGTTTTCGTCAGAACAACGTCCTCTACGCACTTCCTGATGAAACACATTACGCTATCAGCGTAAACCTCGATGTCGTCATCGGAGGCAGACCGGAACATCTCCTAGATCTTTTAGATTCTTCTCAAAGTTTGTAGTAAAACAATCATAACTGTGTAATTTTAATTATGCTACATCATCTGTCAGCATGATGCCGGTGAATCACATTCAGTCTCTTTGTACGTTACGTCATTGTTTTGGTCGATGCTCACTCGATCATGTACCTATTAGTGTGTGCACGAGCATGAGCACGAGCAACAGGTAGCTGGCAGCAGTTCACTTAAAGGCCACAGGTATCATTAATAACAAGGGTTTCTGAATCTTACATACTGCACCTTTAAGTTGAATTAAAAAGTACATTTGCCAAATCAACTGAAAAACATTTGTTGAATCAATCCAAATCTGTGTCAGTTAACTCTGCATCATTTCTCGCAAAAACTTTGATTCTGACAAATGTAAATTATGTTGAATCTAAGCACAAACAATATCACCCTCAATGTTGTCCCAACAAGCTTAACAAATGTGTCTTAACAAACTATTTCATATTGAACAATGTTACTGATTTGCCAGATCCCAGCATGCATTGCCGTATGAATATATATATATATATATATATATATATATATATATATATAATGGTTTTAGTGTTACAGGCTTATTGTTTGCTGTTTGCAGACTTAATCTGTGCTGCTGTTGTTTTTTGTCATCACTGTTAGTTAATAGTTGTGTGATGATGTTCTGAGCTCATCTGTTTACTTAATGATGTTTGTTGATTGTCACCATTATGAAGTGTGTGTGTGTCAAGTGTTGAGGTCTATGTGCCTCCCTCACAAGTTATCACTACTGTGTTGGCTTAGCAATAAGCCAATGCCTTAAAAGGCAAGGAATGTTCTATGCTTTGCATAAAGTATGCAGATAAAATGTAAGTGTTTAAAAAAAAAAGTGTAATTATATTTGTTATTTAAAAAAAAAGACTCAATGTGACTTTAGTCAAAGCAAAGATAACAAAACTAAGATCATTTGAATCAACCCAAATATTTTACCACAGAGAAAATTACTTTTGCGGGGCAAGTTTCAATATTTTTTTTAAGTTCAATGAACTTGTCCGGGGGAGGCTTAAGTGGTTTACTTACAAACTGGTAATGACAATGGTATTATGCTATAAATATGGTTTATGAGGACATTTCTAGTCTCCCCATAAATCAAATCAATTAAAAAACATCCTACACAATGTTTTATAGAAAATGTAAAAATGCAGAAAGTTTTTTGTGAGGTTTAGGTTTAGGGGATAGAATCTATAGTTTGTTTAGTATACAAATCATTATGTCTATGGAGAGTCCTTATAATGATAGCTGCACCAGTGTGTGTGTGTGTGTGTGTGTGTGTGTGTGTGTGTGTGTGTGTGTTAAGATGTTTACTGATGCAATGTCAAAAAGTGTATGTACTTGATTAGTTGCACGCTTAATTTGTATGCAGAGGTTTTGTGGTGGGCGACAATAAACAGTGTGAATATGCATATGTGTGTAAGCATGCAATTTTGTTTTTAACCACTGCAACCAAAGAAAACAACATGTTGATTGATTGGCTGCCTGATTGAAAGTCACCTATGGGTAGCAGCATTATAGTCCACTTCGACATTATTGTGAGAGGGGGAGTGTGAGACTGCGTTTAATTTAATTACGTTGACATTAATGAATGAGTTATGCAACCCAAAACCACAAAGACCATAAATTACACACAGGGCAAAAATGAGCACCGTGACGACCAAACTTGTCGGTCTTAAACCACTCAGTGCTGTTGGTCTATTTGGCGATTTATATACTGTTATGTCTGATTGCTGTTTCACAGATTGCTCAAGTAGTTTACTGCATCACAATCAGTTTTGACAGCTTTAATATTACTCTTCTCTGCCCTAGTGTTTGTTCCTTCTGTTTTAGTTTTTTTGTTTAATGCAACTATTTACTTGTGTTGTTTTTTGATGACCTGTTTAATTTTATTTATTTTGTGATGTTTTTCCTTTTTTTCCCTTTCCTTTCCTAGGTTTCTTTTTCTAGTTTGCCAATTGATCCTTTTATATCTTAATTTAGAGTGTCGTACAATTTGCATTTATTGCTTCAGTTTCCACTGAAGAAAGCCATTATGCTGTGAATTTGACAAGAATTTAGAGGGAATAAGGAATCTGCTTTTGAACTTTCTGCATGTGTTTGAATCACTTTGTGTCTTTCTGAATATTTGACCACACAGGTGGTATGAAGTGTCTTCACTGGAGATTAAGGGTCAGCCACAAGGCCCTGTTTGCTTCCTTTTATTGTCATTGTGTCACATTATTTTGAAAATGTTGGTATTTAACTGGCAAATTATTTTAAAGTATTTAATACTGCTATTTATGGGTGAATAACATTTTACTTCTATTTCATTGTGGAAAATAACATTTGTATTTTGTATTTGGCCTGAAGTCCCCGTCTCTCATTCAGAAAACAAAACTAAAGTGGCTCTATATGGTTTGTGGTTACCCTTATATTTTTCCTTGGTTGCAACATTTACAAGGTGGTGTAGTCTGATTCTTTCATTTGTAAAATCACCCAAGTATTGGTTAGATATTTAAGGCTGTCAGTCATGAGAGTACAGGTACAGCAAATTATGACATAATCCTTTTTTTTGCTGAACTTATTATTCACAATATAAGATTGTATTATTTTTGTAGGTCCACTGCAAGCCTAACAGGGGAAATAATGTTAGAATGAGTGTAGCTTTCTGTTACTCCTTTGGCTCATTCTTTCTCTTTTCTCTTTGTCATGTTGGTCTATTTACAGTGAAATACAGCCACAACAGGAAAATCCTTTCAACTGTCACAAGTCATTCTGGCAGCTTCAGCAGTAGACAGCATCAGGCTTAGTCTCTGAGGCCTATTTATCATTGAAAAGCAGGTGGACTACTGAAGGATGCTTGGAGACTCAGACACAACTATCCACTAAAATGAGTCCCAGAGCAGGGCACAGTGGTATTCCTGCATGAATTGGGATGATTTTTATGGTTTTATTTTGCATTGTTAAAATTTCAGACTTTCAACAAAGGTGGCAAATCATTATTTTTAGTAAAGGATCTTAATTATATAATTGTGGAATGTTTCAAGGACAGATGATCTATTCCCTGTTGTCTTTTTCTGAAAATATCCTGAAAATATATTTTTGTAATAGAGATGCCCAAGGTACTGGTACTTCGGTTATACTTGGATGATAACATGCCAATGTCATTTAATTTGACAACATCTTTTTCAAAGAAGGAGTGTGTCTATTATCATATTAGTTTAATTTGTTAAATTTTCACTGGTACAGGTACTACAGCTGAGAAAAATGGTGATTTATGCCAATTTAAGTATTTCTATTTTACATTTCATAATTTTATTTTTACATATTTTAATTACATGTATTAACAGTGAAATTAAGTCTGTACTTATTTTTATACTTGAATACTTATTTCTTTCAAAATATTGCTTTTATTTGACATTTTATAGCTTGTAGAAATCACATTTGCTTCGAGGTCAGCTGCCTTCTCAAAAAATTATGCCTTTTTAAATTTAGATAAAGATTGTGAGCTTATGCCAGACTTTTATATAAACGTTGCATGTCCTTTGCTATATGCAACGCATAATATGATTTAATTTAAACCAAATTACCTCAGTTCAGAATAGATGTGTACACACAGGTACGTAAATGCATCCCGCGACTTGATCAATACAACAGTTTCAATATTATCTGAAATAACTGCACCCTCGCGCTCCCCTTCCCCTCTATATTGCTCTCACACACGTGGAAACACATACAGTACATACACGCATTATGCACACTTAATCACAAGAGAAAAACAGTGTAGTCATGTCAGTGCACACCTGCATCTGAGTAGGGTTGAAAACAGTTGTTAAGGTATACAACAGAAAAGCTTTATACAAAAGTGCTGACACTCGCTACTGCTGAAAAGTGCTTAAACTTACAACTTGGCGATTTTGAAGCGATGTTACTTCTGACAAGAGCTGCAACAAATAAAGGTAATCCCACACACGATCTCTATTAGTTTCTGAGCTCTTTTGATCACAAACTCACACACAAATGCACACACACATGCACAAATGCACTACCTTGTTACTAAGTGCTCCAGTAAAGCAGCGCAAGCCTCGCAATCCTCCATTCATAGTTCTAAAGTGCCGTTTTCAAACTGTATTACAGCAAAACGCTGAATCCATGTTGGAAGGAAATATTTCCACTCACAAGAGCGTTTTAGTGAGGAAAACCGTAAAAATTTCTTGATAAAACCCTGAACATTTTATTAAGGTGTGGTAACTGTGGTGTAAGTGGAATAAGTGCAATTACTTACTTATATTATGCAATAGTCAAATATTTCTGTCAGAATTTCTTTCACACTTTATTTTAATGCTCTTTGATGAAACCTGCAAGCCCCTTTATCTCATGAAGCAAAACCTTTGAGATTTCGTTTCATCATTTTGCCACTCAACAGAAATAAAGCGTGTATCTCCTCTGTTACTGCATGTAATTAACACTGTGTGTTTGAACCTGCTATAACTAGGAACATAAGACATTTCCCGATTGTTAAAGTGAAAATGAAGCGCTTTGTGTTCACTGACAAAGCTTTGATTTGTTTGCTTATATTTTTGCAGGAATTTGGAACGAGCCCCTGCTGACAGCGCGCATCTGAGCATTTCCAATTAAAATTTATTTTCAACATCCTGGGTCTGTGGAGTGAAGGTTGAGATACTGGATTTTTTTTGCCTTTTCTTTTCTCAGCATGACACAAACAATACATTAAGACTGAGCAAAATGAATGTACTTGGGGAAGGAACAGAAAGGAATATCACAGTATTTGTGATGACAGTGATGAATGGCTTATGTATCTTCACAACAAGACATAAGCTCTCAGGCCCTCAAACGCTACAAATACTTGCACCCTCCTAAAAACTGAAAGGTACAGGGGAGGGAGCTGTAAAGAAACAGTCAGTGACTTGCGAGGCTTGAAGAGCATGCTGTGAATCCATCTGGTTTGTGTGAGTGCTCATGCTGTTTGCTTTTGCAGGCAGAATGCAATAGGAACCGAACATTTTAATATAGGCCATCTTGTTGCAAATCCCTTAAACTGATCTGTGGAATCACCACCACCTCTGAGCTGTGGCAAAATCTGATAGTAACCGGTGAAAAATCCTAAAGTCCACGTTTTGCTCAAAAAAATATTTCTCAGGCTCAACCATTCAATAAGCGATCCAGGGTTTTGTGTCACTGGCCCATTTTTTCAAAATTGTTTTCTAGTTTCAGTTTAATATACATTTTTCAGTCATTTAAATGCAATATCATGCATTTACTGATGTAATTTTTATATTTTTATAATTGTGTTAAATTTCTTAGGGCGGTCTACTTTTATCCTTTTTTATGCTTAAAGGTGGGTTGTAAAGTTTTCAAATTGGAAAATATATGAGAATATTTTCAAGAATACATTTGTTTTGTTTTAATTTTTCCAACTAAGTTTTTATTTAATGTAAAACTGATGTTTCTAATTCTTTCTGTATTACCCAGCATAGTCATCTATAAGTAAGGTCTGAAGGTTGATTTCACCTAAAAGAGTAACACTGCTGTCCAGGGGCACTGCTCAGGGCTTAAGCCTGAATGATTTTAGTGTTGCCTTGAATGTTTTTTTGTTCAGAACTGCCCAGTGTCATGTACATTTTTTAATTCATGTTTTTCATGTCTTTTATTTTGAAAGTTTATTTCCTGTATCATGTCATATGTTCCCTGGTCATGTGATTCCTGTTCTCCTCCATGTTTATGTGTCTTGTTTTATTGGTTTATTGTCTAGTTATCGTGTGATCAGTTCTGTCTTTTCATTGGTTCTTGGTCATTGTTTGTCTTCTCTCCCATGTCACGTATTTAAGCCTCATGTTTGACATTGCCCATTGTCAGGTATTGTGTGTGTTTGTTAACATTGTCAAGCCATGTCAGATCAAGTCAAGTTTATGCCTCTCTGATCCATCAGCTCCACCAGGGACCTCCTTCCCTACGGCTCTGCCTTGGTCCTCAGTCCCACCATCTCCACCGTCTCCACCTCAGTCTTCCGATCCCCCCAGCTCCGCATTACTCCTCCGAGCCTCCAGCACCGCATTGGTCCTCCCTGCCATAGGCTCCACCTTGGCCCTTCGAGTCTTCGGCTACTCTCTGGGCACCAAGTTCCAATGTGTCACCCTTCAAGTCTCTCACGGCTCCAAATTCCATGACTTTGCCCCTCAAGTCTCTCACAACCCCACTTTCTACAGCTCCACACCTCGAGCCTCTCAGGGCCCCACCTTCCACTGACTCAGCCCTGGTCCCATGCACCACACCATGCCATCCCAAGCCATGCCTCAAGACCCCCCCCCCCCCCCCCCTTAACTTTGAGTATATACTATGTTTATTTTTGCCTGCATTTAGGCAGGAGTTACAGTATTAGGTACAACATTTTTTTGGCTGGCATTTTCCAGCAATTTAAATGAAATTATATTCATATCACGTTCTGTGCTTCACAGGTGCTAAATCTTTTACTAAAATGCCCATTTTTGCAGTGCATTGAAGCCTGGATTTTACGTGCGAGACATCAGAAACCCTTGCTTGAGAGGTCCGCTCTGCTCTATCCTATTGTCTTTGGAGTGTGCATGGGTTAACTGAGCAACTTCCCTCGATATTGCAGCGCATACCACAAAACTGAATTCTACTGAAAATTTTCTATGGAAGACGTCAAACCTTTCCAACAGTTAGAGAGCACAGACATTATTAACAGCACTTAAGAAGAAAAGTGACAACACTGTTCCATGACACATACTAATATTTATTTAATATATTATTTACATTATCCTAACCACGGTTAAGAGGAGCAATCTATGATCTTCCCTGTGCTTATAACACTGCACTATAGATATATGGGCAAGTACATAAATGGCTTTAAAGTGTGTGCCCGGTTGGATAAAACATACAACAACATTAGGTAAAACCCTTAAAAATAACACTTAAAGTGTGATTTTGCCTTACCTGAAGGAATATCTTGAGGGTGTTGCATATAACCCCTTAGACACTTCTCTTAGGTAATGCCTCATAAATACCACATGACATACGAAGACGTCGGCTCGTGGTACCGCTCATATTACACAACTGTCTGTCTTGTTATGGAAGTCATAGCGTTTTCAAATTACATGGCGACAGGGGTGAACACTTTACAAAATATTTCACTACTGAAAAATCCCAGACAACTCTGCCTGGACTCCAAATAATGTTTCACAACAGAGTACACACGAGAAGTGATACGAGATACGAAAACAAATGCATGATCATATGTTCAGAATATGATGTGTATGTTACAATATGAACATGGTGGTGGCAGCATCATGCTTTAGGGCTATTTCCTTCAGCTGGAACTGGGGCTTTATTGAAGGTGGAGGGAATCATGAATAGCTCCAAGTACCAGTCAATTGTGGCACAGAACCTTCTGGCGTCGACTAGAATGTTGAAAATGAAGAGATCTTTCACCTTTCAGCATGACGATGATCCAAAGCACACATCCCAGCAAGAGCCCAGACCTGAATCCTATAGAAAATCTCTGGGGGGACTGGAAGAGGGCTGTACACAGGAGATTTTACAGATCTGGAAAGTTTTTGCAAAAAAAAGTGGGAAAATATTCCTGTGTCAAGATAATAGACTTCATACTCCATCCATACAGACTGAGTGCTTAATAAAAGGGTGCTTCAACTAAGTATTAGTTCAGGGATGTGCGCAGTTATGCAGCAAGGTGATTCTTTTTAAATTATATAAGTTATATAAGTTTTTATTTATTTATTTCAGATATGTGTCACTTTGGTTTTCAGTGACATTGCATAGGTTGTAATATTTATATTAAAGGTGCAAACACTCTGATATGATTCATCTTTGTTTAATTTTTTACATCACAAAAACCTGCTGTTTTAATATGGGTGTAGACTTTTTATATCCACTGTATATTCTGCTCTATTGATGTTTTCCTTGGATTATGGAAATAATTAAGGGTCAGCTGAAATGAAAACAATGTTATGAAGAAGGAAACAAATATTCTCACTTGTACGGTCAAAATGTGGTCTACAGTCAGAATGTTATAACTTGTCCTATAGAAATTAGTGTTTATAATTGCAAATTAAATTGTTTGATTTTCACATAGCACCTTAATGTAAAAATAAATTATGTCATAATTAAATGGTTTCAGATGCTTTTATTACTTTCATTACATAATGGTTTCTAGCTTTCATTACTGAATAATGAATACTAGAAAATCCCCTCATATGTGGAAAGCAAACTTGAGTGACATTTAAGATGACATTGATTTGATGAATATAAAACAGAAAATAATGTCTCTCTGTCTGGCGGTCCGAAGAAGTTGTACTCCGAACGTCTAGGTTATGGATGTAACCTCCGTTCCCTGATGGAGGGAAGGAGACGTTGTGTCGAAGAAGCAACACTAGGGGTCTCTCTTGAGCGCCGAATATGCCTCTGATCTATGAAAAAAGGCCAATGAGACATTGGCAGACAGTATTTGCATACCCTGCCCCGGAGGGTTAGCGACTGAGGAGGAGGTCCAGTGTCGGCATCCTCTAGACTCATCGGAACCGGCCGGCCGGGGGACAGTCGTGGGGCTGAAGGCGGGGGGTCCGTGTCCAGCATGTCGGGACTGTAAAGATCTGGCGGCAGGGTGCTGTGAGAATGGCATTTGCGGGCCAGGTGACCCAGAGACAAAGGAAATAGCTCTGTTATTGAGAATGTGGATATCGCAGCCCCATGTAGGGGGGGCAGCAAATTTAATAAATTCAACAAAAGATTCTCCTCCCGGCCCTCCACCGGGGGATGGTGCTAACCAGCTAACATCTCAGGAGCACCTGGGAGCCTTCCGGGTTCTCGAGAGGGGTCCGTGAAACGGGGGGCGTCTGATTCCTGCGGAGTGCTCGATGCTAGGGCTGAGAGCCGGGCCCGGGTTGAGGCAGAGCAGGGTGTTTCTTTGCCGCAGGAGGACGCCCTCGGCGAGTAGACTGGGCATAGCCCATGGCGGCAGGCTTGCAGCGGGGCAGGATGTGAGATATTGAGAAAGCGAGCCTTGTCGGCCTCACGCATCTCAACCAAGTTCAGCCACAGATGGCGTTCCTGGACCACGAGCGTGGCCATCGCCTGCCCGAGTGACGGCGCTGTGACCTTTGTGGCACTAAGGGCGAAGTCGGTCGCTGAGTACAGTTCCTGCAGCACATCGGGATCAGGGATACCCCCGTGCAGATCTTTGAGCGCTTTGGCCTGGTGGACTTGCAGGAGGGCCATGGCGTGCAGAGCGGAAGAGGCATGTCCGGTGGCGCTGTAGGCCTTCGCGGTCAGCAAGAATGTTGTCCTACAGGCCTTGGAGGGGAGCACAGGGTGACCCCGCCAGGTGGTAGGGTTTCTGGGGCATAAGTGGAGCGCAACAGCCCTATCCACCTGGGTGTACCCGTGGGCCGCTCCACCGTCGAGGGTAGAGAGAGCGGATGAGCGAGTAGCTTTGTGACAAGTGGAGTGCTCTCCACGATGACGTCAGCTCATCATGCACCTCCGGGAAAAATGGGACCGGGGGGCTGTGAGCGGTGCCCGGGCCCCAGGATCAAGTCATCCAACCGCGATGGCTGTGGGGAGGACGGAGGGTTCCAGTCCAAGCCCACGCTGGCGGCGGCCCGGGAAAGCATGTCGGTCATCTGAGCGTCAGCTTCAGCCTGGGCGTGCTGGCCCGAAGGCGGCAGCCCAGGGAGTCATCCACGTCAGATTCCGCGCTCTCCGATACAGTGGTGAGCTCATCCACTTTGAGCTCTAGAGGATAAGCAGGCTGGCTGTGAGGTGAGCCGCTATTGCCTTGAGCACGGACGTAAGTCAACGAGCGTGCTGGTGGGCGGGTGGTCCGAGTGGGCGTACCTGGCGGAGCTGTGCTTGCTGCCATCCCCAGATCGCCTCCATCGCCAGCTGCATCGTCCTCAATCCTGTGGGAAGAAGGAGCAATGCGGGAGGCGGCTGGAGTGGCGTGCTTTCTATTGAAAGTGTGCCACGACCGCAACGTTGCCATGGTCATGCCCTCGCAGTGAGAGCATGAAACATCCACAAATGCTGCCACGGTGTGATCGCTACCCAGACACACGAGACAACACCTGTGGCCATCTGAAGTGGAGAGCACTCTACTGCATCCAGTAGATCCAACAGCAGAGAGCATCAGAGGAACAGGAACGGGTGTGTGACTCGCAGCTCGCTGCAGTACAACCATCGGCTCTGAAGAAAATTTCTGAATGAACTCAGCGTATTTCCCCGCTTTTATACCCGTATAAAACCCGGGGGCGGGGTATGCAAATACTGGCTGCCAACTTCTCATTGGCCTTTTTTCATAGATCAAAGGCATATTCGGCGCTCAAGAGAGACCCCTAGTGTCGCTTCTTCGACACAACGTTGAAGTGAGCGACAGACGGGGAACCGTCATATCCTGCCAGAGATAAGATGCAGGGGCAAGGAGCCTACCCTTGTGCAGGACGGGACTCAACTTGTGGTGGTTGGGTGATGGAGGTTGCCGTGTTAGCACACTAAATTAGCAATATGATAGATTATGTGCAGACTTATAAAGCAATGGCTTACATGTGATTGGCTAGGAATTACCCAGCTAATGGTGTGATGATGTACAGCTGCTAGTCTTCCCACTAGAACAACGTTGCGCTTACATTTTTTTCTAAAAGCATGCTCTTTTAGTATTTTTAATGATTATGTTTTTGTACTTTTGTAACACTTTTGTACTTTTTTTGCATTACTTTTTCTATACATTCATAGCATTATAATAATGGTAATATGTGGGGGGGGGGGGGGGCAGGGTGGATACCCTTAGCCTCTGATGTTGTGGCTTCAGCCCTTATATTTAAATTCCTAGAGTCGCCCCTGCTGCTGTCCATCTAGCCCGACACAGCAACATTGTCTCGACTAATATACACCATCCATTCGGGGTGAAACTATCTGTATGTACAACGAACAGAATATGGTGGAAGAATTTTGGAATCTGTTTGAAAACAGTGATTTGCAATTTATTTAGGTGATGCTAGCGGTGCATAAATTACACACTTCTGTTTTAATGAAAAACATTTTTATTTAATTTTCGTTAACGATAATAACACTGCTCACAGGTGGTCAGGGCTAGATTATAGCTTCTCTCCAATCACACATCTCAGTCACACAGTGAGACAATGATCCTCCCCCTCAAAGCCACAGTTAAGACACCCTCCACCAGTGATGCTCTTGCAGAGTTGCCAAATCATTAGGCATCATGGACGCCATGGAAAATTAGATGACAGTGGGAGGTGTTTGGCTTGGACTTGTAATGAAAGCTTCTCCCATCATTTAAACAGGGAAATATAGCCAGTGGAAAGATGAACCAGGAACTGGCGCTTTTACTCTTGCACTTGCTTGAATCGAGTCTGCTTGTTTAAAGGTCATGTGTGTAATTTTCCGATGATAAAATACTTTGAGCTGTTCAATAAAATAATAATAATTTCTCAACCATTAATGTGAGTTTGGGGCAGGACAATCTGTTTGTCCAACCAATGGAGATGAGGTTGAAATGTTCAGGAAACCAGTCTGAAAAAATACTTTTTTCTTTTTTCTGTCTCAATTCTATATGATGACATTAGTGCCACAGAAATTACATGCTTCAACTTCAAGATGTGTCTGCTGTCCACCATCTGCATGAAGGAGCCTGTTGTTTATGGCTATAATAGTATTTACACAGGCTGCCCTCTATTAACCTACAGTTTATTTTACCCCATAATAATCTGAGAACTCTGAGCTTGTATATGTGTGTGTGCATGTTTACTCAGGAGGCAATACTTTCAGAGAACATGGGTGCTATGGAAGTTCATGCGTGTGTGTTTGTGTGTGTGTGTGTGTGTGTGTGTGTGTGTGTGTGTGTGCTTGTGAACTGTGAATCTAAGCTAGAGTGCATTGACACAAACGTGACAACGTAAGCGATTGGAGACATGGGACCATCCAAGCTTATGTGGGATGCAGCTCAATGAGTAACTCTGTGTGGCATTTGGCAAAGTGAATGGAGTGTGTTATAGTTCATATCTGTGTTTTTGTGTGCATGTCTCCAATTGCAATTGGTGACTAATTATGACAGTAGTGTAAAATAATTTCAAATTCAGTGTGTGAACTGCTCGAACATGACAGCTGGTTTGAGAATGACAAGCAACTAAAAGTACAGACAGGCCTTGTACATCAACTTGATTTTGTTTTTGCTCAAAACTGGTCTCAGATCATTTTCAAACTTTGACTCCAAGACAGCCCAATGACAGGCCGTAAACAGACATGGCTCTATGCCTTGCTATTATACATTATACGTTATCCCTTCAGATCAACTAGAGCAAGGTGTTTTGGCTGACATGATGTGTACCTTGTCTTGTTCCTAAACTCAACCTAACCTAACCTAACCTGACCTCAACCTAGTAGTGTTGGGTTTGAGTCAAGTCCAAGTCTTTAAACAATCGAGTCCGTGTCCAAAAGGGGTCAAGTTGGACTCAAGACATAGACTCATAAAAGGCCGAGTCCGAGTCGAGTCCGAATTAATCTGTTCATGAATCTGAATTAAAATTGTAATTGTAAACTCAACGTCAAGCGTATAAGCCTATTTTAACCATCACAACTAAGAAAAACAATTTGTCAATAAAAATGTAACAAAAACACATCTGTTACGTTTCATATATACATTTTAGTATGAACAAACTTAAAAAGTGGTTTCAGAATGAAAGCATATGCTTTAGGTGTATGAAAACAAAATTGTCCTTCAACATAATTCTTATTGCATTCTTTTTACATTTTCAATTATCTGTTGCTTTTTCCCCTCCACTCAAACATAGACTAAAGAAAGTGAAATCTGGGTTTGTCATAACAACCAAGATTATTATCCAATAGTTTCGAATTGTAATTTAGTTTTATTCCTACCTATTTTTCAATTTTCAATTCAATTTAGTATAGTTTAATTTAAAATTAACCCTATCTAAAGAAATAATAGTCTATACAGAGATTTCTTCATCTGCCGACTGATTTGGGAAAATAATCTGTCAACACAGTGGTAATTAGCACTCGCTGAGAAGTTACATCTCACGATCTAACTGCAAATGCTACATCCGAAAACACTGGAAAAGACCACTGCTAATATTATGGCCATGTCATCATGGACATGATTTTCTAATTAATTTGCAGAAAACGGCACAATGCGGGGTAGTTCTGCATGCTGCTCATCCAACTAAAACCCTGCTGTGTTCATGTGCATCTTGCAGCACCTGCTGCAAGATGCACATGAAAATATTTGATATTTGCTCAGCACTAGCCATGTTGGTCTGCAATCATTATGAAATCCAAAGAAGAAATACCAAAGAAATGTCACTGAGCTCTTCTTTAAAGGGTTACTTCAGGATTTAGCATTAAGCTTTGTATCAGTAGAAAACCAGTAGTATTTTCTAATTACCAAGCCCCCCCCCCCCCCCCCCCCCCATATCCCCCTGAGACGAGAGATTTATTTATTTTTAGTCTGGAAAAAATCCTCTGATGATGCAAAAATCGTCATTTTGCGTCATCGGAGGATTTTTGGTCCAGAGGCTTAAAACTACAGCCAGTATACCGCATGTTTTCACCACGCCCATATGGGGCGGGATCTCACTCACAGAATGTGAAGATAGTGTCAGCCATCTTTCTGTAGAAGCTAAGAAAACAGGCTCTTGCTCTGTGTAGAAAGTTTGTATACAAGTAGGCTAATCACGATGGCGGAATGTAGTTTTGAAGTTGAAATGGCAGAAGGGGATTACGAAGATCTGTTGCGAGAATCTGATGCTCTGATGCTGAGGCAGCCGGAGCAGCTGCTGTAGCAGGGGAGAAAAACCTGCTTGGCAGGCAGGAGGAAGAGCCCGGCCAGACTCGAGTTGGGGCGGACTGGTGGTGTCAGTGCTCTCGCTGTGCGCCTATGGAAACAGATAGAGAGTCCTATTGCTGTCGCAAATTTCAGCGATACTGGACGAGATCGCTGAATCCGCTGATGAAACAGCACCGATAACATGAGCATGTATAACTGAGCACCCAAGTTTTGTATCACACATGGACAGGGGAGTCCTGGAAACTTATTTTAGGATCCCGAAGATAAATTGGAAACGCCAGCCAAAGCCCACAGGGACAAACGGACGGCTTACTGTAAAGTGAGTATTTTGTTTGTTTTTCTTTTTTGTTACTAAGACGTCATGTACAGAGTTTGGACACACGGAATTATAATGTTCTTCCCGCATAGTCAGTCAATTTATCAACTAACTCACGATTTATAGAGTCACGATGTATCAAAGCAAGCATAGTTGTATCATATTTGCAGATACTGCCGCCTGTAACCGGTAGGTGTGGTTTGGGAGTGGCCTCGTAAGGGCAGCAAAGCAAGTGCATTCTGGGAGTTGTTGTCTTTCAGCCACATGTGTAAAAAATACATTTTCTGCCTTTTCTCTGTCTAGAATGCTTCAAATTCAAAAATAATTTCACATTTATACTATATAAATGACCAATTTTAAATACACATTCATCTTCCCAGAGGTGAAGTATCCCTTTAACTGCAAAACATGGAGAATTGGACAGAATTATCCTTCAAAAGATATAGGCTTAAAAAAGATTTGCATAGGTTAACCAGTGGTTTACAATAAAAATAACTAAATTCAATAACTCCTAACATGAAGTTTTGCTTCATACAAACTCTGCCATCAAATTATACATTTTATAGTCTAGAATTAAACTATAAACAAAATATGTTGCTGCCCAAAATATCATCATAATTTATTGTGCAGGGTTGAATGATTTGAATTGTGGAAAAAGCTGTAAAAGAACATACAGCATTTAAGCAGCTCTTCAATGCTTTGAGCATAGTCTATCAATAATAAATAGATGCTGTTTATCTGGTTAGAGCTGCTGTCTGCTTTAGCAATATTTTTTTTTCTCAACTATTTAAAAAGTTACAGATAATTCATCAAGCTCTTTTAGACAAGTTCAAGCTGAAAACACTGCATGCACCACAAGAGACTGCAGAAGCCTACATGTGTATATGCATGACAACTAAAAATACTTAATATACAATATTACTACAATTTTTTCTGTGTTTTTATTTCGATATGCTGTTTTTAGTAAACTGTGAGGGACATGATGTGGGTGACTTGACTCAATGAAGTTCTTGATTTTAAGTTTTTAACCACAACAAAACATCGATGCGAGCACAAATGCTGCATGCAATTCTACCAGTTGTCAGGTCCAGTGCCATGCGAAACTGCCTTGTTTAGTTTCTATTACATTAGATACATACCTGTCTTTACGTTTTCGTCATGCCAGCCATCTCGGTAATTGATGTTATACAGTAGTATTTTCTAGTATTTGTGTGTGTGTGTGTTTTTGCTTAAAAATGGTGAAACAACTCTGGCTATGTCTACAACATCAGGGGGTGCTACAGCTGCATGCAGAAACACACAAAACTTTTAATGTAGTGTATGACTTGGAAGGAAAAGAGTGGTTGAGAGCATTTCTCTGCATTAAAAAAAGGCAGTGGTAAATTGTTCTAGAAACAGAAATGTTTTTTTTTGTTTTTGTTTTTTGTTTTTTTTTAGTCTGGTCTCTTTTTTTTTTTTTTTTTTGCAGCTTAAGGCAGTCGCACATCAAACAAGAAGCTCCACACCATGTCACGTTGCATCTAGGACACGGCACAGGTATCAAACACAGGGCATGTCTATGAGGTTCACGTGGCAGACAGTACACACAAAAGTTAGCATGGTTCTTCCTTCTTAAAGAATGAACAAGGCTAGAGTAAATAATATATGTCCATTGATAATGATTTGGGTTGAATTTAATAGAAAATATTCGAGTTGCACTATGTGGCACGGCAGCAATTTGAGCTGCCTCTGGAGTTGTAGGTAGGCACGCCAACAGCTGGTGGCGGCAGTGTGCATCCATTCATAGAAAACATTCATAGAACGTGTCCATTGTGCGACGCCCTTTACAGTCCTTACAATAGACAGTCTTCTTGGGCTGTGGAGGAATTTTTGAGTTGTAAAAGAAATGCTGTTTTTATAGCATTTAAAGATTCTAAATCAATATTTTTTTTACTTACATATGATATTGTTAGGCCTAATGTATTCAGATATAAGACAAAGGCAGGCCTACATACAATCATAAAGCCTGACTGAGGCCTACATACAGTCATAAAGCCAAACTACAACAAAAAATCAAACAAAGGGAGTCCATAAAAGTCTACAAATCCCATGAAGCCTTGCTCACTTTCACCTATGTGTGAAATTCTGAAGTATCGAACTCTCAACTCCTATTGCATGAGGTGCACGACAGAACACACCCTCAACCATGATGTCATCAGGAGTAGAAAAACCTCTGAGATCCTTCTGAGTGTTTCTTCCAGCAACATTACCTGCCATGGCTAGATGCAGCTAATTGCTACTCTTAGGTGTAGCCTCGTTGCACAAGGAAGTAACGTACTACTTAAATCTGTGGCCATTTCGAGTCGAGATTTCTCCATGTTCCTCCGAACATGCTAACGGATCCGAAGGAGTCCACCGAGCAATCCGCGTCTTCACCTATTTGCCTGCAGAAGTGATGAAAGAAGATTTCTCTTCCCTCTTTAACCGAGTTGACTTCTCTGATTTCTCTGGAATCGTCTGGAGAAACGTCCTCCCTTCATCACCCGAGCATCGAGGAAACGAGTCAGAGTCAAACGTCGGATGAACACACATTCTACCCGCGCGATCGAAGTAACAGGTATACATCTGGAAAGAGTTAGATTATCATAGTGTGTCATTCTTTTGTATCAAGGCTATTGCTTGTACAGTTACAGACAGCCGCATCCGCTCATTGCTGCTAATAATACTCAAGGTATTACCGTAACGTACTGTTACTACGAATGAGATTTGCTGCATTGTAGTCCAACCACATTGGACTGTTGTGTATTTCCGCCATAGCAGGTGAGACCGGCACACTGAGTTTATCCATTTAAGAACTAAAGACCGCGGGGCGGTTTACGAGCCGTTCACCGAAGTGATAAACTAACCGCTGCTTTCTCTCCCACAATCGCAAAACCGGCTTTGGTGCCACCACTCTGTTCTCTCTCTCTCGTACTAAATGCAAACACACGACCCCTCACAAACATACCTGCACACACGTTTGGCTAGTAGATAACTTGCCGATAAAGCTCAGCTTTGTCACAAAGTTATCGTACAAGCGGAGACACGCGTTAAACGAGCAGACGACATTTACCGGCTTCTCTCTGCCCACATTTGTGGCCATATTCTCTGGCCGGAAACCTTGTGTGACATACTCCCCATGAGAGCCTCGTCCACCATTTTGTGTGCATCACTCACACACATGTACACCCACACACACAACCATTCACACACATTCCTCTCATGTATTATAGGCTTATTTGTTACTGTTATTCATGTTACTGTTTAGTTTTTAGTTGGAAGTCGGAAGTTTATTGACTGCATTGAATTGATTATTAATTGATATTACTGCATCAATAAAATTTGTTATACTTTAAAGAGAAGTGTTTTGGTTTGTTTTGCATACATCTGTGTCAAAGGGTGGCAGTGGATGTCAGTGCTCGGATTCAAGCATTTTGAATGTCAATGTTCTCTTACTAAGAGAATAATCCTATACTGAGACTGTTATACTGTCTGGTTATTAGTCCCTGATTCCAGGGTGGTGCCCCTGCGATATTAATCCTTTTTAATATTTGTGGTAAGCAGGGTGGAGCCGAGTGGTATATGGGCAGAGCAAGGCTGGGAAGATAAGTGGCAGTTGACTTTCACCTGCGTGCCACACCGGTTTCGCATTCCAGCGCAGGGCAGCGGGAGTACTTAAGGAGAAGCAGATGGGAGAGCAAGACACAGGAAGCCGTTTGTGTGGGTCTGCCTGTCAGAAGTGCGGGTGCTGAAAAGCAGTGCATATGTTGAATGTACAGCTGAAAAGTCTTATTGTGGAACTCTGAAAAGTCTTTAACAATAAATGTCTATGTGCTCTGTCAACCCGTTTCCAGCTTCCTCCTTTCCCCTCATTGAGTGTTACAATATTCTATTGATTTTGATCATTTATAATTATCTTTGATGATTGTTGATTTAAGGATCAATAAGCTAGTGTTAATTCTAATCAATGTTCCACTAATTTTATATTATATTCCACTGACTTAGATAATAATTAATATTCTATTGAATTTGATAGTTGATGGTTATCTTTGATGATTGTTTATTTAAAGGATTAAAAAGCTAACACTGATTCTAGTCAATGTTCTATTGATTTTAATAATGAATAATTATCTTTGATAATTATTCATTATTGCTAATAGCCAAACCCACTCCTGAACATAGCGCACAGCCATAACCCCTTTCAAATAACACTAGTCATTGAAGACATAAAAGAAATGTGATAACAAAAATAAAAATCTTTAATTTTAAAGCTCATTTTCATACTTCTACCCACAGAGATAACGCTCTTTCCTGTAGACTGTACCCCTGACCTTGAGGCTGTGCTGCTTGGCTCTACTTTGAGCTGCGTGGTTGTTAATTGTGATAAATGGAAATGACAGTGGCTGCAGTGTTAGCGCAACGAGTCAATATCTTTTATGCCAGCGCTCCACACAAGTAGTATAGCTGGGTAATTAATGAAAGATGCTTGGTTGCAGTGCCCCTTTGTCTACTTGCACACTTCATTCAATATTATCGTGAGAGAGTGAGAGACAGAAAGAGAGAGAGAGAGAGAGAGAGAGAGAGAGAGAGAGAGAGAGAGAGAGTTCATCTGTGGGTTAAGTTTGCCAATGTGTGCGGCCGTTTATGGAGATGTTTTCTATTGCCATTACAAACATGTACAGCAAACATGCACATACAAATAAGCATACAGCTCAACAGTATGCTTGGAAAAGAGGATGTTGCCATACTGTATATTCCATTGGGACAATTGTTGTTGTTGTTGTTGTTTTTTTAGGATTCTGAAGTGATGCCCTCCACTTCCGATGTTCATATAGTATCTACTGAAGCTATTTAAGAGGACAAAATACATTATATATTTTTATTTTTATGGTGCTTTTAATGTTACCAGCATTCTTGCATTATAAACACTGGTTCATACAGTATTTGTAGAGTACAGAACAATTGTGCACATTGTGCATAATGTGGTGTTAGTTGTCTTGTCAAAAAAGCTGTAAACTTTTCAATTTAAAACTGAATAGAGGTAACAGAACACACTTTCTTAATATTGTACCTTTTCTAAACTTGGATTTGACATAGTTAAACAGATCTTGTTTATATCTTTTCAAACAAAAAATATATTCCCAGTATCAGAAGTTCAAAAGAAAACAAAAGCCAAATTTGCTTTCAAAAGAGATCTAATTTAGTCCTCTCAAAACAAACTCCAAGCTAATTTGCATGTCTAATCTGCTCAAGAGTATAAAAAAAGAAAAAAGAAAAGAAAAGAAGCAAACAAGATTTTTTTCTGTTATAGTGCTACAGCCAGATCAAACAATATGAAGGAATAAATGCCTTTTGGGACACAAGTGAGTGTGGAAAATTCTGGATGGAATACGAAAATCGATTGCTGGGGATGAATTAAGTTTTGTCTCTTAATATGCATAACAGCTGCAAGGTACCAGCTGCTTGTGAGGAACCACTGACAGACTAATTGAGTTAATTCACTAATTTAATATAGGATATGGGACAAAATACTATAGGTGCATGCTCACTGAGTCAGCTTACAGAATCTTGTTTATGCAGAGTTTCACCATATTGTGAAATAAAAAAAACATTATTGTGTGATCATTGCACGATCATACAATTACACACATTTCCATGTAAGAACTACTTGAACTCAATCAATTAAGTGCTAAAGGGATATTTCACCTAAACATTACTTTCTTTCTTCTAAGAACACAAATTATGATTTTTAGAAGTACATTTCAGCTCTCTAGGTCTATACAATGCAGGTGATTGGGTGCCAAGAATAAAGGCTTCATAAAAGTAATCTATATGACTACAGTGGTCAAATTCATTTTCTTTTCGTCATTTTTCACTAGAAATTCTTCTCCCTGAATATATGGTTTGACCTCTGGAGTCGTATGGGCTTTTATGCTGCCTTTATGTGGTTTTTGGATTGTTGTTCTTTTTGGGGGTTGTTTTTATTTAGTACTGCCCTGAAGAAGCTATTTGACAGAACACATCCTCACATATATTTCACATGACAAAATAGTAACTGAATGTACACACGATCCTGTTTAGAAGTTTACATTCCCTTGATTTCTAAAATGGTGTGTTGCTTTCTCGATGATCAATGACTGTTCGCGTATTAATTGTTCATGAATCCCTGCTTTGTCCTGAGCAGTGAAGATGTCCACTTTTCTTAAGAAAAACCCTAACTAAAGTAAAATTATTTGGTTTCTCTGCATCTTCTGCACATTTGAGTTCTTCCCAACAGTGGCTATATATGAGATCCAGATTTTGACAATTGAGGGACTAATACACAACTATTACAATAGGTGCAAACAATTATTGATGCTCAAGAAGGCTACATAAGAATAACCAAGGGGTGCAAACTTATGAACAGTATGATTTGTGTAAATAAGAGTACATTTTGTGTTATGTAGCTTTTGAAGGGCAGTACTACATAAAAAAATATATAATCTCTTATATGCTATTTGTATACATTCTGAAAGAGGAGTGGAAACTTAGAAAAACAAAAGGGTTATGCAAACTTCTTTACTTATCTGTATAGGCTATACAGTTTGTGAATATTAATATTTTATTTTAGATTTCGTTTTTCACGATTTAATCACATTTTAGCATTTTTTTTTATATAAAAATTACATGTAACCTATCCTATCCATATGATGTCATATTGCATGTGTAAATATGAAATGACATCACAAAAATTCACAACATTGTAACCAAAAATTCAAAATACAACCCCCACATCTGAACATATAAGTGCTTGAACTACATAAAAAGTGCAGTGTAGCTGTCTAAATGTGACATTGTCTGATTTACCTCTGTGCTCGTGGGAAATGAACATTACTGCCGGACGCGCTGTCGCCCGGTCCTCAACCGCTCCTCCGCCTCTTCAGTAGACAGCAGCAGTTCCACAGGCTCTCACGGCCGGCAGTGATCCCTCCGTCCCCCAGCAGACGGCAGCGAGTCCTTTGGCCCCTGGCGGACGGAACCGTTCCTCCTCTTCTTCAGCAGATGGCAGTGGTTCCTCCGGCTCTCGTGGCCGGCAGTGACTTCTCCATCCCCAAGCAGAATGCCACGCATAGCATACAAAGAGCTGGTCAGACAGTCTGAATTGGCGGGTGCACTCAAGATGTGTGTAGCGCTTGCAAAGGGCATAACAAATGCAAGGACTGTTCCTCATCCAAATTAAATGGGGGGGGGGGGGGGTGAACCTTGAAGGTGAACCACCTGTAATCTGAAGGGTGTGGTTAGAACCTCACAGCCTTTTCTGGGTTTGACAGTGGAGTGTGAAAGTCCCGGACCAAACTCAAGACTTGAATTGTAATCTGGCGGTGCTTGCAAATCACCGACCCATTTTACTGAGGCCAAAGCCAGCAGTAATGTGGTCTTAAGAGAAAGCACACACAAATCACATTGTCCAGAGACAAGGGAGGCCCTGTGAGCACTTTTAGGACCAAAGTTATGTTCCAAGTCAGGACTGTAGCTGGGCAAGGGGAATTTAGCCACTCCACCCCCCTTCAGGAATTATGATTAAACCAAGTTTGCCTATAGAGGTGCCGGCTTCAGGTGCATGATACGTAGATATAGTTGCCACATTAGCTTTGAACATTGATGGAGTGAGCCCTGTGTCCAATCGCTCTTAAAGAAATGTAAGAATTTCAGTTATGGGGCAGTTCACTGGGTCTTTGCCGTGTGAAAAGCATAGTGAACACATTCCATTTCAGTGCATAAAGGCATCTTATGGATGGTGGCCTGTAAAATGGTGTTCATAACCAACTAAGCCAATTCTGGCCTGTTCGCCAGGGCGTTCTGGTGACTCATTTATTTGCCACTACTGTTGTGTTGTCTGAACGTATCAGAATGTGGTGATTTACGATGTTGGAATGAAAAGCTCTCAAATCTAGAAAGACAGCCGGAAGGATGAACAGGGCATGATTTCCACGCCCTGCTACTTGCCTGGCAGAGATGTACCACTACCACCTCTTCAATAGGAGGTAGTTAGGCATAACTTTGTCTTCCCCATTGTCCACTTTAGTGAGGAGAGTGGAATCGTTGTGTGAGCAGGCTGAATAGGGAGCGCGTCAGGATTTTGTTAATTCGTTATTAACTTCCAGGAAGAAAGGGGCAGATCTGCGGAACGCGGTCTCATAATGGCATCCGGACTGCAAGAACCTTTCATCAAGGTGAGATTTTTCAGGTTCCTCTGGAGGAGACCAGTTGAGGCCGAGCTCTTCGACCTCCCTTGAAAAGAAGTGAAGCATCTTCTTGTAAGTGGCGTGTGCACGCTCCTCGCCCTCGCTGGGGGAGGGGGAGGAAACGTCCTCCCCTTCCTCCAGCATCTTGAAACCCGTGAAGCATCTTGAGACTCATCCCCACACAGTGAGGGCAGTCTGTCTCTATGAGAGCTGTCTCTGATGGGTGCGGCCCAGACAGTGAATGCAGATCTCATGCTGATCCTGCCCTGTGTGTGAACGTAACTGTATTAAGCACTCAAAACAAGTATGACAACCATATTCTGCTGTGAACGTGGCTTATCAGCTTGTGTCATGTATAGTTTAATACCAGAACTTAGTCATTTATAAAATCCCCCAGATGTGGTGATAAATACTTGCAGCTAATCATATTTCTGAATATAAGATGATATCAAATCACTGGCAGTCCACCAAAACATGAATGCATTTAAAACTGTCATTTTAAAAGGTGTTGACCAGTGAACTAGCAGATACTTCATTAACTTGAAGTAATTAATGGTGATCTTTTTGTATTAATTCGTAAAGTGCATTGCTGACACACATACAATTCTGCTTGTTTAAATAGATACTGAAACTTGGAAATAAAGTCTTCTAGATGTATAAATAAATTTAACATTACAAATGTGTTTCATGTGCAATTAGTCCATGTTCATTATTGGAGTCCCTCTATTGGATTTTTAATTGAGTGTGAAATTCGGTCATCAGCGGTGATACCCTTGAAGAGGTTCTGACCATTTCAGTTTCAACCTTTTTCAGAGGGTTCGTAAAGATTTGCACATCGCTAAAATTGTAAAGGCTTTAAGTTTTAGATACTGTCAATATATTGATAATGCACATAATGCTTAAGTGTCTTTTCAAACATATAAATACCTACAAATACGAATGTGATCTCCCACAGTAATTAGTACCAGTTAACCTGAAACCTACAGAGTCGGTCAAACATGTTTTTCACAGATTCAAATAATCAATTCATATTCAGTGAATTACATGCCAGCAATTTAAATAAATCAGAGACAGGTATCTATTCTTACACTGTGTCCTACTCTGGCACGATGCGATAAACGGAAAAGCCATAAATCTCTTTCATGTTCCACACATCTGTTTGTTTGTTTTTCCTAACCAGCCATGACAGCCACAAGAGACACAGCATATGACACAACATTTTGTTTGCCGTTTGGGTTCTGATTTGAAGCTAAAATGAAATCATCCCTTATGCAATGTTAAAACTGTTACACTGAAGATAGGCTAGTAAAGGCACTATACAAACTGTAGGCTGTTCTGTAATAACACAATGACAAAGTTTTCCAATGCCATTTACAATAATGAAAGTCATTTGAATGATTGCATCTAATATCAGTTTTCATAACATTAATTTCACACATGCTCTGAATTTCTCCCATGACATTGAGAGCACCGAACCAAGAAAGATTTAAATAACAAAATGAAGACATATACTACCTGAGACTGTCCAGATCTGATTAAAAGAGGAGCACAAGTTCACCCCCTGCATGCAATAAAAAAAACTGTCCCGACACGCCAATGAGCTGGAATGCTTCCGATCCCACAATGCTCAGCAGTTAGGTCACTTTCAGAGCGTAAGTCTGAGAATTTCAGTGGGGATTTGAGACATTCAGCAAACCAACTCCCAAATGGCTTAACGTTATTATTATGGGCTACATTTCCAGGAGATGTGGCAGAGGAGCAATCCTTTAAAGATCACTCAAAAGAGGTATCACACTGCTAAATACCTACCAGGACTTTAACGCTGAATTAGCATCAATTTATATTGGCGTACAAATAAATAAATAAACAATCATTGCCTGAATTGGCTGTGAGTAAAGAAACAGCTTGGCCCAATGTGAAAGTCTAATTCCAAGCTCATAAAAGGTTGTTTGTAGTGATCGACCAGAACTGATTTTTTTTATGTAATTTTTTTTAAATACTGTATGGGTTCAATTTAATATGATAGTAAATGACATGTACATAAAATTGCTAAATTATATTGTTTGGCATGATATTTACTTAATTTTACACAAAATTCTAACGCTGTAAAAATAGAAAATACATCTTTAAACTAAAAAAAAACTACAACTTTTTCTGTGTCTTTAGAAGACAGACCAACAGCAGCGTCTTTTTTCTCTTTCTTTTTTTTTTGTAAGAAGGAAGGAGAATATAACACTGCACAAAGTAGTTCAGCAACCACGGATGGTTCCACAGGAAGCTTCACATAAAGAATTGCTGGAGTTGCGCAAGTTTTGTGAGGTTCGTAAATTAAATATTTGAAAGATATTCAATGGATTTGTTTAAACAAGATATCTTTAGACAAGACATTTAAAAGTTATAGGGAACAAAGAGAGAGGGGGAGAAAGAAATGCGCATGCATTACACATCATGAGCACATGCACGTCTGCTCAGCCGTACAGTTTAAAGGAGTTTTTGTTGCATGCCGGTCTATTATTGTGATAGCACAATAGCACATGACAACAAAACAAACTGTGATTGGTCATTTACATGTCTCGGACAGCTCTTTCTCATTCAAGCAGGCGATTATATGCACTGTCAAGGCTTGTGAAACTAACCGGACAAACTGAAAAATGTATCATGTACCAAATATCAGCTGATTTATCAGCCTCTGTGACATATCAGTCTACACTAATTGTTTGACATGTTTTTCAGCTCACTGAGGGGGGATGGGGATTGGGGTGCAAAAACTGAGTGAAATGAGGTTGTAATCAGATGAGTTTTTTACAGATGAATTTTAGATCGTACCTCCCTAACCTAAAACTTTGCCCTAAACCTAACCAATAGTGTCTGAAAAGATAAATGAAAGTTTAACAAAACAGAAATCCTTACCCTTAACCAACACCTAACCCTAGCTGATAGTGTTTTAAAATGCACATTTGAAATAAAATTAAACACATATTAACTGAAGCAACAACATAATTTTGTCTCGCTTCTATGCCACTTTCACTTTTGTACGTCTTTGGCTGGACTCGAGCCAACACTCAGTTGAGTTACCAAGCAAGCTAATGACATAGTTGGGTCTGTAATACAAGTTTTTCAAATCATGCAACTAAAAGTGTTTTGAAATCATATCTTAGCGTGGGATGAGTAATAGAGTGAAAAATGTGTTTTTATAAGATCAAAATCAGCAATTGTACTCATGATTTGTGTGACAATGATTAAACCACACAGTTGTTGTAGTGCCTCTAGTGTTCATTTCACCAGGAAACTGCAGCAAAGTCAGTTTGCAAAAATGTAAATAGAGTAACATTCATTCTATGAGACCAGGTTGCCAAAAAGGCAAATTCAAAAGATGTGTCTTTGTGTGAAATTTCTGCGCAGTGTGTGATGTGAGTGTAAGAAATTGTGGTTTTCCCAGCTTTGAAAACTCAACTCTGCTAAGCTCTTTTCTGAAAGACAGCAACAATGTCTTGATTTTCAAAAAATTATTTCTCCTTCATACAGAAGGGAGATGTACAACTCAACTAAATATAAGGATTTATGTACACCATGCAATACCATTGCGAGTGTGGAACCAAATAGCTCAACTCCTAGCTAGATTGCATCAAGGCAGCAAATAAATAAGCCATGGACCCCCAACCCCACACAACAACAAAAAATTACAAATTATGGCTCATCTCTTTCTGACATTTGGGAAGAAACCGACAAGCTCCCATCTGAAAAGCCTCTGAAATGACGTTCATCCAATTTTAAGACATTTAGCTGTAAGTCTTTGAGTCTGCAGACAGCATAAAAATCCTACATCTTTTACCTCTGAGATGATCAAATTGGAGCTGTATGCTTATTAAACTGCACTGGGTTGACTTTCATTTGACTAAAAAGCTTTCTGTAGTTAACCAGGCCAATGTATTGTCAATGAGGAGCCGTATGTACAGTTGAAATCATTATTTTCTTATACAGTGAAATCAACACACAAGCAATCACACATGGGATGAGCTTCCTTCAAAAGTACAAAGGTGTAAATCAAGGGCAAAGAAATTACTTGTAAACAGCTGGCAGCTTCGTGATGGAAACATGCCATCAAGAGTGCAAGAGGGAGGGGAAAGAAATAACAATAACAATGACAATTGAAGGCTGGAGAGGGCAGGATAACATCTATTACACATTCATAAGGCTTTCAGTCTCTCTTCCTTACCGACGTCTCAGTTTTCTTCTGCCCTCAATTTTATGGCAGTCATCAGCAAAGTAAGCCTGTCAATCACAGGATCGCACTACACTCCGGCCAAGTCTTCCGATGCCTCAAAAAGTTAGTCCCTCTTCAAAGGTGAAATGTCTACTTTCTGCACCACTAGTGTCACCAAATGGAATTACAAAAACAATTAACAATCCTTTCGTTTTATTTCTTCATCTTTCATTGGTCATAACAGCCATTGGTTGAGCTACAGAGCAACATTGTTCATAATTTTCATGGAAATTAACCTATACAAATGGCACACTTATAAGTTGTTTTGTGCACATAAAAAGTTAAAATTATATTTAGTCATCATTTACTTACCTTTAAGCAGTCTCAAACTCTAATGACTTTCTTTCTTCTGTGGAAAACAAACGAAGATATTTTGATAGATTCATGTGTGTCAACCAATCCTATGGATTAAACTACTCAAGTCATATGGATAACTTTAATGCTGCCCTTTATGTCCTTTTTGGAGCTTGAAATTTGTGGACCCTATTGACTTGTATGGACATAAACGCATCATACATCTATCAAAATACCTTTGTTTATGTTCTGCAGAAGAAAGAAACTCACATGAGTTTGATACAATATAATGGTGAGTAAATGATGAGAGAATATAATATAAATATATATAAAAAAATAAGTTAAATATCAGGAATGAAATGCGGGTGTCACATCATTTGAATAACCTGCATGGTCATCTGTCTTTCCACTTGATGTGCTAAGGCAAGGGAAAAGAGTTAAATAAGAGTAGATTAGCAGTTACGATTCTTGATTCCGTTAGTGTCTGCAACCTTGGCGGCGATGGGGCATTTCGTCTAAACCTATATTCAAAAACAAGTAAATCCACAATACCACAGTACCACATCTTCATTAACTCACTTCTCAGTTACAGTCAACAGACACTCAAATCATTTTAGAGCAAAATAATCTCTACAGTTCTAGTCTACAGTGATGAATCATGACATTTTTGTGTGTGAGTAATCCAACACACAATAATGGCATCTGTAAACTTGCACAGTATGTTGTGACAATCAGGGTTTCTCCAGATTACTTCGACATGGTGCCAACAGGGCTGATGTCCAGATCGACAAACTTGCTGCATCCTTTCAGTGCCAGGAAACAAAATCTCTTCTTCTATTCTTTACCTTTCAGTGGTGTAATTTCCAATTATTTACAATCTATTAAAATTGCTTTTGATGCAGTGCTGCTTCTGTAATAAGTTGAGAATTCACATTCTTTAAAAAGGTCTTTCTGCTCATCTGGGGAATGGCAAGGGACTGGGTCCTGTCCCTGCTTCTATTTACCGTCTGCAAAATTCAATAGCACACCCACACGCTGCTGAGTCACATTGGCATTGATCCCTCCCGTCGAAGGTTAATTACCTCCACAGTTTCACTCATAATCTCAGTGTCAAATGACGCCCCGCATTACCTGCTATTCTAATTACAGGTATTTTAACCAAAAAGTTTTCCAACATAAAAACATGAAATGTCACCACAGCCTGTTTAGTGTTCTCATGTGTGGTAAAGCGACATAAATGTGCTTAAAGAAAAATCCAGTTGCCACATTTAAGATACTGGATCATTTATAAAGCAGCCCACATTGTCAATTGTATGCCTATTTCGTGCACCTAATTGTCTGAAAAAATAATTAATAGATAGATAGATAGATAGATAGATAGATAGATAGATAGATAGATAGATAGATAGATAGATAGATAGATAGATAGATAGATAGATAATAAAGTGGGCTGTTTTTACAGAGCGCAAACGTGATCGACAAATCGCAATTTAATTAACGGCACATTAACTGACAGCTCCCTCATGACAGGAATAAATGAGCTTCATAGCTTCCGATTGAACAAATCGGTGCGACTAGTTTAGAAAAGTTTGAGCGGCTTCCAAATGTTATTTATTTACCGTTAGACACACAAGAGCTAATAATACTAGGCTAGGGAGGAAAATTGATTTATTGTGTAAATTAATCGCACGTGTTTATTTTTTTTTTTATTATATTTTTTTTAAATGAGTAGCCTACAATATTGGCTGATTGAATGACATGTTGAGAAGATTCAGCACAATACGCTTTTATATTGTTAATTAGTAGTCGTACCTGTGGATGAAGGATGCGACTCATTGCTCCAGTGCTTTTTCCCCCTGTAGAAACCTTCAAACAGCACAGCGCTCCTTTGCTCCAGATGCAGCTGTCCGGATGCTCCGATCCGGGGTGACAGACCTCTGTTTTGAAAAAACAAAAGATATGCACCCCAAGGTTTGGTCAGTGCAGCATTTACAACTGAAAATGAACTGGTGTCACAGTAAATTCCTTGTGCCTTTGAAGCGCTGCTTCATTTTAATCAATTGATACGGGCAATATTTCCTTAATTTGAGATTCGGCCGCACATTTAATCCGTCTCGAAAATATTCTTCTGTCGCCTTTCTGTTAGGTCCTCGGTGGTAGGTGTAAATGGATGTGTTTGTTCAGTCTCTGTTGCCCAAAAGACACGATTCCCGTCGCGTTTAACACTCAGTCGGTGGCCCCTGTTAGATATGAGAAGCGTTTCTACATGTTTTCCAGCTGCTGGAACTTTTCCGAGAGTAGCCAACGACGTGGCGTCTGACCAGAATTCGTTCTTTCTCGCGTCCAAAATTATTCGTTACTTGTAAACCCGGCGGTTCCTCCTCGCGTTCCTGTGTGACCCTCTGTTTGCGCCCCACATGCGTTCATGTGAAGCGCTACATGACGGAGGAGGCGTCACTGCGCGCTGATAAAATGGATAGCCGTTCAGAATTTGCGCGCGTGCGGATAAATGGTGTTCAATATGACTACAAAATTAAGAACTCTGCGCGAGCGGAGTTCCCCGGTCTAAACTAATCTGTGTAGTTCCCACGCGGTCTCTGCGTCTTAATCCAATCAAACCGGTTCATTCTCTCGCGCGCTCAGCAGCCGCCTGAACGCTGAGCTGAAGTCATTTAATAACGTGTTTACCATTCTGAGGATGTCAAACACTGTCCTTGACCACTTCGCTCTGTGTCAGTCCCCTCTGTAAACCGTATATTGCCCTCAGTATGTAAACTGGCATGCTGTAAAGGTGGAACTAAATAATTTAAACCAACAAGAGTGGTTTTAGTGATTTATTAAGAAGTGAAATGCTGTAATTGTTTTACAAACGAGCCATTACAGTGCTTTGTATTCACACAGAAATTATCACTGGCCACTGCGCCGACACATTGAGACAAATAGTATGTTATTAAAATCATGGCACCATAGAAGCACCATGTAGGAGTTACATAATTACATTGTTCAGAAGCCATTTCACCCTGTAGCTCAAGACCGGTTGCTACTGAAGCTAAGCAAGACTGAGTCTGGACAGTAGTTGAACAGGAGACCTTTTGGGGAAAACTAAGGTTGCTGCTTGAAGAGGTATTAGAGAGGCCAGCAGATGGTGCTCACCATTTGGTCTGAGTGGGTCCTAATGCCCCAGTATAGAGATGGGAACACTAAAAAGGCACCGTCTTTCCGATGAGATGTTTAACTGAGGTCCTAACTCTCTGTGGTCAATATTAATACCAGGACACTTCTCAAAAAGAGTAGGGATGTAACATTCCCCTGTTGGCCCTCATCAATCGTGTCCTCTTAATAACCCCCTTCCATTAATTGGCTGTCTAACTCTACTCTCTCCTCTCCACCAACAGTTGGTGTGTGTAAGGGTGCACTATGGCTGCAGTTGCATCATCCAGCTGGATGCTGCACACTGGTGGTGGTTGAGGAGAGTCTCCTCTTCACTGTCTAAAGTGCTCTGTGTGTAGTGTCAGGAAAAGTGCTATGTAAATGTGACATTCATTCATTCATAATGCCTTTTAAACGGTGCGTAAGTTGAAACGTTTCGTCTTGGAAAAAAGATTTAAATGAAAGGCAAACATTTTTCATACGCAGTTAAATATGCATTTCTTTGTGCTTCTACAAGCTTGCTATGTAGGCTGTTTCTCATTTACATAATGAAAATGATGAAACCGCTTCTCCTTATAGAAGAGTTATGGGATGCACAGATCCCCTCTTCTGTTGTGCAGCTTCAGCGGATGCTTCAGCGGATGCTTCAGCGCGCGTCTCTGCCTCTCCATGCTTGTGCGTTCGCTTGCTTCGCAATTCATACATTAACACTTAACGCAGTTCCCCTGCGCAATATCTGTCAGATGGCATGAGCTTAGCAAATTGTCATGTTATGTTTCTGCAGAACCAAATCTGCTGTAAAACAAACAGGAAATAGCAAATACATAACTTAAAGAAGCAATAGAAAAAAAACATATAGCCTAATTGTTTATTATTACTATTATAATAATAATTATTATTATTACAATCATGTTACTTTTTGCATCCATTTTTTCTTAAGCTTCTTTAATTGTATAATTTTTTTTTTTTTAATCTGGTTAAATCCTTTTAGGACATGTCCAGCTTTTAAACAGCTTGAGGATTTGATTCAGCCATTGTTTGTTTGTTTGTTTTTCATTTCTAAGCAATAAAATTAATAAATTTAACACCTTTCGGTCTTACCCTACTCTGGCACAATACAATTATTCATTTCATTCATTCATTCATTCATTCAGATATTTATAGCATAATTTAATTAGTTCTGCAGCACTACATCCTAAATACAGATAAAAGTTATCCTAGATCAATACATTTCCTCCTTTCATTTTAGTTTAAAACAGAGAAAATCCCATGTTCCTTTCCAAGGTCTGTCAGGTTTGATAATACCTGCCATATTTGCAAACGTGTCCAAGCTCAGTGTTGTTTTGAGTACTGATCACTCTGGCTTACGGGTGAAAGCATACCAAATCTGGCTCATTTATATGCAAACTCTTCTCTTTCTTGATTTAAATATGTTATCAAGTTCAAGAGTCACAGGAATGCAGAGGAAGTCCAGGACAGAGGTGTTGAAAGAGCATCAGGCTACATTCAATCATTCTCCCAGCCTCTTTAATACAGGACTATAGATTCTGGTCCCTTTATAAAGACAAGGGCAATGTGTCACGGTGTGTGATTCTCCATAGATCTCAGAACAAAGATGCTTGATTATTTAACATGTTTTCCATTTATAAAATTGTAAGGAGAATTTTGAGAGGGACATATAGGTCATATAAGATGCATCTAGAATATTGTTTTTATTTTATTTATTTTTTCTCCCCAATTTGGAATGCCTAATTCCCAATGTGCTCCAAGTCCTCATGGTGGCGTAGTGACTCGCCTCAATCCGGGTGGCGGAGGAATCTCAGTTGCCTCCTCATCTGAGACTGTCAATCTGCACATTTTATCACGTGGAACCCTGTTACCACAGAGATATACCGCAGAGGCTTTATACTATTCTCTGCTGCATCAACGCACAACTCACCACGTGCCCCACCAAGAGCGAGAACCACATTATAGAGACCACAAGAAGGTTACCCCATGTGACCCTACCCTCCCTAGCAACCGGCCAATTTGGTTGCTTAGGACACCTGGCTGGAGTCACTCAGCACACTCTGGATTCGAACTCACGACTCCAGGGGTGGTAGTCAGCGTCTTTACTCGCTGAGCTACCCAGGCCCCAGAATATTGTTTTTATTGAACTTAGCCTGTTTTTATCACTTGAAACAAATACATGATATCTACACCTGATTAAATGTGCAATTGGCACCAACATAGGCAATATTCTATGTCAGGTGACATTTAATCCTATGTTCATATTAAAATGACATAAAAATCATAACTAAAATATGAAAAGTACACTGGGCAATTTGTATGTGACAAAAACATATTAAATGAATACCATGCAAACAGAACTGCAAGACTTCACTAGAGACAAAGAAATGTAAAGAAAAATGAACAAATAATTAGTTTTTATTATTATTATTTATTGTATGTGGTAATATGCTATCTACACACACCTTCCTTCTTTATTATCCACTTTTACAACAAACAAAAAAAATTATACACCATGAACATTTGAATGACAGACAGAGAACAGACTCCTGTCAAGATCTCAAAGATAATTTTTTCTCTTCCACACTTCCCAAGATAACTGAAACCATTCATTATCACAACACATGCTGTGGCATACATCTCATATACATTTTACTTCTTGGCATGCTGTCAGCTCTCCAGTGACATATTTACGTCAGTTTTGGTAGTGCATGATGCACTTTCCTATATGGAATACATGACTCATTCATATTGCCACTGGAAACAGATACATTTCTAAACAGAAAAGCATTGGGTAAGTGTAATAAGCTCTTTCCTAAAGGAATTGTCTCTTTAGGTGGATTAAATAGGAATTTTAAAACAAGCTCTTCTAGGGACAGACATCAATAATGCATGCTTATACACTTGACAAGATTAGGCTCTGCTTTCCTTTTAGGCTAAATGGTTATGAGAAGTCTTCTAGTTTAATGTACTGGGGAGTGATTCTCTTATACCATTTACCTTGTATTTTTGAATGAAGTGGTTAAGAATTCAGTGTATGTGTCATGTTCAGAGTAAACCTCCCTGTGTTTAAATGGAATAAGGCTTCTCTTATTGGTACCAGTTTATTTCAGTTTGAAAATAACACAAGTTAATTTGATCCAGGACATTTTTTATGGTTAGTTAAATTTGTTTAATTTGTCTTGGTCTTCATTGCTAATTTAAAAGAGAGGGGATGACATCATAAATGCTTTTCCTCAGACTGCAGGCGTTAAGTTCATGAGTCATTCTACATACACGTCTACACACACACGCACGCACGCACACACACATATCTACATTGTTCTCCATTTATTTTACATAATATTAATCAAGGACGTTCTACTTGTATGTTTGAGCTACAAAAAAAAAAAAAAAAAAAAAAAAAAAAAAAAAGACTAGTAAAGACACCTCTAACACCTAAAGAAAACTCTGAGCTCTTAAATACAACTCCATGTAAAAGGACACCTTTACATTTGTTAACAAAAGCCCCCGTTCTCTGCACGCCAGTACAGACAAGCATCGACTTAGTGTATAATCGATGTTACAGTTGGGTAGTGTAATCAGCCTTAACCTGCACTAGGTATGACTACAATGTGTTTGGGTCAACATTAATTTAGATCAGTTTAAATAATCTGGAAATACAAAGACACACTATTGCAAGTTTCAAAGTTGTTCCTGTGGGTCCACTGGTGGAACATGAACTAATGCAATAATCTAATGTATACCCTGAATGGAAATTTCTCAACAGTCCCTTTGGATAAAAGTGTCTGCCAATGTATAAACATAATTGTATTTAAATGTAACCGGATTCCAGCATGGTGGACATATCCATTGTTGTTTCATTATAAACCCTGAGTGCCAAACCTTGGCTGTCACCTTAAAATAAACCCAGGTGTAATGCAATGTGAAATGTATGTATATATATCTCAATAATCTTTTTTTTGTATTTTTATGAATGTGGTGGTGACAAGGGACATGATGTAAGGTGATCCACAAACACATGCCGTAGCAAAACAAGGTGAACTTTCCTTTCTGTCTTATCTATTGAACTTTTTGAAACCTCCTCTAGAAATCAATGATTGGGCTAGAAGTGATCAGATACTTTTGTTTGCAGAACATACTGTAAACTAGCACTTCAAAGCAGAGGTCTCAGAATCCTTATTTAATGGGTTTCTAATCTTTATCTGAGATGGAAATTATGCAGAGTTCAATTTCCAGCATTACGACTATTGAACTGGTGTTTTTTTTCCCCCAATAACCTGTTCCACACTGCACAACAGAATTTCAGAAATAGAAATAATAAAGTGACCGTGACTCATATGTCATGCTGTCCCAGTTTTCAGGCACAGAGTAATGTCTGCAAGGTTTGTGAGTTGAGCTATAATGACTGTCTCCAAACACTTACACCTCTCGAAAGGAGTTAATGACCAGAATGTTGTCTAACTTGCTTCCCTTGTTCCACAGAGGTCTGTGACTGGTTCTGAGACTTCAGCCTGTTGCCTCCAGTTAGGAGATACTTTCTCCCTAGAAACAATTTTGGCATTTGTGATAAAATTCAGATGCATAAAAATGAATGGAAAGAAAATTGACGTGAACACCTCTTCTGGACACAGCTGAAATCAACTTTTGGATGAAAAATATTTTAAAATTAGGCAACTCCAACAGTACAATAAAGACTAAAGCATGAAGTTCAAGTTATGTTACACAAAATGCATTTGAATGAGATAAAAAATAAAAATAAAAAATCACAAAAGGATATGTTATGCAGTAGCTATGTGTAAGCCCGTCTATCGGTCCAACGGCGGTCTCCAATAATACGGGTGAAGGTCTCTGCGCGTTACTGTCTTTCTTTTACGCAACACAACCAGCTTAAATGAAATACATTTTCTCTCATGTATTACCTCGTTATTTCATCTGACTCCATAAATGAAAAGGGTTTTAATGATATCTGAGCATCATTAAAAGTGAGCGAATGCTTGATTATTCTTTTAACTCCTTTAATTATATTTTACCCGTTCAAGATTAGGAAACTATGTCGCTTTGAGGTCCTCGCGTGTTTTCTCTACACTGCGGGTCTCACGATCACAAGCGGCCAGTATTGGTTCATCAAACAGAGGTAAATTGCTATATACCTGAGATCGGTCACGTTCATGTATACACAATCAAAGATACTTCAGTATAGCCCCCATGGAATTGCATACACTTGAATTTAACTTAACGTTTTCTTCAGTAGAGGTCACGACCACTATTACAGATGTAAGTTGACCAACATAACTTCTCTTATAATAGCTTTGGATTGGCCATGCGTGGTTTCCCACGTACACTTATCTGAAGAAACCTCAAGTCAAAACAGAGGTAAGACACCCGAATTTAGATTGGTCAAGCAGCATTAAGCTGTTCTAAACGGAAATACATTTTCTGTCTTTGCAAACCAAGTACACTTGAACTGATGCCAAATATTAGTCGTCACTAATCTGACGCAGACTTGCGGTAACATACGAATCGCTCAATCTGTTTGGGAAAACAATTTCAGAGTCAGTCAGAATAAAATCAAATGTTTACAATTTATTGACCAGGTAATAGAACAATAATTCAAAATCCAATTCATAAGGCAAAATCATTGAACAATCAATATAATCACAACAATTCGGAAATTGAGGAATTTGTAGAGATATTACCTGGCAACGAAAAACTACACACGGCGATCATGTGGGAAGTCTACCTACAGACTCCCAGCCTGATATAAACTACACACAGTAAACTGTGCGGGATCGTCTGACTACAGAGAGCCACGAACGATGTGCCACATCTCCTTAAATACCCAAATAATTCAATAGGCTAACCAAATGGTGGTGTCTGTCCTTCTAATTAGATTTGGCTCCCCATTGAGTAGGTTCCTGTACATTTACATATACAGGATCTGGGGGAGGGCACACCTTTAAGAGGCACACTACATCTCTCATATTCTATAACTTCTTTTAGCTTTTCATTATAGCTAGGAGGATGAGACCAGTTTACCAGGCACACTGAGACACTTAAAATGATATCAAACATGTTATAGTTACTTTTTTGTACACACTTGACATTGTATAGGTTTTTAGTGAGTTTTGAGTGAGGAAGGGAAGATAATCAGACGTGAGGCGCGAGCCCCTGCTGGCTGTGTCTCCCATGTTGCTGTTACATATGCAAGAGACAGTTCAAATGTTGATTCTCCTGAGAGCCCAGACTCAATGGCACCTTACAGTTTTCCCCGCTTTGGCACCGTGGGCCACTCAAAGGGTTTCCTGCGGTGTCACATCAGTCTTTGTAAGGTGGGCAGCTGTAAGAGGCTGAGAGTTAGCGCAATGTCATTTGATGTCCGGAAAGACCTGAGGAGGCATCTGAAGAAGTCGCAACACTGTGTCTGGTTGAGGTTATCACATGTGTTCCGTTCATAGAGTCCATCAAGTCTTTTGTGGCTTGTTCAGTGGACATGTCATTCCATCATGGAGAAACATCTGCTTCTGGTTGCACCTTCCCTTTAATGATGATCTGACTCTTTGAAGAATTCTCTGCCACCTCCAGTGGTGGTCTTCTGGGCAGACCTCAATTAGGTGAAGGAGTTCTCACTGGGAATGCATATACACCTGAACAGCTTCTTAGATGACCATGTAGAGATGAAACTCTGAAGAACTTAATGTTGTACTGACATGAGAAAAGGGTTGAGTAATACATAAATACATGATGAAAAGACAAACAATGAATCAATGTCACAAGTGCGAGTGGTAATCCAGGTCTCAAGTGTGTCTTTGAAAATGCAAAGGGGTCTAATTAATCTGATTTTTATTTACTACCATTGTGATTCGTGGTAGTGGAATTTAGAATCTGAATTAATTAAAGCAAAGGTGGCACAGAGTTCAAGGCAATTTGAACATATATCATCAATATTCATTATTACAGTGGATAATAGATTAAAGGAAACATACCACAAATTCAGTATAACTAGTATCTTCACCAGTGGCATGCATCATTAATCATATAGTTATAATAATAATTTTATGATTGTAGAATCACAGTTGCAGACATGTATAATAATAGCAGAGCTAATTCAAAATTATCTAATGTGTGTGATTTGGTGGCTAAGTCACAACCGATGATATATGCCTATTTTAAAAATGTGTAGTGGATCGATAGAAGTGTCTGCATTTCACATCGTCAACTTCTATTTTTATATTGTTATTAGCGATGTGTTGAAAACCAGGGGCCCTCTGGTCTGCAACCATTCCAACAACAATCAATTGGTTTGATTTATGCAGGTGGAAATGTTGAAATTTGGGTGGCAAGTTTGCTTGCAATTAGTAATTAAATCATCGATGTGTGACTGTAGCCATGCATATGTCTCATGTATATTACAGTATTTAAAGGGGAAGTTGTAAATAGTGACTGTTTTATGGAAACAGGATTTTAATGTCCTATGTGTGCGAGGCTATGTGTATGCGAGAGGTGGGCCAGATCTTCAGTGGATTAGTATTTTCAGAATCTTGGCCATTATTTTGTTCCATGATGAGTAGTAATAAAAGTGTGTGCTCTGTATGTTTAGGAGATGGGTGGAACCTGATCTAGAGCAATTGGTGTTGCACAATTTTGGTTCCGGTGCTAAACCGGGAGGCCATATAGCTATTTTTTGTTTTTGTAGAGCTGTGAAGTGTGAATGGCCTGTTAGATTTGCTTTCCCACCCATCTCCATCATGGTCAAATTGATGTCCTGGCTTGAAGCAGGGGGATCAGAAGCCTTTTGGCCTCTGTCCCTCATGTGATTGCAACCTGAAATGGGAACAACCACAGAGAGAGAGAACAGTTAATGTTGAACCTTTAATTAATTTGCATATAGACATGTGGTACTTTATTTTCCTCTGATGGTCAAAGCCAAACTGTTACAGACAGCTTTTAGTCTCTTACTGTATGGTTTGTGTCATCAGGGGGAAGAAGCATTTTGTTTAAAAAACATGTACCATTACAATGTCTAATGCAAATTTTATTTCAGAGATCAAATTTGACTGAGCTTCTTTGGTGAGATCCAAATTACTGCTGATATTTTAGTGCAGTTTGAAGTGTGAAGCACCTTAAGCTGCTCTCGCAGTTGAGTCTGCACAGTCTGCTGTTGTGAGCAATATAGGCCCCAGTTCTGCTGGGGAACTTTCTGAGCTTTGTTTTATTGCTCCCAACACAACTATGTGGTCAAAGAATCAGTTCACATTTCTGGTGATGTGTTTTCTGCTTAGCATTTTTTAAGGGTGCTATTCACACGTTCTATCATCTATGATCTCAGTGGTCTGTCAGGGTTATGAAATTTTAGTTTGATATTCAGCATCTGGCATATGTGTCTCATCACCTGACCAGTGAAGTGTGTACCCTGGTCAGATTCAATTTGGATTGGTGCTCCCCAAAGTGGGAGGTTTTGGGTCGCTACCACACGTGCCACTGAGTTTGCATTGCCATTGCGAGTAGGAATCGCTTTGAACCATTTGGAAAATGTCAATTATCACCAGGCAATAAAGATACCCCCCTCTGGCACTGGGTAGTGGGCCTATAAAATCCAATTTGAGTGACTCCAAAGGTCCTTTGGGTGGCTCTGGTCTACACAGTTTTGTACGGCCAGGCTTACCTTGGTTAATGGTGGCACATACGATGCATGTGTCGCACCATCTTTGAATGTCTGATGCCATTTGTGGCCACCAGAAGTTCTTTTGTATCAGCGGTTGTGTTTTGGGAGCTGATACATGTGCATAATCGTGGTACAACTTTATCACTGGTTTCTGGAGGGCTTCTGGAACGATGTGTTTATCGTCTCTTAAAATCATGCCTTCAGCGACCTTGACTGGTTGGTCCTGCTGCTGCAGGTGCAGTGTCAGCTCTCCATCAGAACTCCACAGTTCTTGTTGGTACTGTTTTAAGTCAATAGGAATAGTCTGAACCACACTCACATCAGGAACAACCAGCCCGTCAGGCTGCCGTTCATCTCCCTTTTGTGCTGCTAATTTAGCTAATTTATCTGCGTTGTTGTTGTTTTTCTTGTTCTCATCTGGATTTTTGTTAATGTGCGCGCGCACTTTGACGACGGAGTGTTTTAATCTCCTGCTGCCATTTACCGTTCGATTTTGGTAATAGTTTCGTTGGTTAAGGGTAATGGAATGTATGTGGAGGAGCAAGATGGACCAGAATCAATAAGTACAGCTAACCAGCCTCCTAAAATAGCCCTTATTCTGATTCGGTTTCCACTCTTAATTATGCTCCCTACGGCGATGGAGGCCACGCATCTCTATTGCGGATGGTATTCTCCCGTAATTCCGTTCGTGTTGTGGGCGAGCCATTTTGGTTGTTTTGTTTTTTAAACTCAGTGATGAAATTCGTTAATAGTTTCAACAGGTTGCTATAGGGCGTTTTTTGACAATGCTTTGATTGTTTTCTTAAATCTCTTTTTTGGCAATCTCTCATGAGATGGTTAGATTTTTTGCAATAACGGCATTGCATTTTGCTTTGAGATCTTTGGTTAAATTTGTCTGGGCCGTTCCGTTCTGTTAACCATTTTGCGGACGCAACACTACAGGGTTTTGATCTCCACCTTTTTTCTATTCTTGCACCCCAGTCTACTATTGCTCTGAACGTGTTTTCAACCGGGTCGACACCATTGGATAAAGCATTTTGAACTGGGATGCCAGCATTGTTCTTAACAAGCTGTAGTAATGCGTCATGGTCGCGGTTTGCATTTTCTAGGCCTGAGTGTTCTCTGTATGTTACCCATAACCGTTCAGCGTACGTTTCAAATGACTCATTACTCACTTGTTTGATTTCTAATATTTTGCTCCAATCTGCATGTGTCGGTCCTCTCATGTCTAATAATGCCTGTTTTAGACGTTCGTAGATACTCTCGTCAGTTTCGTTATTGTGTCGGTTCATTATGTTGCCAGATTTCATCTCTGTGGTTAGTTTCGGTCTGAGCTCCTCAGGGATAGTGAGGAGAGCTATTTGCCAAACATCTCGAATTTCTAATTTGTACACCGTGGCTTGTAACATTAATGCTTCCCAGTAGGGTTGAAACGGCCCTTTTCTCGGCATAATTCCAACGACCTCTATATGGCTAGAGCATTCTTTGCATGTTAACGGGCGGCTGATTGATGTGATTTCATCATCCGCTTTCGTCATGGTTTTAAGCACAGCGACTTTAACTGATTTCTTTGGCAAGTCATTTGATTTTGTTAGAGTCTTTACTGGGCTTCGCAGGTTTGGTTCTTCAGGCCACAGGTTCACAAGAGCTCGTTTACGAGTTTCTCTCTGTGGTCTGTGTCCTAACGCGGCATCATCATCATCATTTTGAGTCTCTAGCTGAAAGGTTTCATCCAGTGCTGCTCGTTTAACTGCAGCTACTGGAAACCCGGATTTATTACAACAATCTTCAAGAGCAGATATGTATTCACTGCCGGTTTGAAGTTTTCTTTGAAGTTGATCAATTTTTGTTGCCATTTCTTCGCGTTGTCTAGCCCACCCCTGTTGCTCGTATGTGAACGCTTCAGCTTGTGTTCTTAACTTTTGTAATTCGTCAGATCGCAATCTTTCAATTTCTTTGATGTTTGCTATTGTTCGTTCTTTCTCGGTTATGGTCTCGAGGTCATTACGACGAAGCAAATAAACAATTGCAGCGGGAATTTTCTTGTATTTTGTTTGTGATTTCAATTTTGCACCCTCAGCAGAATACCAGGATATTAGTTCGTTGTTGCTCCAATTTAATTTCAGTCCCTTGTAGCTTAACCGGACAAGGAGGTTTTTTAATTGCACACCTAGAATCTCCATTATTTCCTCATCTACACGGCTGCTGTGCTGTCCCTGGAAAGTCATGTTTCCCGTCTAATTCTTATGCCCACCGGACTTTTCGGTTCCGGTCTAAACAGAGGGTATTCCGACCCGCACTACAAATGTGTCTGTATGTAAGGTGCAGACAATCTTTCCCTCAACACTTCTAAAAGGCAAAAAAGATGGACTTACCACAGCAGCTGGAGATAGATGAGAAGATCAAACCTCATGTCCCGGGCAGGGATCAAGTTGAATGTTGCGCTGGAAAGACGTTTCTCGTCTGGTTGCGAGATCACGTCGGGGTCACCACTTTGTAAGCCCGTCTATCGGTCCAACGGCGGTCTCCAATAATACGGGTGAAGGTCTCTGCGCGTTACTGTCTTTCTTTTACGCAACACAACCAGCTTAAATGAAATACATTTTCTCTCATGTATTACCTCGTTATTTCATCTGACTCCATAAATGAAAAGGGTTTTAATGATATCTGAGCATCATTAAAAGTGAGCGAATGCTTGATTATTCTTTTAACTCCTTTAATTATATTTTACCCGTTCAAGATTAGGAAACTATGTCGCTTTGAGGTCCTCGCGTGTTTTCTCTACACTGCGGGTCTCACGATCACAAGCGGCCAGTATTGGTTCATCAAACAGAGGTAAATTGCTATATACCTGAGATCGGTCACGTTCATGTATACACAATCAAAGATACTTCAGTATAGCCCCCATGGAATTGCATACACTTGAATTTAACTTAACGTTTTCTTCAGTAGAGGTCACGACCACTATTACAGATGTAAGTTGACCAACATAACTTCTCTTATAATAGCTTTGGATTGGCCATGCGTGGTTTCCCACGTACACTTATCTGAAGAAACCTCAAGTCAAAACAGAGGTAAGACACCCGAATTTAGATTGGTCAAGCAGCATTAAGCTGTTCTAAACGGAAATACATTTTCTGTCTTTGCAAACCAAGTACACTTGAACTGATGCCAAATATTAGTCGTCACTAATCTGACGCAGACTTGCGGTAACATACGAATCGCTCAATCTGTTTGGGAAAACAATTTCAGAGTCAGTCAGAATAAAATCAAATGTTTACAATTTATTGACCAGGTAATAGAACAATAATTCAAAATCCAATTCATAAGGCAAAATCATTGAACAATCAATATAATCACAACAATTCGGAAATTGAGGAATTTGTAGAGATATTACCTGGCAACGAAAAACTACACACGGCGATCATGTGGGAAGTCTACCTACAGACTCCCAGCCTGATATAAACTACACACAGTAAACTGTGCGGGATCGTCTGACTACAGAGAGCCACGAACGATGTGCCACATCTCCTTAAATACCCAAATAATTCAATAGGCTAACCAAATGGTGGTGTCTGTCCTTCTAATTAGATTTGGCTCCCCATTGAGTAGGTTCCTGTACATTTACATATACAGGATCTGGGGGAGGGCACACCTTTAAGAGGCACACTACATCTCTCATATTCTATAACTTCTTTTAGCTTTTCATTATAGCTAGGAGGATGAGACCAGTTTACCAGGCACACTGAGACACTTAAAATGATATCAAACATGTTATAGTTACTTTTTTGTACACACTTGACATTGTATAGGTTTTTAGTGAGTTTTGAGTGAGGAAGGGAAGATAATCAGACGTGAGGCGCGAGCCCCTGCTGGCTGTGTCTCCCATGTTGCTGTTACATATGCAAGAGACAGTTCAAATGTTGATTCTCCTGAGAGCCCAGACTCAATGGCACCTTACATATGTTACTTTAATTCACTTTAATTGCATTTGTTTCTTGTACAATTAAATTAAATGGTTACTGAGGCTGTCATTCTGCCTAACATCTAATTTTGTGTTCCATAGAAGAAAGAAAGTAGTGTGTAACATGAGTGTAACATGAGTGAGAGTAAATGATGACATACTTTTGATTTTTGTGTGAAGTATCCCTTTAGGCGTACGTTTCTCATATTTGGATGCCGCTCATAAAGTTCACAAAAATACTTCATTTTACACAATGACATAACTTTTACAAAACTAATAATAACGATGAAATTACATATAATAAAACAAAACTGCACAATTAATTTTTAAGAGTTTTCTGTGCAAATTATTTGCAGTGGCAATGCTCTTCTATCTTTGATTCTACTGAGAACAAAAAGAGATATTGGCTGGGTTTCCAAATAACATTGCAATTTCAGATTTTACGATCATCTTAACTAAAGTCACTAGTTATTATACAATGTTATAGTAATGCCTGTTTCACAAGCCAGCACGTAGATCGCTCGTTATAAATTAGAATTTAAGTGCTTCATTACGGGAGATGTTCAGTCCAAAGGTACTGATCACTTTGCCAAATATGTTGTGGAAATACTAACAAAAATGGATGTTGTTTGTATTCTAGTCGAGGCATGGAAATGAGTTAACTATTACAGAATTTAATTATAGAAATAATGATGGCTTTAGTATGGAGTTTCAGATTTAGGCTATTGATGCTAAATCATAGAGATTAGTGAATATGACCCAATGTAACGTGAATGTATGCAATGTGAATGATTCACGAATCGACTCTCAAGTAGCCTAACATTTTTTGGCTGGAAACTGAACAAATGCACACAGAACAGGATTAAAATGATGGGCATCATTATTGAACTCATAGACCTAAATATTAATAGATCATCTGGTTAGAGTTCAAGGCACCATGTACTTGTAGCCTTCTTTCTGTTATGCATCATGCAATTTGTTACTGCCTTGAAAAAGACTATAGGTGAGCCAATTTGAACCAGCTATTGGAGGAAGAGGAGGAAGAGATAGAGGGAATCTCTCATTGCACAGTCTCACTCTAACCTCATTTTTTAACCATACTTTATTTATTCAGGCATATTTAAGTTTTAAACTGCATGGTCATGTTACATTACACATGTCTTTTTAAATAATCTATTTACCAAGACATATCTTCTTTCTATTGCCATTACAATTACACTCATCCAAGAAATAATATAATGCTAATATTACGTTATACTGTATTACGTGTCTTGTAATTTAGATGATGTCACATGCACAGACTACGGTTTCTGCCTATTGATTTCACATTGATTTAAAAAAAAAAAAATGTATCCTCTGAAATAGTTTACAATGGCTTTTCATTCATCAAAATATATTAATACAATTTATGTATTATGACAATGTCCCATTGTCTTTGATATACTGTGAATGATGCCAGAAAGATTCATTTAAATTGCACTTAATGGACTTAAAAGCGGTTCAAAGCTCTTGTTAATTTATGAAAGTTTTTATGAACTACTTAGATAACGATACTTTTGGGAAAAACGCCTTAGAGATAAAGTACTACTTAAGTGCTACTAAAGTTCTAGTTAGTGCTTCTGGAATCCCAGCCATTAAACCTTATGTTGTGTTTCGGTCATTTTGACCCAGACAACTTTTTGTTTTCTTAAGAATATTGTCATATTTTTTTACTTAATCCAATTGGCAAAAAATTCCTTGAATTTGTTCACATTTGAATTTTACTAAGTATGTCTTCAGGTTATCATTATCAGGGTGTTGTGAAGGAAAGAGGCAGGGCCATAGCTATTGGGGTGAAAGGTGGTAACGATTCTAGGAGCCCAAAGGTACAGGTGGCCCCTAACTAAGAACTAAGATTCTCTTAAAAATGTAAACATAAGAGTCCTAGGGGGAAAACACAAGAATGACGTGACAATCATACGTTACATCTAATGCAGCTAATCTGTATGATCTATCATAACATTGCATATTTAAGACTGAGAAAGGGATAGAGACAGAGAGAGTGTTTGCACAATAAGCTCCTCTATGAATAATGGCCTCCTGCACATAGTTAAGTGTCCAGTTTCCGCTGATTTATTCAGTGTGGCATGATTTAATTACCGTGGTTTTATTTGCAATGCCGTAACTTGAGAGGGCTAGACAGGCAAAAATAAAAAAACACGAAACCTTGACCCAGATCCCACCACCCCAGAGATTCGTGACAATGAGAATGACTGGTCCTGTCTTTCATACAGCGATCCAGGATAAAGGTGACCAAATTTGAATTGCTGCCAAAGAAGAGGGCATAAACACAGCATTCATTTTGCTGTCATCAACAACTGGAATGAAATTGAATCCAGAGCTGGTTTTCATCAAAGGTCTGTACCTATATAGGGCCATTTACCTGTGCCTGATCTGTATTTCTGACCTGTTTTCCAGTAAAAAATATCTAAATACCCTTAAAATGAGATAACTTTACTTGTGAAGCAAAATTTAATTATATAATAACTTTTCAGAAAATGTATCTTGAACTAAGTTTATTTATTTTATTTTTTTTTTAGCAATAGGCAAATAGTTTTAAGTTTTAAGAGAAACCCTCACAAAATGTTGTTAGATTAATGCTTAAAACACAAGAGGAAAAAAGGAAAATAGAAAGAAAACTGTTTGCCAGTGGGTTGAAAAAATAAACCTACTGGAATGTTCAGAGTTTAATACAAGTTTCAACAGCATTTGTAGCATAATGTTGATCAAAAATTATTATAAAAATTATTTTGGCCAATCCATTAACATTAAAATGAACACTGTTTTAAAAGTATAGCCATAAGATATAAGTATTATTCATGTTAACATGTTTTAGTGTGATAAAATTATTTACAGAGTTTACCAGAATTATATTGTTGAAATATTGAATATAATTTTGCAAAGATAAGGTTAGTAAGTGATTTTATCACACTAAAGTTATGTTCACATGTAGTTTGTTTATGTTGTGGCTATACTTTTTAAATGGTTCATGACATGAGGAATCAAATCTTCCTTTATCTTTAAACATAATAAGAGGTCATTGTACTCAAAACTACTCTGCAAAAAGAGCTTTTGTTGAAACCAAGCTGCCAAAAGAACTCGTTCTCATCTTCCTCCACATTGTGATGTCACAACACATTAACTCCTACTTTACCCTATCACATTCGTAGCTCCACCAAGTAGTGGTGAGCAGAGAGAGAGCAGATCAGTCAAGAGCAGAGAGCCAGTCATAACAGTGGGCATTAACCAGGGCTGTACTGGGAATAGAAATCGGCCCGGGATTTTACATGGCAACTGGCCCAAAACTTGAATACTGCATAACGCAGCGGCTCATATTCGCTTATCGTGGCCCACTATAGAGCGAGCTGAGATATTCTTCTAAAAATCTTAATTTCTGTTCTGCAGAAGAAAGAAAGTCATACACATTTGGGATGCCAGGAGAGTGAGTAAATCATGAGAGAATTTACCTTTTTGGGTGAACTTTCCATTTAACAAGGAATCAAATGTTAATAGGAATCAAATATTTCTGCGCTATGAGAACTTAAATTAATTATCCTCCTCTACCTCACACTTAGAACTGGCCTGCTAGATCTGGAATTGTGCCATGCTCTTTGTGTTCAATAAATTTCCGTGTTTGCGCCATTTCCAGACTTACATAACTCCTTTAGTAAAGCATGCAAATAACCGATGCTATTGTTCTTAGCAAATTCCCCCCAAGAGTGCCGTCCACATCTGTGTTCAGGAAATATATGAAAATGTTCTAGCCCTTGGTTCTGTACTTCCTGTCTATTAAATATTCAGTCACCTGAGGACAAGCTGCAGCACGCTCAGTTCAGTTATGTTATCTCTCAAATTATGAATGCCGCAGTACATTGCAACCTTATCAGACAGGCCAGAAAGGAATACACTATTTTTAGGTCCTTCTCCTTGTCACTGGATACCTTGGAGTGCTTGGTAATGAGGCATTCTGGTTGTGCTCTCCACAGAGTCATCTCCATTGTGCCCACCGGCAGGCACACCGTAACTCAACTGCACACTCTGATGGTTATGCGGCTGCTGCCCTTAGTAAAGTTCTTTATTATTATAAAGCGGGTAGGTCTGACTCTAAATTCTGATTGGATAATTTAATTACATTTTAATTGCATCTTTTTCTCCATAAACTGAAAGTGAAGGGTGACTGAGGCTGTCATTCTGCCTAACATCTCCTTTTGTGTTCCATGGAAGAAAGAAAATCATATGGGTTTGGAATCAACATGGCAGAAAAAAAATTCTGATAATATTTAGTAATACATTTATCTGTTTATAGAATGTTGTTATTTTTTATCACAGTGCTGTTTCTTTTCTAAATGCTTTTCATATTATTATGCTCATCATGTCTACTTTTGTTTGGTGTTTGGTATGAACGGTTCATTAGTCCTTTTTGATTCTGCCACTGTAGGACCAAACTGGTATTTCAACCCATTCTTTTGCATTTCATCTAGTGTAACCGGTCGCCGGGCTCGCCGGTATGAGAGGCAGGTGCACTAACGAGGAGGCTAAAGGCTACAGCTTCTAGTGTCAGTCACTAGTGCGCCTCTTGAGGCCAGGGGATTGAGGTTTACACACACTGCATAGCTATCACACGTAGCAGCTGGCTCCCGTTACACTAGCATGGCATAGTGTTTTCTATTGATAGAAGCAATCAATCAAAATCTTACGAGTTTATGTCCTACTTTGCACAAAACGTCTTAAATCATGAATGAGTTCCAAAATGTAGGGAATGGTAGAGTTACATAACATGGACAACTGTGTTTTTGTGTAAAAATAAAACTAAATTTTTACAGCTGCATTATCTAGGTCACAGCGCGCTTTCCAAAGAGTTGACCAAGATCTGAAATGTACATAAAATATTTAAATGTCTGAAAGTAGGGAGAGCATTGAAAGTCACAGAAGGTTAATTTATTAGCAAAGATGTGAATACTAGATCATGCCCCGCGGAAATCCTTGAAGGCTTCGCTAAAGGAATTAGTGACACAACACATTCCTTTTTCAAACCTGAGCATAAAACATTTGGACAATTTTTGTTTTCCAACAAGCGTACACAGTACGCTCAGTCCTTTCCTTTATTTGAGGGCTAGTGGGAATACATGTCATGTCATGCAATGTCTGAATCTGAGCTCTGACTTTTGATTTGTAATGAACCTTTGTTAAACTTTAACTTCTCATCCCCTCAAGTCAAGCAATGAACTAAATTCTTTGAATAATGGTGAAAGGCTGTCAGACAAGACTTTGCCAGTATTGTTAGTATTCAGAGTCATCTTATGTGAAGCCTTAGAATAGGATTGGAAGTATCACCTTTGGGATGAAGTCCCATAAATTAGTTAATCCATAAATGACCTAGATTATGGATGTGGGTGGGAAAGTCTGATGTTATATGTGTGATTTTCTCCAAAACATGTCCACATTAAACCAAATGTTTTTTTTTTTTTTTTGCAAAAAAAATAAAGAATGCACATATGTCATTATATTATAGCAGATGTTTTACCAGTGCCTGATGTTTTTGGGAGGGCTCTTAAAAGCATAAAATGGATTTATTAATTTTGCATTATCTAATTCACATTTGATGTAATATTTTTTTGTATGCTTAATAAAAAATAAAAAAAAATTTAACTTTGTTTGCATCATGGTAATGAGAATTGGGTCGCTTGATATATACACATTTGGGATGTGCATGGATAGTCGTTATACGTGTGCTTGTTAAATAAGTCACTATTCAGTTATTCTGCAATAGAGGTCTTCAACCTGACCTGATCCCATTGGGTCAATTTTCAAATATAGGGTGAGTTAGGGCCTGTTTACATGTTTGTTTGTGTTGTTTTTCTATCTAAACATACATTGTATGGATGTCTTTGACCGTTGAGTTGCACCTCACTTAAGTCGCATCTCACTTAAGTCAAGTCATTTTTATTTGTGTAACGCCTTTCACAACACACATAATTTGAAAGCAGCTTTACAGAAAAACTGTCACTGTGTTTTTTTCAGCATCTTGTGCAGGATCGCCGCATTTTGTTTTGACACTATGTTTAGTTTAAATCTATGGTGCCCAGGAAGGGCCAGGTTCAGTTCTCTAAGTTTTGTTGTGGCCACGTCATATTAACTCGTGGGAACATGACTATATGTTGTTGCTACAAGATATTATATTGAAAGAATGTCATCCTGTTCTCTTTATACCATTTTCCAAACACTTTATGTGCATCCAGTGGTACCAATGGAGGCATCCGAGACATTTTAACTTATCAATGATAAATCCGTTTCATTCACACTTGCACAATTTCATCTGCAAAGCCTATTAACTTTCAGAATGTGTTTTAGATGCCTTTCACTTATAAAGTACCCATGTCATAATCCCAGCGATTCCTAATTCCAAATAAAATGCTATTTAATTAATCATTTTTATTTTATGCTGTTTGTCCATGATGCGGTCATATAGGCCTTTTTTAGCCCTTAACATCAACATAAAAAGGTCATGGAAGTCATGGGGGCCATGGGGATGATGTTCCAACAACATACAACATACAAAAACAACATACATCGTGGAGTGAAGGATGTCATTAACCCCTTCATTAAAAGTCATGGCCACAAGAAAAGGATGTCGTTCCCTCAATATAATATATAGTTGCCACAACATATTATTTTGTTCCCACGTGGCCACAACAAAACAAAGAGAACCGAACCTGTCCCTTCCCGGGAACCTTATAAAACAACTTCACATCTCTAGACACCTGCATTCTGTTTTATTTGTTGCACAACATCTAGCTTTTTTAGTGCAGGTGTCACAAAAATTCAACATTTTGAAGGTTGCAAAAAGGACTCAAAGGGATAGTTCACCAAAAATGAAAATTCTCTTTTAATTTATTCACACTCATGCCATCCCAGATGTGTGACTTTATTTCTCCAGCAGAACACAAACAAAGATTTTTAAAAGAATATCTCAGCTCTGTAGGTCTGTAAGTGAATGATGATCAGACATTTGTAGCTCCAAAAATTACATAAAGAAAACATAAAGTAATCCATAAGACTCCAGTATTTAAATCCATGTCTTCAGAAAAATATGATAGAAATGTAAGTCCTTTTTTACTCTTAATCTCTACTTTAACTTTTACATCTGAAAGTCACATGTCGTACCTGTTTAATTTCACTTGTATATCTGAAAGTGAAAGCTAAATTGAAGATTTAGAGTAAAATATGACTGTTTCTCACCAACACCTATAATATTGCTTCTGAAGATATGGAACACTGGAGTCATATTAATTACTTTTATGCTTCCTTTATGTGATTTTGGAGTCACAAAGGTTTGATCAAAATTCACTTGCATTGTATGGACCTACAGAGCTGAAATTTTCTTCTAAATATCTTGGTTTGTGTTCTGCTGAAGAAAGACATACACATCTGGGACAGCATGACATTTTTATTTGTGAACTATCCCTTTAAGTCACACTATGAAATATCTGAATGTCATTGCAATAGATACAAAATATAAAAACAGGTGGCACCTGCAAACAGTTACCTTTTTACTCAAATTATTAAAAATATATATATATTACTTCTAACTAACTGATCCCAAGGTGATTTTTTAGTGTCTGAAGTCAGTTCTCCCAAGTTCACACAGGTATCTTAGCAGAGTACCACAGGTGTAGTTCATCACATTAACATGATCCACTATGGACATGATCCACTATGGTTTGACAACCAGAAAGTGTCCAAATACTTGCTGTCTTCATTTTTAATAACATATCTATTGTTTTGTAATTTGAAATCTGAAAAATATGTTAATGGCAATGTTTTGCTTGAAAAGTGTGCATGTCATGAAACCATTGCCATAGAAGCACAAGTCAAGTTCTTTTGTATTATACAGTATGTCAGTCACGCAACCATGACACATGGATCAAAGGTCAGCAATGCCCATGAGCCAAGGTCATGAAGGAGGTGGTAAACTTTGGGCAAACCTTGGCTGTTTTCCTGTTTGATCTTTTTATGGCAGCCAGGCACATGGTATATGCCATTCTCCCTACAACCTTCTTTCCTGGAATGACAGCTGTGGGTCATAAAGCAAATGAGGGATGAGGCTCTGTAAACACCTTTTATTTACTGGGCATTCTTGTTGCCAAATTCTTGGCTTGTCTAAATAGAGATGGAGGGGAAGGGACAGCAGGGCTAAGAAGTCATGCCAATGGTTTCCATGATAAAAAGGCCCACAAGAGTAATGCAGTTTACACAGTGTAGACTTAAAGACCTCATGAAATTATTTGATGAGCATAACTTTCATTACTGTGATGACGAATTGAAACAGGAAGTTGGGGTGGGCCAAATAAAAATAACAAATAGCTTTAGTTTATGACGCAGTCATGAACCATGATTTGCTGCTTGCTATTTATAGTCAGAGGCAATCTCAATCTCAAAATTAATCTCAATGTCAGTTGCTTGGCTATAGCATTCAGCCCCAAAATTGCTTCATGGACACTCAGTTCCAGAGAAAAGTTTTTGGAGCTAATCCCTTGACTAATAAAGGTCATGTTACTGATCACTCTGGAACTGTTATATTCCCAAAAGAAAATGTTAATCACTCCCCATTAAAGCATTGTATGAGAAAGAGCATTATCAACTTTCTTAAAAATTCTCCTTGTGTTCCAAGGAAGAATGCAAAGTCATAGGCGTTTGCAATGACATGAGGGTAAGTAAATCATGACAGAATTTACATTTATATGTAAAAATGTTTTTTTTTTTTTTTTTAACAGACTGGTCAGTGAGGCAGTGAGGTACTGGGTCACTGACAAATGATGTTGTCCAAGGTGATAAAAATTAGAAATGTTTTTAAAATATGGTTTTAAACATGTATCAAGTTATAATTAAGTTAATATTTGTGTTTTTTGGTAATGCATTTTTGAAATCATCTATAGCATTTTCTAAAACAAATAAAAATAAATATTCAATATTTGAATATTCAAATATTCAATTATTCAAGTCATTAAGTGGTGTAACCATCATGCAAAATTCATTTAAAAAATGTCTATATTATATATATTAAATATATACGTATGCATTTAAAACTTCACATACAGTCATGAGGATTTTAGGATGAGGATGTCTACCTGCATGTTGGTTCTACCACCTGATATATATTTCAAATATTAATATTGACAAAATGTTTGAAAAATAACAAAATTGGTTCTCTACCAATTTCTTTAAGTACTAACAATGTAGAGTTTATTTCAAACTGCTTATGCCAACATTTATTTCTTTTTTTGTAGGAATTTCAGCATTTAATGAGACTTTTATTTATTTGTTTATTTCTTTCTCCAGACAGTTTTACTATTTAGACATCTGTGACTGTAGACTCCAGAAAAAATCTCAGTGAGTTTGAACTAAGATATTGACAATTTTCGAGGTCTTTTTAATTAATTGTTTGGAGATAATTGCAATTTTTATTTATTTTTGAATAACTTAAAATCTGTAAAATGACTGAACACTGCTGGTCTGCAGGGGAATAAAATGAACAGAAGTGTATCCTAATTTCCCATGGTCAAGTGTGAATGCTGGTGAACGCACACTGAAAGCCGACCACTGCATGTGTTTTCCATCAGGCCTCGTTCATAGCAGCATTCTTGTTGTGGTGTATTGTTCACTTGTTTTCAATGACTACTTAATTTTATGTTGCATGGGAGAGAAGCATACCTGTTGTTTAGATTCATACATTTCACTTTTTTGTAAGGTCCTATAAACACGAGACATGGACGCGTGGAAAAAATTATATAACGTTGGCCTGTAATAAATTTAATATTGGAAAATACACAAATCCCTCATTTAAATGCCATTAAGTACCTTTCATTTCATTGTTCTGCATGCCAATAGCTCAAAGAACAGGAAGAGGTGACGGCTGTGACAAGGCCCCAAACTTGAATCACATGCCCTTTAAAATATCTGTTTGATGTTTCTGCCCCAGTAACGTATTTAAACGCTCGTTTCTGCATTAGATCATAATCAGCTTAAGAAATAGGATGATTGACAGTATACTGTGTGCATATGGATCAATTAACGCATTATGTTAGATACCTTCACTTCTTGGCCAACTCACTTGCTGCATACAGTCAGTGGCATATCCAGGAAATTTTTACTCGGGTGGCAAGATGGGGCACAGACCTAGTGTGGGGTGGCGATACCGGGAGAAACTTTATGAATGACTCATGATCAAAATGTGTAAATATCGCATTGCCTTGCTTCAACATCTACACGTGTATAATAAATTAATTCTAAAACTCATGTTAGCATTCACTGAATTGTTTGTATTCAATATCAGACTGCTGTTTTGACGTTTTTCAGTTTTCGATTCCTGTTCCATTTCAACCTATAACAGTTTCTGGGAATCCCTGGTTATTTTAACATAACATCCATTTTTAAATCAGTAATTGTTTAGGAAAAGTCAGTCACACATTTTTAAGAGCTATTCTCATTGTAGAGAATTAATCCACGTATAACATCAGGTATACTGTATAATCATAAAAAGATACATGTCAAAAGTACTGGTGATAATTGATTGAGGCGCATTCTTGTGGTTAAATAAAAACAAATCAATCCAGTCAAAAGAACAAAATTCCAGTATCATTTTCACCAAATTGCCTTATAGTTAATTAATCTTATATTAATACCAGATAGCCTTGTGAGGAAATCTTACAAAGAATGGACTTTCAAGTCATGTTCTGCTAATTTTAATCTCAAGAACAATAAGAGGATAAAACAGTACGTACAAAAAAAAAAACAATGTTCTGTAAACTTTTAAACTCTCCAGAACAATATGAGGTGTATAATAAGCTCTTGCTTCATTTTCCTTCTTAAATGCTTTTACAAGAACCATAATCCACAAGTCCATTTTTAAATCAGATTAAGTCTACTGTTTTGGTGATGGCTAGCAAAAAGTTGGATAGACATGACCATGTCAAATGACTTAGCTCTTCTAGCCTCAATGCTAATAATAACAATAATTATGTTGTTTAGACTGAAAGATTAAATGTCAAAACATACCATGAGGTCTGGGTGGGGCAGCATGTGCTTTTATAGCCTGAAGAACCTCTTCATCAATGGTGTCAACATCACCTCTTGTAATGTCATTAGAATCACTTTCCCCACTAGATGAAGAACCTGAAGTGATAAAAATAATAACCATCACATTCATAGGCACACATTGATGTGACTTTTCTTCCTGTATCTTTTTATGTTCTGTATTGAGATATTAATATTGTGTATGCTAAAGTGTGTGTTTGCTCTGTATTAGCAAATTAATATCATACACTGAGCAAAAGTGGATCACCCTTTTTAAATTAAATCAAATATGAGCACAGAAAACAAGTAACTATTCATGGAACTCAGAAAAGGAAGCAACTGATTTTGACATACTATTGTGAGGTGAGACAGGTGCTGCTCCAGACACTCCTGGATCACACTCAACTCCCACAATTTTCTGTTGTGAATGTGGCCAGTCAACTGAAGTTGAAGCTGCAGTGTCTGAATACAAAGAGACATGAGGTTGGATGTCTTTTGCTTTGTACTCTCTCTCTCTCTCTCTCTCTCTCTCTCTCTCTCTGCATTGCCGGTGGAGCTAGGATGATATATGTGTGTGTGTGTGTGTGTGTGTGTGTGTGTGTGTGTGTGTGTGTGTGTGTGTGTGTGTGTGTGTGTGTGATGATTTATATTAAAACTACTTTTAACTAATCTTCTGTTGCAGCGATATTTGATCATATGATTGTACCTGAGTGACAACTTGAATTTAAGAGTTCATGGCAAATTCATATATGTTCATCCAGAAGTCACAGGGAATATCTAAACATGACTTACTGTGCTGTGCAGGGGGAGCTGACGGATCACTGCTGCTGGAAGTAGCTGAGGCTGGTTTTGACTCTTTTCTTTTTTTAAGAAAAAGATTTGAATATCTTTGGTTCTCTTCATAGCTGTTATCCTGGGTGAAATGCAATTTAATCAATCATTCATTCATTTATTAGCTATAACTGCACTATCCAGCAGAATTTTTTTAAAATTGGTTTCAAAATCAGTGTGTGAAATGTGTCTGTCTGGAAACCCCAAAATTGCACTCTGTATACAGTCAGAAATCAAACTCTATTTACAGTGTCTACACAGGTTTATTTTCCACATGTTCTGATAGCTTCAAGTACTTTGAATATTACCAGATAAAATAGTTAGTCAAATCATTTGCGGCATTTAAGTGCAATTTGCCCTGCCTCTGCATATTTAAAATGTCAAATAAGGTATAAAACTTTGAAGATTTTATTGGTCTGATTTACCAATAATACACATAAAGAGCTCATAAATAAATAACTCATGTAAAGACTTAAAGTATAGTCACAGCACCCCCCCCCCCCCCACCTTCCATTTCACACACAGGTTAGCCATATATATAACTTTAGCTATTGAGCATATATATCTCATTAAAATGCTTTACACGTATCCGTCATTAAATCAGAAAACATGGCATATTATGGCATATCATATTTCATGACAATATCAAGATAGCATGCTGAATGTGGTGTAAGGTCTAGCTTACTCTTTAACCTAGCTACTGATAACATGCTACATGAATGTTTTCACGGTCAGATGGAAATTTGGGATGAATTAAACGTTAGATTAGATAAACGTACCTCTCAATTAACAGCTTTCTTTCTGACCACAAATCGTCGTTGTCAACTCCTTGGAAGTTGGAGGTAAATGCTAGCTTGTGTCAGCTTCGTGCTTCTGAACAACCGTTATACTCCAGACCTGGCACCCACTGCCTGTGACCTGCGGCACCTGCCTGGCCTGCTCCTCCCACTGATCAGCTCACACAGCTTCAGTCCCACCACTACTATAATGGTCAGAAATATAAAACTGACCCTGGGTCAGTGTGGCTGATGTCATCTTTGATTGACAGGTGTTTCTCTTTGTTCTTCATTCTTGTGTTGATGAACATGATGAACTACCAATCAGTTATGGGGTGGCCACAGGGTGGCCAATGAGATTTCAGGGGTGGCCCAGGCCACCACAGGCCACCCCCTAAAATCGCCACTGCATACAGTGCATTCAGAATGTATACAGACCCCAGCCTTATGCTAAAATGCTTTAAATTATTATTTATTTCACATCAATCTACACTCAATACCCCATAATGACAAATCGAAAACAAGGTTTTTGATAACATTGCAAATCTATTATAAAGAAAAAAACTGAAATATCACATTGACATACTGTATATTATCATATAAATATCGAATAGCCTACATGGGAGGCCTTCGAATGTTTTCTAGGACAATGGGAGGCCTTGGAGTCAAAAAGGGTGAGAACCACTGATATACACAACACATTCCAGTTTAAATCTTCTTGCATTGCCTTGCTGGACAGTGAAAGACACATTTAGTAGGCCCTGATTTCAATTTCTATCACACACACACACGCACGCACGCACGCACGCACGCACGCGCACGCACACGCACGCACACATGCACACACACACACACATAGCTCTGACATCTGATGAGATAGACCTAGATTCCATGGATTAGAAACAGCACCTAAATCTACAATACCGATTCCGCCCAAAAGCCCACACACCCACGGCTGTGAGCCCCACAGAGAACGTCAACCTACTACATCCTCCATAATAGCTGTCCAGAGTTCCCACTTCACCTTACCGGTCTGCTCCCAAGAGAATTACAATTTCATGCATTCTCTCCACATCAGGGTGCCACCCACCAATGGTTACCCTATGTTAAGATGACATCACGGAAAACTGCAGGACAATTGAGGCAATTAAAGTGCTTAATGACTAATAAAGTGCTTCCCAATAGTGCATCTCTGATATTGAGATCCATCTCAGACATTCAGGGCAAGCTGTTGGACCCAATCATCACACCAGAGAGGAAAGAAAGAAAAAAAAGGCAGTTCTCATAGACTCCCATGAGGGCAATACACCACGCCAAGAGCCAAAGGTATGCAAACCTCAGAGTAGGATGCCCAGTGCAGACCTTCTTAGAGTTCTTAAAAGTGGTACTGTATGATACATACGTTTTAATATAATACAGTAAATTATTGCAATACAATATAATACAATAATACAATATTTAAGTCTGCAAGGGGTGTGCATAGGTATAGGTGCTGTTATATTATAATATTATATATAACAGAATTAAATATATATAGTATATATTTACACTAATATTTGATATAGTATAATAAAAAAAATCTAATATGTAATAATATAATATATTATAAAATATAAAATATCACATGGTAGGCTGGAATATAATATAATAGAACAGCAAACCATAACACAGAATATATTATTCACAATCATATTGAGTGGGTCATCAACTCACTGTGGACATATTAAATGTATACTGTAGTGTGTGTGTTTTTTATAGTGATATAATATATAATGTGGTGTGGTGTGGGATGTCAGTTCAATAGAGGGAGTTCACTGTGGTGTTCATATTTTAACCTCTGAGGAGTGGAGTAAATAGTAGAGTGAATTTATGTAGTTGATTTTTAAATGAAGCTGTTTGTCTTTAAGTAATTGTAGTAATTTATTTGGTCTTTAAGTAATTGTAGCCACTGTGTAACGGATAAATGGCTTTTATTTTTCCGGTTGATGAGAATGGTTTTCTTGGCGATAGCTTCAGACAAAAAGTTGTGTATTGGACTGTAGAGGTTTTTGTTGGGAGGTCTCCAAGCAGGCATAAGGATAGAATTGCAGGAATATCGCATTTGAAGAAGGTTGATATTTTAGTGATAACTTCTTTCTAGAATGAAGCAATGGATGGGCATGACAATATAGATAGTTGTCTGTTATGTTGAGAGTACATAACTATCCCCATATATATTATCCCCATTTTTAAAAATGTATGTTGTGGTAGGTGTGTTCTGTGTATGATTTTGTATTGAATTAATTGTATGTTTGATTGTTCTAATTGGGCTAAGTTTTATTTATAATAAAATCAGGGTTATGCAATATTGGTGAGTAAATATGTGGTAATAAAGAGTGACTGGTTATTTAGTTAATTATCCACCATGATGTCAATGTTGTCTGAATAGCAGTGTTTTGAAATAAACTGTGGTGTTTGATTGTGTCGCTAAGATGGGGTAGATCAGATATTGCTATTTCTTTGCATATTGATTGTTCTAATTGTAGCCATGGGTTGTGAAAATGTTTATTTTTTTTATAAGATATTGTCATTGAGCTGCTAAATATTAATATTGAAAATTGGATGCTGAAAGGCCTCCTTGGTATTTAACCTTTTGTAATGTATTGAGTTCAATTCTAGGTTTCATATTTTTCCAGTAAAATTGACCTATTATGCGGTGTAGTGTATCAAACCATTTTGTTAGATGTTGTATCAGGATCATTGTGAAGAGGTAGTTGATTTTTGGCAATATAGATATTCTGATGGTGGCTATTCGTCCAATAATGGAGAGTGGCAGGTTCATCCAAAGTTGTAGGCCATCTTCTGTTGTTTTTAATGCTGGGGTGAGGTTGAGATTAAACTACTCTGAGAGGTTGGGGAGATGTGTATTCTTAAATATGTACTGTTACCTATTTTAAATGGGGTTGTAGAAAGGACGAGACAGAGGGCAGTGATGCAGTCCAGTAAGGCTCTTTATTTATTTGCCTTTTGATGTCTGTGCAGTCATCTCCATTTAAATCAACACAAACTGCTTCAACAGCAGCTATACACACTCTTCAGCTTCACAACAGTAGTATACAAGACACCCTGGTCACTCGTGTCATTCTCTTTCCCCGTCTGGCGGTTGTGTGGTTGTTTATATGCCTCTCTCCCCATGTTCACTGGAATTAAAGAAAGGTGTTAGACATAATTTAGCTCAGGAGCTTTAAAGGTTCAATGAATAATGCAAAGTGTAGTGGAGAGAGTGGACACCCTTGTCTCATCCCTCGCTGTAATTGGAAAGCTGATGATATGATGCATTTTGTGATAACTGATGCCATTTGTGTTCTTTATAGTGTTTTGATCAGGTTTCTGAATGACTTTCCAAAACCAAATTGTTGAGAAAGGAAGTGCCAGTTTACTTTGTCAAAGGCCTATTCGGCATTGAGTGATTCAATGACTGCATTGGTATTTTGTTGTTAGCAGATGATATATATGTTTGCATTATATTAAATATGTGACATGTATTGTTTGATGAATGACATATTTTTATAAAGCCTGTTTGGTCAGTGTGGATGAGAGATGATTTGTTATGATATCATCTAAGTGTGTGGCTAATGCTTTACTGATTATTTTCATGTCTGTGTTAATAAAAGATAAAGTGTGATATCTGGAGCATAAAAATGGTTCTTTATTTGGTTTAAGCAGAACTTAAATGAACCCTGTGTTCATATGTGTATGGTGGAATTGCATTTGATTTCTGTCGTTATTCTCAAGAATAGTGGCAAAACTGTAGACCAGAAATGTTTCTAGAATTCTGATGGGTAGCCATCTAAACCTGGAGCTTTGTTATTTGATAATGAAAAAGGGGCATCTTGTAATCATCTGCTATTATTGTTTTTTTTCTAGTGCTGCAATTTGTTTTGGATTGACAGTTTTTCTCAGTTGATTTTATACATTTCTCCAAACTATAATCAGTGCTCTCAAAACAATTCACACAGCGGACGAAATAGACACTCAGTTTTGCAAAACAATTCAATTTCATTGCATAATTAAGCAAGATATTCTTTCCTGATTATGCATTTATTAAAACTAAATAATAACATCAAAACTATGGATGTGTTCTCTATTGAATTCAAAACATTTTCAGCTATAGACACACAACTCTATGATTGAATTAACACATTTATCATAAAAATCCACCATAAAGACCCTTTTCCATGTGTTTTCAGAAAATGTCTCTAAATTTCTAGTTGTCCCCGCTCTTCCTCTTCCAATACCATTCCTCCCTCATCTTCTTTTTTGTTGAGATTGAAGTCACTGTAGATCAGCTCACATTAGGCTGAACCCTCTGTGTGTCTTAGAGAAACCATAATTCATTACATGATGAATTAGAGGGACTCGCAGGTCATTTGAGCCTTCTTTACTCTAATCTTCCACCCTGATGTCCTCTTTGTGTTCACCATCATTACACCATCTCATTTGGTCTTTCCTGAAGTCTTTCCTTGCACAAACCTGAAATAGTTGAGAAAGCTTTCCCCTTTTCTCATCACTTCTTCCTCAGATTTTTTTCTTTATTTACCCACTCTACCTCTTGTTCTTCTATCTCATTGTTTGTTTGCTGTAAATTTTCATATTTTACCCCTTTTATAGATAGCAGAGACATGATAGTTGTGTGAACATTTTAGTAAATTGCATTTTCTTCGCTGTGTGCATTACTAACACAGCCGATATTAATATGAAGGGATTTGGCAACCTGACATGTGCATTTGAGAATATGACTTTAATATAGATGTCTGTGTTAACTATTTTGAAAGCATGAGTTCTGGATCAGAGAAATGTGGAGGTGCAGCTCAAGTAGAGAAATGCCCAACATACTGGATTAATGGACTAAGTGAATCCATATCTAATATCTTGTTCTATTTACAGATTCTCAAGATGCAACTTCTGTTTATATCTTACACTATTAATATCTTACAGTAAGAGTTTTATCATCATATTTTCGTCAACAGAATGCTTTAATAAAATCATTTAATTATCGTCATGATGTGCCTTTTTCGACGCGTCTTCTTTATCAATAACGTTTTTGTCAGTGATTTCATGACTACATGATATAAAAATATTCTTACACTGAACTCGAATCAGCAATATCACGAGTTTCAACTCTTCAATTAATAAGTGTAGTATGCTACAATACAAATATATAATGGTAGAAAAAAACACTTCAATCATCAGATTAAAATACACTGGCTGGTGATGATTGAGGATGATTGAGTCCCCTGTTCTCTATGTAAAAAGGCTTTGAGTGTATTGTCAGATAAGTGTAATTAATTAATTCAAAATATGTAAATAAGAGTGTTGTTTATCTTCATCAAAGCAAGAAATATTACATTTTTAAATGTTTAATCGTATAACAATAATATCAACATGAAAATAGCATGTCATGACTCCGACTCTGAATATGTTCCAGTAATGATCACATACAGGCAATGTCCAGGGCAACCTCAAATCATGAGATTCATCTGCCAGAGGAGCAGTGTTGAAACATGAAAAGGTGTAAAGGTGGCTTAAAATAGTTTCACTGCACACACAACTGCACGGTTTTACAGATTTGTGCGTTACAACATCAGGAAAATCAGACATTTCCTTTCTGAATATGCTACACAACTCCAAGCTCTGGTCAATTTAAGACTGGACTATTGCAATGCTCTGATGGCTGGCCTTCCAGATATCACAATTAATCCACTGCAGATGGTCCAGAATGCAACAATGCATCTGGTCTTCAATCTGCCAAAAAAGGGCTCATGTAACCCCTCTCTTGATTTCACTTCACTGGCTACCACTAGCTGCATGCATCAAATTCAAGGATTTGACTCTGGCTTTCAGGACAGCAAATGGAACCACAGCCTCTTACTTCAATTCAGTTCTTCAGGTCTATGCTCCAACTCGCTCTTTGCTGTCTATGAACAAGCAACGCCTGGTGGTACCATCACAAAGAGGCTCAAAATCAATTACACGGTCATTCACTTTCTTTGCTCTTCTCTGGTGGAATGGAATTCCAATCTCCACACGATCTGCTGTTACCGTCTAAACATTCTAGCACATCTGGTCCGCAAGCACTTAATCATATCAAACTAATTGCATTTACTTCTGCAATTAACATGCACTTAATGTACAAAAAAATAAATAAAATGTCTGTCTCTTTCTTTTGTGCTAGTATCTTTACTACTCCAGCCACTGTGAGAACTTGGCTATCAGTATAGGAATGTTAGTATAGGAATACAGATGTTGTTAAACTTTGTATGACAAATTGCTTGCTATGTGTCTCATTTGTAAGTTGCTTTGGATAAAAGCATCTGCTAAATGACTAAATAGAAATGTAAATGTAAAGAAGTAAAAATAAACACAACACAAGCTGAATGCAAACAATTGTTCAGTGAGTGCAGTGAGCTCAGGTTCAGTGAACTAAGTCCTACAACCTGAACACTCTACCTTCAATTAGTCTGAAAGGTCACAGTTTGTATAACTCAATAATAATGAAGAGGGCCCTCAGATGTGGTGTCGAATTCCAATGGAGAGTCACCTTCAGTGGGAATTGGCCTCATTTCTCCCATAGAAAGCTTCTCCTTAACATGACATGTGAGAAATCAGGCACCAGGAAGCAAGAGATAAGGCCACTCCACATTCAATTGGATGGTCATAAAGAAAGTAGTAATCCTTTCATTCATTCTATTCACATCCATCATGCACTATATCCAGTTGTTCTAAAAGGTCTTAGCTGTAAGCATTACATGGATTCACTTATACACCGATCAGCCACAACAATACAACCGCCTGCCTAATATTGTGTAGGTCCCCCTTTTGCCACCAAAACTGCACCAACCCACATCTCAGAATAGCATTCTCAGATGTTATTCTTCTCACCACAATTGTACAGAGTGGTTATCTGAGTTATCGTAGACTTTTTCAGTTTGAACAAGTCTGGCCATTCTCTGTTGATCTCTCTCATTAACAAGGCATTTCCATCCACAGAACTGCTGCTCACTCCATGTTTTTTTGTTTTTGGAACCATTCTGAATAAATTCTAGAGACTGTTGTGTGTGAAAATCCCAGGAGATCAGCAGTTACAGAAGTACTCAAACCAGCCCTTCTGGCACCAACAAAAATGATTATCTAATCAGCCAATCAAGTTGTAGCAGTGCAGTTCATAAAATCATGCATATACGGGTCAGGAGCTTCAGTTAATTTTCACATAAACCATCAAAATGGGGAAAAACTGTGTGTTCTGCAATCAGTAACAGGTCTTATAAAGCCTGACTTGAACACTTAGAAGATTGCTCATATTATTTTCTTTGACATCACTGCAAGGTCCAAATAGGCTACGTGCTCAAAGAAAACATTTTCTTGCCTTTGAAATGTGGACTATAAAGAAATGTCCGCCTTCAGCAAAGAATTGTTATCCTCTGGGTGTTTTGAAGTGTAGCTAAGAAGCTACACTTTTCTGTAATAGAGTCTTTTCATATTCAAGAGGCAAATGCAGTATTTGTTATATCAAATATTCTCTTTGCATAATTTTTTATAGCTGACTGCAGCTTTACCCAGCCTGAAGCTAATTACTTTTGGCATAGTCCACACCAAAATGTAAATTCTGCCATCATTTACTCACCCACATGTTATTCCAAACACATATGACCTTCTTTCTTTTGTGAAACACTCCTATTTAAACACTAGAGCATCAGTGAGGTAAGGCACTTATGTTGGGTGAAGCTTGGCTTGTAGTCAACTTTCCAATGCCTCCCAAATGTGTTTAATGCATTTCAATTCTGAGCTTTGTGTAGGCCAGTCAAGTTCTTCCACACCACACGTAAACCATTTCTATATTGACCACTGTAATTTTGGAACAGAAAAGTTACACCTTATTCTAATAAAAATGTAATTTAAAAGGCTGTGTCCAAAACCAAATGTAGTTGGATAAATGAGGTGATGCTTTTTTTCTTTTTTTTTTGCTTTTTTTCAGGATTCATTAAAGGGAAAGTTTACCCCAAAATAAAAGTTCTCTCATTTACTTTTTCCCTTCCCTGATTTGTATGACATTTTTTCTTCTTCTGATCACAAAGATTTTTTAGAAGAATATTTTAGCTCCGTAGGTTCTCACAATGAATGGTGACCAAATATTTTAAGCTCCAAAAAGCACATGAAGGCAGCATAAACGTAATCCATAATACTTCAGCAGCTTAATCAATTTCTTCTAAAGAAATCCAGTCAGTTGTGGGTGGGAACAGACATCAATATAATTCCTTTGGTGTGAACTTTGTGCTTTGTAACTTTGCAGACTTATACATGCTCAATCAGCTTTAATACACACTAAAGGAAAAGGAAAATCCCCAAAAGAATAACAGGGCCTCTTTAAAGGGAAAGTTCACCCAAAAATTAAAATTCTCTAATCATTTACTCACCCTCATGCCATCACAGATGTATATGTCTTTCTTTAATCTGCTGAACATTTCAAATGAATGTGTGCCAACATTTTAAATAAAATAAATCAGCATAAAAGCATTCCATAAGACTCCAGTGGTTAAATCAATATCTTCAGAAGCTATGTGATATGATAACATGTGGATGAGAAACAGATCACTTGCACATTCTACTTCTTTTGTTTTTGGTGATTCACATTCTCATCCACATCTATCATATAATTTCTGAAGATATGGATTTAACTTACTTTTATGCTGCCTTTAAGTACTTTTCGGAGCATAAAAATGTTGGCACCCATTCACTTGAATTGTTCTGACCTACAAATCTTAATTTGTGTTCTGCAGAAGAAAGGAAGTCATACATATCTGGGATAGCATGAGGGTGAGTAAATGATTAAAGAATTTTAATTTTTGGGTGAACTATCCCTTTGAAGTTATAGCTCAGCCATAATTTAATATTATGTCATTGTTTCCCAAACCCATGTGACCTTCTGTATTCTGTGGAAAACAAAAGAGACTCACAGTCTCGGTCACTATTCACTTTCAAAATATGGAGGAAAAAAACACATTTACTGAAAGTAAATAGAGACTCAGGCAAACATTCTGTCTAATATCTCCTTATTGTGTTGCATGGAAGAAAGAAAGTCATACGGGCTTGGAACAACATGATGGTGAATGATGACAGAATTTCCATTAATAATAATAATAATAAAAATGATCCTGTAATACATGTTAAATGTGTATTATGTAATGGAATATAGGAGAGTTAACATCTATTATGTCATTTCAGTACTTGAGTACTCTTTTAATTGGATACTTTCTTGTTAGTACTTTTACATCTACTTGAGAATTATTATTTATTTGAATTCATTTGAACTTTTCCTGTGATTCAAGTGATTCATTCAAAAATACATTTATATTTGGAGATTGCATGGCTGTATGCTTTAATTTATCAACATGTTAGTAATAAGAGTAGCTAAAATATCCAAGCCTGTTACTTAGAAGGTGCTGTCCACATGCATTTGGCCATGTAGTGTACAGTATGTAGTTTAGTTTTGAGTTTTGATAAATGCTTTTTTTTTTTTTTTTTTGTGAGACCACCCAGTCAACTTTTTGCTGAACATCAAAAGCCTCACTATTCTTTTTATTCAACTACGTATATAATCCCAATGCGGAGGCAATGTAAGATCAGTGCAAAATTTGATTGGCTTCTTCCACACACAGGAGAGGTTTCATCCACAAAGTTGCCAGCATAAAATCCAGGGAATAGCACTTTTGATGTATGTAATGTAAGCGTTGTAATTCTTGGTAAAGTCCTAGAGACTGACTGTCAAAGATAAGCCAGGAATCTAAGCAGGAGGATCCGTTGAAAGGTTCTGCAACAAATCTTATTCCAAAAGGGCTTCAACTGCAAAGCATGGAGAAAATGAATAACATTTAACCATCACACTTTCATTAAAATGAAAAATAAATAAAAATCTGGTCTTACTGGTCTTTACACAGTGTAAAGTAAAAGCAACACTTCCACCACCAACTGGATTCATTATCATTGTCACAGTGACCATATTTCTATGATCAAGGGGGTTGATGGCCAAACTATCAGCAGTAAGACCAGATTTTTATTTATTTTTTACGTAAGGAGAAATGGTATAGATACATGACATTGTATAAAATTAAATATTTGCATTTTTATTGCCTTCTTTTATCCGCTCTGAACGAAGCATTTACTGTACACCACATGTATTGCCTGTAGGAAATAATTTTCCTAATAAGACAAAACATCAAGAGAACAGAATCTTGCTATCTGTGTTGTGGACATGAAGACAGGGAGGATGCAATACTCAAAGTGAGAATATAGCATGATGTTTTAACATGTGAAGTGGATATTTACCTAAAACACTGAAACAACAACAAAAAAATACACCAAAGCACAACAACCATCCATAATTTGTCATTTTATCTGTACAGTCTTCAGTCATTTTTACACATTCATAAATTGGTAAATACAGAATGTGAATGCATATAAACTTGTCTTGCATTTTAAGTGCATTTCAACCCTTTCCTTTTTGAATGCAATTTACTCACATGAACTGAACAAACGGCATGCCTACTCTCGTTCAGTCAGTCAGCAGATCTGAGTGATTTATTATATTCATTCGTGAAGGAGTTTACCAGTACCCTCCTCTTGTTCAGACTCAAACAACAGATTGGACTCATTCAATGAAGGGGCGTATTAGTTCAGTGGGTGAATCCAATGACATGCTGCCTCACAGCCTGCACACGAATGCTTTTGGCTTGTGCTATAGTCTGTCTTTTCAGGCATGAAAAATCACCAAAGCAGTTTTGTGGTTCAAACGAGCTCATTGGCTTGAAATGGAAAGACGTCATTGAACGAGACATTTGAGTTAGTGTATGAAGGTGAACGAGAATTATTTGTTCACTTAAAAGATTTGTTCAAAAAGACTGTGTTGTTCACAAAATGAAATATCACTAATTAGTGCCATAATTGATTTGATGAGTTGAGTAAAAGATTCTTATTAAAATAATGACTTTTTCGGCTAGGTCATCACACAAACAAAGCTATCTTATGGCTTCATGAGACTTGGTATATAGTACATGAGACATACAGACAACTTTAATTGCTTTTATAGAGCTTTTTTGTCCCTTCTAAATCTTGACGGCAAAGCAGTATGAACTGTCATTGGATAGAAAAGATCTATGTGAAGATTCTTAAAAATTCTCTCTTTGGAACGAAATGAGGGTAAGTAATGACAGTTTTTTTTTAATCTTTTTTCTGTATTTTTATACCTATGCTTTCTAAAGGGTAAAACCCAGAGATTCTGTAAATCATGGAAGTGTCAGTTATTAAATGAGCTCACCGGAGAAATGGAAGGAAACATTCAGAATCCCCTTACATAACAAAGATGAATGAACTCATTCCTTCCTGTGTTAATGTCAGGCAGATTAGGCAAGTGTTGGTCTGGCCTCTTGTGAGTTGGATTATAAGAATTACTCTGCAGTGGTGGGCAGAGAAGAAGCTGTAGTAATAATGCTGATCTCCTGTCTCTGTTTTATGGATGATACTCATTATGGAATGATGTACAGAAATACCTACCAGTGCTGGTATATACCAGTAGTTTTGAGGAATTTGTCTCAGTAGGGTGTCCAGTTCAATGAGCAGAAACAATGCCTGTGCTACTGAAATGCTTGAGTTCTCTTGTTTCTATTGATTTAGGATTTATGTACGAGATAATGTACAGTTAGTTGATTATTATATAAACATTAAACCAACCTGGGGGAGACACTAGCACTGTGTTGGAGACTGGATGCCATGGACAGTTTTACAGTTACACAGATTCTTTCACCACAAAATGCAATGATTTGACAATCAAAATCAAGTATTCTTATTGAAGTACTCAATTGTAATAATTATTTATAATTTATATGTAGCCAAGTGGAAAAATTGTATGTACAGGTAATTTGACTCAAGTCATAAACTGGACGTGGCTCCTATAAGAACCAGAGTATTGCGACACCTGCTTTTTGGCACTCACTCGAGTTAGAGAGGTGAGAACACACATTGTGCAAGAGAAATCCCGGTTTCATTCATCGTTTGAGAATTCTTTGGATAAATATCCAATTTTCCACAAGATGCTTATAAATTGCATTAAATATGTGTTCAGATGAGTCATGTGTTAAAATTGAGTGTTTGTTATGGATAATTTTTGAAGGATGCATATGGATTGCATGTGTGGAGTTTGACCATGTGTTGTGCACATGCAAGGACTGTGTATGTAAATTATGAGTTAATTATATCTTATTTAATTATTTATAGCCCAGAAGTGTTTTCCAATTAGGTGAACATGTATAATGAGAATTATATTGTTTTAAACTGTTATACATGTCCTTAAAGCATGGTTGCCCATCTGTCGCTCACTTCGACGTTGTGTCGAAGAAGCGACACTAGGGGCCTCTCTTGAGAGCCTTTTGCATCTCTGCTGTATGAGAAAAGGCCAAAGAGAAATTGGCAGACAGAATTTGCATGTCCCGCCCCCAGACATACAGGTATAAAGGGAGGGAAATGCATCTGTTCCATTCAGAAATTTTCTTCAGAGCCGACTGGTTGTGTGAGCGGAGGGCTGCGATTCACAAAAACTGTTTCTCTCAGAGCGTATGCTGTTTCCCCTTCTCTGCACAGCAGTGCAGATTTGCCCCTGGGTGCTTCGACAGCGCTTTTAAAAGAGAATGTTTTCCTAAAAGAGTTTATACACAGCTGGCATTGAACGTCCGTTTCAGGACACGTCTTTTTAAAGATGTCTTTCCACCTCTATGTAGTTTCTGGATGCGGTTGAATTCTCTCCACTTCTGACAGTCATAAAAGCTGCCTCGCATGCCTGGGCTGCGACCACACGCAGGCAGCGTTTTATGAATGGTCCATGTTCTCAGTGCGAGAACATAGCCATGGCAGCATTGAGGTTGCAGATTTCTTTCTTCGCGAGAGAAAGCCACTTCAGCCGCCCCCCGCACCTCGCCTCCTTCCTACGGGATTGGGGCCGGCGCCACTGGTGATGAAGGCGATTTGGGGATAATGACGGGCTCGGTTTTGCCGGTTAAATCCCCGCAAACCACCAGCCCCCCCAATAACGCATGCTTGCTTCCGTCGAGCTCGGGATGAGTGCGGCTCGCCTCACGGCCAGCCGGCATTCTCCCTTGAGCCGCCGGAATTGGATGATGACATCGGCGCTGCATCGGAGAGCGTCACAGCGGCGTCTGATGCCGATGACTCGCTTGGGCCGCCACCTTCGGGTCTGCTCGCCCAGTTTGAGGCTGACGCACAGATGTCCGCTATGCTTTCCTGGGCCGCCGTGAGCGCGAGGCTGGACTGGAGACATCACCCCCACCTCCCGCCAAAAGTTCAAACCCTGGACAGACCTCTGCTTACTGCGGACAGGAGTCCCCTTGCAGCAGGTATCCCGATGCATCCTGGTTCACTACCGACGGCTCCAAATTGGGTTGGGGCGCTGTGTGCAACGGGCACGCAGCCGTGGGCCATTGGAAAGGGGCCCCGCTGCTCTGGCACATCTACTGCCTAGAGTTGTTGGCTGTACTTTTTGCCCTGCTGAGTTTTCTCCCGCTAATTCAGGGCAAACACATTTATCCGATCAGCCAGCACCACCACGGTAGTGTATATAAATCGCCAAGGCGGCATACGCTCCTGCCACAGGTCACAACTCGCCCGTCGTCTCCTCCTTTGGAGCCAGCATTGACTCAAGTCACTATCACGACAACACTTGCCCACCGGAGAGTGGAGACTTCACTCCCAGTCGGTCCAGCTGATTTGGGAATGGTTTGGCATGGCTCTTCTACGCCCGAACGGAGGCTCCCCTCGGGGCAAACGCGCTGGCACACAGATGGCCCACGGGGCTGCGCAAGTGCGTATTTCCACCAGTGAGCCTTCTTGCACAGGTGCTGTGCAAGGTCAGGGAGGATGAGGAACAAGTCACTCTAGTGGCCCCCTATTGGCCCACTCGGGCTTGGTTCTCAGATCTCATACTCCTCCCGACAGCCCCTCCCTGGCAAATTCCCCTGAGGAAGGACCTTCTTTCTCTGGGACGGGGCACGCTCTGGCATCCACACCCAGACCTCTAGAACCTCCACATCTGGCACCTGGACAGGATGCTGAAGATCTAGGCCTTCCACCTGCTGTCGTAGACACGATCAACCAAGCCAGAGCTCCCTCTACCAGGCAACTTTACGCCCTGAAGTGCCGCTTGTTCGCAAATTGGGGTTCTTCTTGGGCTTAAGGCCCACAGAGGTGCGCAACTGGATCAGTGCTCTCATTCCTGCAGGAGAGATTGGAGGGGAGGCTGTCCCCCTCCACCTTGAAGGTGTATGTATCTGCTATCGCGGCCCACCACGACGCAGTAGACGGCAATTCTTTGGGTAAGCACGACTTAATTATCAGGTTCCTAAAGAGGCTCCCGGAGGTTGAATCCCTCCTGGCCAAGCCTGTTCCCCTCCTGGGATCTCTCAGTGGTCCTCTCGGGCCTTCAGAGACCCCCTGGAGCTGTTAGAATCAGTCGAATTCAAGGCCCTCTCCTTGAAGACGGCCATACTGATCGTGCTCGCCTCCATCAGAGGGTCGGAGACCTGCAAGCATACTCTGTCAGCGACACCTGCCTGGAGTTCAGTCCGGTAGACACTCAGGTGTTCCTAAGACCATGACCAGGCTACGTGCCCAAGGTTCCTATGAGTCCCTTCAGGGACCAGGTAGTGAACCTGCAAGCGAAGCTGCCCAAAGAGGAGGCAGGCCCAGCCCCTTTGTTGCTGTGTCTGGTACATACTTTGCGTATCCAGTTGGACCGCACGCAGAGGTTTAGATGTTCTAAGCAGCACTTTGTCTGCTTTGGTGGACAGCGGAAAGGCAATGCTGTCTCCAAACAGAGGCGTTGACACCATTACATTAGCCTATCACACACAGGCCATGCCCCCCCCCCCCCCCCCCCCCCTTTGCGGGGCCGAGCACACTCGACAAGAAGTGTTGCGTCCTCGTGGGCACTGGACAGAGGCACCTCCCTAGCAGACATATGCAGAGCAGCAGGTTGGGCAACACCCAATACCTTTACAAGATTTTACAATCTCAGGGTTGAGTCGGTTTCGTCCCGTGTTTTCTCAGGTCCGAGCCGGTAAAACTCGTTAAAACGCTGTCAACTGATCGGGTGGACTGCTTCCACCTAGCGCCCTTTCCCTCCACTGAGGTAAATATGTGCGCTCTTATCCCAGGAGATCCCACTAACTCGGCTCCCTGGATGACTCCTCCCGAGCCCTCTGGTCCGCGAATTCAGCAGAGGAATCCAATGTGGGTACTCAATGTACCCTGTACTGGAATAGGTGCTCCACATGATGGGCTCCTATGTGGATTATTCCCCCTGTGTGTATTTTCCACAGTACGGCACCCTTGAGAGCGGACCCGCGTCTCCCTTTGGCAGTCCTCACGGACCCCAGGTCGCCATGTTTGTAGCAACTCCTCCCTCCATTGAGGGAGGATCTAACATCGCACCTTCTCCACATGTGACATAAAAGCCCATGTGATGTATTCACCACTCTTTACCTCCCCTAGTCTGAGCAGGTTTTGTCTCTGCAGGGTCTTTCCCCCCTGAAAGAATAGGAATACTGGGAAAGATCGCCTTTCCCTGATGCGTATGATAGCGTTAAGATGGCCCCAGCCACTTTAAATCTATGCAAGAAACATAGAGAGAGAAAAGGCACGGCCTGCTCCCACGCTTGGCATGTCGCCTTGTTCCCCCTGTCGGGGGTAAAGAACAAGAAGGCTTTGACGATTTCATGGGGTGTTGGGGAAGAGTACGTGCAGCCTGACACAGCCGGTCGCTTTGGCACGTAAAATACCTGCCTGCTCCTGTGTCAGCAGTACACGTACATAGCTCAGCACATGGCGTGATTTAAAATGGACCCTTATTGTCACTGCTTCGACACAAAGTCGAAGTGAGCGACAGACGGGGAACGTCTAGGTTACGGATGTAACCTCCGTTCCCTGATGGAGGGAACGAGACGTTGTGTCCTACCGGCCACGTCGCTGAACTGAGCCACTGTTGCGGCTGAACCTCATTGTCGGCTCCTCAGAAAAATTATGAATGAAACAGATGCATTTCCCTCCCTTTATACCCGTATGTCCGGGGGCGGACATGCCAATTTCACATTGGCCTTTTCTCATAGATCAGAGATGCGAAATGCTCTCAAGAGAGACCCCTAGTGTCGCTTCTTTGACACAACGTCTCGTTCCCTCCATCAGGGAATGGAGGTTATATCCATAACCTAGATGTTATAAATGCAAAAATGCTTTGAGTGATTTAAGCATGTGTTAAAGTTTATTTATGCTGAAGCAAATGTGTGTAACATTACAGAGCAGGCAGGACAGGCTGAAAACAGGATGAGACGAAGATGTGTGAGAACCCAAGCGCCATCACATGATGTGACTTGACTAATAGCATGAAGACATTACACCAACAATACTTGACAAAAGACAATGGCAAACATGAGGTTTTAAATACACAGACATGGGTAACCACATGACAGACAACCAATGACAAGACTAAACTAATGAACATGATAACAAGATTACTAAAACATGAACCAATAACACAACAAGACTGATAACGAGTGAACAAGACAATAAACCAATGAGAACAAGACACATGAACATGGAGGGAAAAAGGATATCACATGACCAGAAAGAGGAAACAGGAACAAGGAACTAAACATTAAAAATAAAAGACAAACACAAAACGTGAACAAAAACACATTTAAACATGACAATGGGAAGGCTAATGCCCTGTCTGTAGTTTTATTTAGCTATTAGCCTCTACTGTATTTCGTAGATCATATTTCATTTTTGTATTTCATATCTATATGGCCCCATCGGTCACTGTTTTGTTTTTCTCTTTTTTTAACAGCCATCAGAATAAACCCCCCAAAATATATTTTTGTATCCTATGTTGGTTCTTGTTTATCTACCAGATACATATGATGACATATGGTCTAATATATAGAATTAGAATTCAAAATGAAAATTTCTGTAATATGTGTTCAGAATATGTGTCCTGCAGAGTTACAATGAATTATGCAGTAGCTGTTTAGTTTAGCACATACTATCATTCCATAAGGGTCCTGCTCATAATCTTGTGGCCCGTATGTATGCTGCATATTTTTCTCAGCTGATTCACTTTCACTAATAATATTAGCTCTGGGTTCTGGGTCAAATTATGTAATTTAGACGTCTTCCAATATAGTGCATCTTTAAATGATTCTTGTTGGGAATGTATGGGCACTAAGGCTCGGTGGTGATTTGTGGTTACAGGAGAGGTACCTCATACATGACTGGATTAAAGTGCATAGCTGCTTAAAGGGATAGTTCATCCAAAAATTACAATTTTCTCATCATTTACTCACCCTCATACCATCCCTGATGTGTATGACTTTCTTTCTTCTGCTGAACACAAATTAAGATTTTTAGAAGAATATCTAAGCTCTCTTGGTCCATACAATGCAAGCGAATGGTGACCAGATCTCTGAAGGTCCAAAAAGGACATAAATGCACCGTAAAAGTAATCCATATGACTCCAGTGGTTAAATGTTTACAGAAGTGATATCTATCATAGGTGTGGTTGAGAAAAATATCAATATTAAGATATCACAAATATAAAAAAATATAAAAAATAAATTTCAATTAATCTCCACCTTTGACCAACCCCAACCAGTAGGTGGCTGAATAGGAAGGTGAAAGTCACTTCCACACTAGTAAAGTGAAAGTTAAAATGGAGATTTATAGTAAAAAAAGGACTAAAATATTTCTCTTTTTCTCACAAACACTTATCATAACGCATATGACTTTTTTGCTAACTTTATGTCTTTTTGGACCTTCTGAGTTCTGGTCACCATTCATTTGTATTGTATGGACCTGCAGAACTGAGATATTCTTATTAAAATCTTAATTTATGTTCAGCCGAAGAAAGAAAGTCATACACATCAGGGATGGCATGAGGATTAATAAATGATGAGAGCATTTTTGGGTAAACTATCCCTTTAACATGGCTTTGTCATTCAGTCTTTCTCTTGTTTTGAGATCTATAAAATATTTTCATTTAGATTTTAGCAAAATTTTACATGTTCTCATCAGCTCTAGCAATCCACAACCAGGTTTGTTTATGCAATGAAAGGATACAGAAAACTAATTGACTTGAAAGGTTACCTCTGAAAATGATGGTTAAATGCCTTTTCGGCCTGTAGCAAATGACATGCCATATTAATATCCATTCTGAATGCTCTATTTACTATGTAAGGAGACTTTTTGCTGTCAGCCACTTCTGGTATTTGCACAATAATTAAAACTTACCTAAGCTACCGTGCATGAAAGCAAATATAAATATATATAAATAATTATATTCTATGCATCTGATTCAACAACACTGGTAGGTAAATTCATTAAAACAACAGTTATGTATCACTTTAGTTGTTATTTTTAAGACATTTTGGGGAGGCTTTTCCTCCCTTGCTGTCTCCGACGGACTGCCACAGTTAAGGCTGTACAGCACCAACCCCCCAGATTCTACTTTCTCCTAACCTCTGCATGCTAGTTTGCCTGGTTCTCCAGGTTACAGGCAGCAAGTCAGGATACTCCTCGGTTAACCTCAGTATTACATAACCGAGAAGCAGTTTGTTCTTAGTACAGAGGAATGTTCTGGGGTTCATGTCATATAGGTCTTGATATCTTAGCTCGAGACATTTTCGATCTGCATCAAACAGTCATCGTATTGCTCCTGCTTTCCAAATAACACGACATAGCCTGTTTGCTGCATCACTCTGTATATTTCTCCTGAACAAATTTTCTCCATGCCTGCACCATTCATAACCATAATGAATTAATGAATGTAAATTGGATTTGTAAAAATCTGCTATAATTGTGCAGCAATTATGGTTATTATGCATATATTGGTTTTTGTTGTTGTTGTTAGTGTAAAACAATGTCATATTAAAAAAAAATTATTTCAAGAGGTTTAGGTTTGGCTGGTTAACATGGTCCAGTTAGACCCGTCAATGGAGAGAGATACATTTTGCCTCTATTCAGAAGTGTCTTCTGACAAAATATTTTTTTTGCAAGCAACATATGAATCGCACATTTTTAATTAGCCTATATTATCATAGATGTTTCAACAATATTTTATTTCTAGGGCTGCTTGCTTTCTGTGTATTCTAAGACACATTTTGATTTGCTTTCATTTCTTTGTCTTTAGTTAAATCTTACTAACAAAGTAGCAGAGTTAGTTCCTGAGAAGGCAACCAAGGGCACATGCAGCAGTTTTGCAGAAAGAGTAATCAGGTGATGGGGGAGGGAAAATAATAACATTCTATCACTATAAAGATTTAATGTGCACATCAAGTCAGTGCTTCTCATATTGGGGTTCATGATTCACTCTCGTGTGCTCATTTAAAACCACTCAGACCAACTCTCACCGGCATATGTAAATATGATACTTTCATGTGGATTATGCAGAGGTAATTTACCCCAGAGTGATTGAACTGCAGTATATATGAAATAAACTGCAACAGGTCTGCTGCAAGTGTTTGTTCCCTGGTTCACTGTGTAAGTAAATATTGTTACAAAATGTTATTTTCAGGTCTAAACACAATTATAGCATCTCTGTATATCTGTATCAGTGTTTTGTTTTTGTTTTTTTGTCCGATAATGTTTAGTATTAGTTTCCGTTGATGTTCGTGATTAATATTGTATTTATTCTGATAATAATTGTTTGCTGTTTTGAAAGGAACCACTTAACATGTAAATTAATGTCTTGTTTTCTAAAAAGGATAGGAGGAGAGGTAATTTCCATTTGATTGTTTATGAGTGGGGCTTCATCCCCTTCAGATGTATTTTATCGCCTGGTCAAACTCCATGTATTGAACCTATTTGGATTTGATTAGCATTTTTAAGATGTACCTACTGGTCATGCTGTGCTCTCGAATCTGTGTGCTTTGTTCGGTTGATGGTTCTACAGGTTCAGCCCTCTGGCCGTGGGTGGTTCAACTCATCATCAGCATTCACAATATAACTGGATTATGGGTGTTGAGATTGGCTGGGTTTAAGGAACCACAAGGAAGGATGTTAGTCGCATGTAAAAACCTTAATCTCTACGGCACATTTCCCAAAAGCATTGTTTACTCTAAAGCCCCTAAAAGCACCTCGGTGCACAGATCTTGCTTGGATCTTTGACAGTTTATCAGAGACAAAGAGACAATTCAGATACTGAAAAAACCTACAATTCAGTTTACACAGATTATGCTTAACCCTAAAATATATATTATTACAACACTACTACTATATATATAAATCTTACTTTTCTTCAGTAAAAAAAAAAATAATAAAAAAAATACAACTGTTAATATGAATTGTGAACATTGTCATAAGATAAAGAAAATTAAGTAATGTGTTTTTCATGCTGTTATTAAGCACATTTTATAGTGTGCCTATCCCCTGAGATACATTGCCAGGCTGAGGGAAGAAAAAGGGTTAATCCATAATATTACACATACACATTTATTACACTTACACATATCATACATGCAACCTAAAAGGATCAATATGTAACATTGACATTAAGCATTTAAAATGGGTACTGCAATCCAAATTCAAAATACTGGAGAGACGTGAAGCTCATGCGTGAACGAGCAAACTGACAATGGCAAGTGATGAGCTTTACACTGTAAGTTGATCAGCTAATGTATACGTTTGCAATGTTTTTGTTTTTGCAAATTATGAACCAGCTCATGTTGATTTTTTATAACTCTGTCAATTTCAGCTAGATTTATTGCTTGCTTCCATGGCTGCAGCATGCTGTGTTAGCCCACTAATTTGCTTCAAATCTGGCAACCCGGGGTGTCGAAATACTATTGGAAAATGGACAGTGTGCGGGATCACACAGGCCAAAACACAAACAGAAATTCTGGCCCAGTGCGGCTATCCTTATGAGGACCCTCCACAGACATAATGATTTTTTACTGTACGAAGTATAGATTCTGTCCCCTAACCCTACCCCTAAACTTAACCCTCACAAAAAACTTTCTGCATTTTTACATATTAAAAAAAAACATAATTTTGTATGTTTTTTTTTTTGAGTGATTTGAATTATGGGAACACTAGAAATGTTCTCATACACCACATTTATATCATGATACCCCCCCCCCCCCCCCCCCATACTGTAATACAATTCTACTTTTAGAAAAACATTCTACTACAATTGGCTGGAGTCTTTACTGAAATTTCTAACCTGTCTCTGGCCCGAGCAGTTGTTCCCATCTGCTTCAAAACTGTCACCATATTTCAGTTCCAAAACAAAGTCATCAATGACTTTTGCCCTGTTGCCCTCACTTCCATCATCGCCAAATGCTTTGAGAGGTTGGTTCTCTCCCACCTTAAAACAAGCCTTCCCTCTTCACTGGCTATCAGTTTGCATACCACTCCATTAGGTCAACAGAGGATGCCATCACCTCTGTCCTCCGCTCCACCCTTACCCACCTGAACAATAGCAAGTGCAACGTGAGGATGCTATTCACTGTCTTCAGCTCCACCTTCAATACATTCATCCCATCCAAGTTAATAACCAAGCTCAACAAACTTGGAATAAGCTCTTGACTATAACTGGACTCTGGACTTTTTCACCAACAGACTTCAGGCTGTTTGGCTTGATAACCATACATCCTCCACATCACACTAAGCACCGGTGTACCACAGGGCTGCATGCTGAGTGCCCTGTTCTACTCTTTCTTCACACATGACTGCGTGTCTATGCATGGATCCAAATCTATAATAAAATTAGCAGATGACGTGGTAGACTTGATTAGCGAGAATGATGAGACAGCCTATAGGGAGGAAATCCAGCACCTGGCTTTGTGGTGCACACTCAACACCTGTAAAACCAAGAATATTATTGTGGATTATCTGCAGAGAAACCACACACATCCCCCACCCCCCCCCATAACATCAATGGTGCAGAGATAGAGTGTGTGTCCGGTTTCAAGTTTCTTGGTGTCCACATCTCCAAGGACCTCATTATGATGAACTTCTATTGCTGTGACATTAAAAGCATATTAACAAGTTGCATCATAATATGGCACAGGAACTGCTCTGTCGCTGACCAGAAGGCTCAACAGGTAGTGAAAACTGCCCAGTATATCACTGGTGTCCTGCTATCCACTATCAAAGACATTTGATGTGTGTAAAGACACCCCTTTTACCTGAGGAAAACATACCATTAGTGTACATGACTGCAATATGACTACTGCCCTTTTGCGCATTGTGTAATTCTTGCTCTTTTTTGCAAACTGTATACTGGCCCTGTTTACTGAAGCTCATACACTACATGCCCATAACAGCTTACTGTTTTATACCACAGTGACATTGCACTATTGCTATATTTATTCTATTGAACATACACTTTACTATTAAATATTTGTTCTTCTTTGGACTTCTGGTTAGATGCTAACTGTATTTCATTGGCCCTCTACCTGTACTTTGCACAGTGACAATAAAGTTGAATTTAATCTAATCTAATTTGTCCTGTATGCATCCCAGACAGCAGTGAAGCATCACCCCTCACCTGTCAATCAACTGCTGCACTACAACAAGAGTTTAAATTGTGCTGGTTACGAGAGGCTTTAAAATTAAATAAATGTCTGATCTAAAAGTTTGATAAAGTGAATACCCACAGAAGCAAGAGAACTTCTCGGATCTTCTTCAGTGTGTCTTATATCAATATGCAGTGACACAGACGAGAAACACAAACCTAAAACTATGGATAATTCTGCTCAAAATGTTGCGTTTGTGCTTAGATTAAATTTCAACTGTCAGGGAGGAACAGTGCACTGGATTTATGTGAACTTAATTTGTCTTTTATGAGTTTTGTGGTAGTTTATTTTCTTGCAGTAAAACACTAACATAGTGATTGATATATGTTGTCATGAAATCAGAGACCCTCCCCTCGAAATCCAGAGACAAGTGGTCACAGGAAATGATTTAAGCGACAAGGTGTAAACAGCGATGCGTCTTGTCTGATCACATTTGATCAGATCACCCGAGGTGCATAAAACGGGGTCATATTGTTCCAAAGCATTAAACTGGACCAGCAATGCAATAGTCTGAATTAATTGCAGTCAGGTTTAGGGTTAGCATTAGGATTTATATTAAAGCTGAAATGTGTATTTTTTATTTAATTTATTTTTGTAGAGGCAACTATATGTAAGCCATTTGAAGGTTGTTTTCTATATTTAAACTATAGCCTATGCATTTAAGGCTGCAGCAAAGAATGGAAATATTGCGATATCTTCCGTCAGCATTAAAAATCACCATTCCTCAGAAAACGTATTCTCCCGCAGGGGAGCATTCATATCTGAACACATGATTCTCTAAGATTGAATCCTATAATTTAACCTTAAACATGGCCTATGACTCACTTCATGTCTAATATGACCATTAATAATAAGACAAGCAATTTTCAAAATGGAATTTACGTCAAAATACATTCATCACATTAATCTAATAAAGGTTAACAGCTTTCCTGTACTGAACCATGTCTCCTCCAGCCAGACAACTATTTAATACTCAGTATATTCCTAAAGATAATATTATATTGCTTATGATGTCTGTAAACTTGTAATGTGATTTTAGTTTATTTACATGCCAATAACCTCTTTTTATCCAAAGCAACTTACAGTACAGTAATTGCAGGGGCAGTACCGTGGAGGTTAATTGCCTTGCTCAAGGGTGCATTGGTGAGATGGTTCTCCTGGTAACTCTCTATGACAAGTCCATGGAGACAACTTAAATAATAAATACAGAAACATTCTTTCATGGTGAAGAGATGTGAGAACTTTCTATGGGAGCAGCTCTCTCCTGTATTATAAAGAACAGTTAAACACTTAAATGAATATTTCATGTTCAATACAAGTTAAACTCAATCAGCAGCATGTGTGGCATAATGCTGATTGCCACAAAAATGTATTTCGACCTATCCCTCCGTTTCTCTAAAAAAGCAAAATTCAAGGTTACAGTGAAGAATTTATAATGGGAGTGAGTTGGGTCAATTTTTGGAGGGTATAAAGGCATAAATTTGACACTTCTAATTTTACAACATCACTTACATAAATTCTTCTGTTAAAACTCATGTAATATTTAAGTTATAAAATTGTTTTAGGTTTACAGCTAGCATTGTGCAAAATTGGATATTGCTTTACACAGGTTAGTTAGCGATATTATTACACTAAAATCATGTTAACACTTATATTGTTTACATATATTGTGGGTATACTTTTGAAAAACTGAATATTTTAACATTTGCGGATTGGCCCCATTCATTACTATTGTAACTGTAACCCAGATTTTTTTTTTTTTTTTACAAACAAAATAATAATTATATATATATATATATATATATATATATATATATATATATATATATATATATATATATATTAGGGCTGTCAATCGATACAAATTTTTTATCAAATTAATTACATGGTGTCCCAATTAATTATTCGCGATTAATCGCATATATAAATATTTGCTGAGAAAGCCCCTCATATAACAATCATTCAATATATAAAGATTACGCATATTAATATCAATATATAATTATACATATTTATCTTTAAATATTAAAAAATTATATATATATATATATATATATATATATATATATATATTGCGGCAGAAGAGTTAATCATTGATAAGGCCATACAAAAAGCGGCTTTAGAATACAATGTATTGTTTACTACCATATTATTGATCATAAGTCAATCATTGGCACACAGTTCACAGCAATCCATTTCACAAGTGAATTTATCAATCAGTTGGAGATTTATTATGAGGGCTTATTTAAGAGCCCATCAATTTACACCTACGTTAGACATGCTTGTGTAGCGTCTCAGGTGTGTTGCATCATAAACATAAAATGTTTAGGTCACTGTGTCAAGTTAAATATAGTTTAATACTCAATCTTTAAACACATCTTCAGATCCCTTAGTTCGCATTTGCGCTCCTTCAAGAGTTTTTAATGCATGTTTGTGTTGTTTTCTTCACTGTATAAACTGCGCGTTGCTCATACAGCTGAAATTTCTCTTACTGCCCTCTGGAGTAAACAGGTGGTACTACAAGCTTGCATTTCTCAGGAATCTTCCCTATTATGGTCCGGGGGCATGCGATTAATTGCGTTAATTATTTGAACGCATTATTTCTTGTCAAATTATATATATATATATATATATATATATATATATATATATATATATATATATATATATATATATATATATATATATATATTGTGATAATCAACATTATCCCAGAAATGCTGCTGGCATTGTGCTTAACTTGCTTTGAACCTTGAATTTCCTTTAAATACGAAGCAATACACAAAACAAATCACATCTGATTATTGGTTCCCAACCCTATCTTATCTTGCATTTACATTGTTGTTACAAATGCCACTAATTTAAACTTATACCCAAGGTTCATTTTGTATATAAATAAAAAAGAGGTAAAATCAAGAAAGATTCGTGATTCTTGTGATTCTCGAAGGCATCAGTAAGAATAGGTAAAAATAATAATAATAATAATAATAATAATAATGTTTTGCATCGTATGGCATCATCTTTCCTGCAAAGCTTGTTTTTATTGCTGAGAAAAATATTTTTAATAAAGACATTTCCATCAAATCAATTTCAGTAATTGTTTACTGAATTCAAAGGCAATTAGGCAATTAGCACATCACTGACATATTCAGCTGGGAGTTCAAATCTGGCTCACAATATTTTCCTGACCTTATTCCCTCTTCTTTTCCCCAATAATGTCCTGTCCTCACTCCACTATTTGTTTTGTAACTGTATTAAAAACATGTCAGATGTCAAACCTAGATTGCTCTCTTGCTAGCATGTTATTTGGATTGAATGGGGTAAATCAGTTTATAACAATTAATTGGCAGTTGCAGCACCACTTGTTTCTAAAGCTTTTTTTTTTTATTTTTTTTTTTTAAAAAGTGCTCCTTTCAATAAACAACAACAAATATATACCTAACCTAAATATCTCAGAGATTTCAAAGTAATAAAGATGCCATAGAGTGCAAACTCCACTCTGCTGAGCCATTCTTAATTCACAATTCAAGAGTTCTGGATCCAACAGAATATGTCCAAGAGCTCTTTTCATGAAAATAGCCTTTGATATGCTGCCATATTGCTTCAGCGACCAGTAAAGTGGAATGGTTAAGGACTGGGACCTAGATAGTGGCAAATTCTCAGGGCCACCAAAGCCTTCTCTGCTGGCCTAACATGCCAAATAAAAGAATATTTGTCATTCTTTCATTCTTAATCACTATATATTTTTAATTGCTTTCCACTCTTAATTAATCTACAAACAAATAGAGAAAAATAAAAAGTTTATCTCGTCAGAATTTATTCCTTGATGCTTACAAGTAAAGTGTGACAACTGTTTCACAAAGACTGAGCTCCACCCCGTCAGGCCTTCAGAATTTCCACAGAATCGCTCAATAGTGTAAATGAATGGGCAACTAAAGACATATTGTCAGATTCATCTATCTAATTTTATTTTATTAGATAGATTTTTCCAGGTATTATAGACCTCCTCATGTTGAAAAATTATGATTTTTTAATGTTTGTTCGGGAGACAAAACAGTCATGTTGCATTTAAAATTAGGCTTGCTTGAGCATTAAGTGTCATTTAAAGTTCAGGCTTTCGTGCGTGGACGTGTTTTTAAAAAGTCCGCTGGTATTGCTAGTTAGCTGCGACATAATGTATCATGCCCAAAGGCACAGTGTGTCTTATTCATTGTGAAACTGTGTTTTCTTAATGGCATGAATTGCACTGAAGGCCTAGACTTTTAATGCATGGCCCGCCACTGGACCTAGATGACATTTGCTGATCATGCATGGTCCTGAATCTCTTTGCTGTTGGGAAGCTCCAGTCTTCTGGGTGGCCACTATTTAGCAGGTGACTAATCACAGACAAATATCGATATCCTTCACAGGTGGATCTTGCTGCCTTCTCCTCAGGGTTGCCTGGTTTAGTCTTTACCATACTCATTCTCCATTCTCCACCTTTCTCCTGCTATATTGTCTTAAACCCTCATTCCCAAGCATGGCGACAACATGTATTAATAATGAAATCTGTCATTAGTTAATCATGACTGGCTTTTTTGTGGCTCTTGAGTAAGACATCTGGCCTCATTGCCAACTTCTTTGGAGTATCGTGTGTGTACATGATGGTGTTTGTGGGTTTGTAGTGAAAGAACCATTAAACCAAATACAGCCAAATACAGTTAAATGCAATGTTCTAAAGACCACAGCTTCACACCTATAGGCTTGTGAAATCTGAATTTGCTATTCAACTTTTATAACATGTAACTAAACCCAGTTGCCTGTAGACATAATATAATTTTGGACCTCAAGAACTGTCTTGGCACACCACAGCAGGAAAAAGAATATACCTAGTGTCCAGTGATTTTCTCTATCTGCTGGCTAATCAGACTTTATGAGACCAAACATTTCAATCATACTCTTTCTCTGTTTGAAAATGTTAATTTTGAAAGTTTTTCTCACTACACTTCGGCTCCGTTTCAAAACTTTATGAGCTCTGTGCTGAAAACACTTCTCAAATCAGCTTAGGCCTCCCAGCACAGCCAAGTTGGTCTTGCTGGTCTCCCAACCAAAACCTGTAAAACCAGCAAACTAGACCAGTCTGAGAGACCTGCTAGATCAGCTGGTTTAAACTGTTGTTTCCAGCAGGAAAGCCTTCTGATCTGAGGTGGCATCTTAGATCACATGGAACCTCATAAGTGAACGATTTGGCGTGCTCTACAGGCAGCAACTTTTTATTTTGTTATTATTTAAATGGAGATTGGCAATAGCATGTTTCTACGTTAACAATGTGATACTATTTTAAGTATACAAATACACAGAACACAAATATGGGGTGAAATGGACAAGTTTTCTTTAGTTTGAACAATTTTTGTCAATACATTTCAGCAATGAATGAAGCATATTTATAATCAAGATTTATCCCGTTTCAACTACTGTCATGGATGGGTTTTCACATCACAAGTGATTGATACTTTCAATGCTGCATTACAATTTAACCTAAAGAAGCATGCCTATGATGCCTTAAAATACTAAAAGGAAGATTACTAGGTTCTGTGACCGATCTATAGGCACCATATGACAAGAATAAAAGTTAGCTTTGTTAACAAATTCACAAAGGTTTGCTACTTTGTTCACTACAGCTGGTAAAATGAATCACAATATCACATGGTTCTATGAATTTCTGCTATGCTCCTTGACACCACTCCATCAGACATCCTGATTAGTTTCTCAAGGCCTTGATACACAGATATACCATTCCTTTGTCTCTTATTGATTTTATGTTCTCCTTAGCCAGGAGTCCTTTATGGTATGAAAGGTCCGAGATCAATCTTAATAATAAATGTCTACTGTCATGCACATGACAAGAGCATTGACAGCAGTCATTCACCATGCATTTATGAACTGTGTCTTCTCCAAATTAAATTGTGCTTTGGATCTATAAATTATTATTTATTTATTTTTTTCATTTTAATCTTCTTCAATGACACTATCAAAAGTCAACAAATTTGTTTGTTTTAAAGAATAATTTCTTTCTTTTATCAATGAAATCAAATGACAATTGGCAAATCAGCACGGAAGCATGCTAAGAGTTATCATATCACAAAACTCTTTTTAGTGCACTACAAAACCCAGTTATTGGGTTTACACAGATTACAAAAGGGGAAAACGTTGTCCTAACTAGGGCTGCATGGAAATATGGAAATATGGAAATCGCAAGGGCTTGCAATACCAGAATAATTTTAATAATTTAAAAAGAAACATTCATGTCGACACAGATAATAAACTGGGAGTGTGATTGTCATTTGGTGTTTGTGCATGCAGTGTGCATAAGACCAAATCACGTGACTGATCTAGAACGTCACGAAAAGCATAAGATATTACCCATTAATTTTCTCCATTGTCATTTCAACATAACAGATTAGGCAATTACATGAGAAATGACACATTTCAGTGAGTTGTACTGTATCTTTCAACATACTCTTTGATAGTCATTAATTTGGGCCATTTAATGTCAGACAACATAAAAGATGATCAAAACAACATATATTGTTTGAATTTCATGAGCGTTTGCTCAGTCCACTGTCAACACTACCTCATGGTAGAGCCCTCTGCTTGATCTTTAAGGAATAATTCACAGAAAAAAATTACAATTATGTTATTATTTATTCACCCTAATGTTGCTCCATATTTTGTAAGATAATTTGAACTTCAGAAGACTTGGAATAGAGTGTATGAGTCAGATCTATTACATTTACTGTGGCTTTTTCCACATTAGAAAGATAGTCAAATGGGTTTGGAGTGACAAGGGTGTTAAGGCATTAGTGTGAGTAAATAATGAAAGATTTATTTATTTATATATATATATTTTTTTTCATTGATTTATTCTTTTAATGGCAGGCTATGTTACTCTGCACTATGGCCAATCAAAATTATACTCTTAAAATATGCTTATCTCTCCAAAAATAGGTAGTATGAAATTAGAAATTTAAAAATGTGCTTTAATATTATGATGGTTGCTTGTATCTCTGAAATTAGAAATCCTTGTGGCAATCATTCAACAGGCCTGGTTAATCTACAATCTGCAGTATTTATGGTGCATACAGGAGAATCAGGCAGCAGGGCAATTTGCTTCTCTTCAGAACCTCCTCAGAACATCTAAAGGAATTAAATAAATTATGAATATAAAACAATCCATCCATGGAATGACTCTGGTTATAAAAGCTGGCTCTCTTTCACTTTCTCTCTCTCTCTCTGTCTGCATCCTTGGTGTTTCAAAGCATGCCAGGTGGGCTAAATATAGCAGGCACTTTCTCCCTGATCAGCAGTCTTTGAGACTTGGAAGCTGGCCTTAGATTTAGAGATGCTAGGTTTTATAGCAAGCTGACAGGGAAGAATAAAGATGTATAGTTTGGCAGTGATTCAGGTCAGGATTCAATCAACAACCACACACTGTAAATATACCCATGACTTTTGTGCAAATTTACTAACATACCGTTCTCTGGTTCTTACGCAATACATAATGTAAATAACTGTAGTTATTGTTTGTTGCGTTAGACACAAGTTTTTACATATTTTGCATGGTTGCAAGATTTGTAGTCTGCAAGTGATCTTTATTTCTGAGTGCATGGTTTCTGAGTGCATCTGCAAGCTATGAAGGGTATTACATATGTAATTTAGAGATGTGGATGCGGCTGTTAAAATGCCAGTATTCTCACACCATAATATGTAGTGTATTTGGTATGCTAAATTTAGAAGGGAATTTAGAGTCTCGAAATATGTGAGCTATTAACTAAATTAAACTTTCCTTATTAGGTAAGGAAACGTATAACGGAATTAGTCGCGTTTGACAACCATTATAAATTAGATAAATAAAAAATAACTAGATTATTTGTCTTAATAGATTCTCCACCATTTAAATCATAATACAATGTCTTGTTGTATCATCTCACAATTTCTACTAATTAGCTTTAATAAGGGAATTATGATTAATTAACTTATTATAGTGATATTCTCATGGCTTATTGAAAATAATATCACACATATTTAGGTACAGCTTTGAAGCAAAATCTTTCAGAATTCAGCTTGGGAAGAACACCAGTTCGTGAACAAGTGCCACTTCAGGGCGTAAAGTTGCCTTGTTGAGGGAGCTCTGGCTTTGTCGATCGTGTCTACGACAGCTGGTGGTAGATCTACTAGATCTTCCGCATCCCATCCAGGGGCCAGATGTGGAGATTCCAGAGGTCTGGGTGCGGATGCCAGAGGGTGCCCCGTCCCTGAGAAAGAAGGTCGTTCCTCAAGGGGATTTTCCAGGGAGGGGCTGTCGCGAGGAGCGTGAGATTCGAAAACCAGGTGCGGGTGGGCCAGTAGGGGGCCACCAAGATGACCTGTTCCTCGTCCTCCCTGATCTAGCACAGCACCGATGCAAGAAGGCTCTGGGGGAAATGCGTACTTGACAGCCCCCGTGGCCAGCTGTGTGTCAGCGCAAGGGGAGCATCCGTCAGGGAATACCTGAGCGGGCAATGGGAGTTGTCTTGGGAGGCAAAGAGACAATCGGTCCCAAATAAGCTGGACCATCTGGGGGTGGATCCTCCACTCTACGCTGGGTGAAACCTGTTGCGACAGCGCATCCGCCGTCATGTTGTGAGTGGATGTGAGTGGCGAGCAGCGACTTGAGTCGCGGCTGACTCCAGAGGAGATGGCGGGGGAGTTGTGACATATGACGAGAGCGCATGCTGCCATGGCAATTTATGTATGCTACCGTCGCGGTGCTGGGCGAACTGAATTGCGTAGCCGAGTCGGATGGTCCTGGTCAACCAGCACGACGGATTGGGATGTGATAAACACGCACCCAACCTCTGTGCGAGGGGGACTAATGGGACGATCACATTTGATGTACCGGGCGGGGCTTCGCGGCGGGGGCGAGCAGGTAATAATGTGTCGGGAGGCAAAAGAGCGTCCCGAGGCTGGGGTGCTGAGAAAAGACTCAAAGCACATACCTTGCTCCGCACACCCGGCAGGGGGCGGGTTAGAGACTGAGGAAGAGGTCCTGAGAAGGCATCTTCGGAATTAGTCAGTGCTGGCCTGCCGGGGTTGGACAGTCGTGGGGCCGGAGGCGAGGGAGCTGCATCCGGGGAACCGGGACTGGAGAGTTGTAGGGCCAGGGTGCCGCAAGAATGGCGCACACCGACTGAATGACCAAGGGAGTGGAGGAATTACTCTTTTATTGAGTATTTGGGTACTGGCAAATGAAAAAAAGGAAAATAAAGATTCTCCTCCCGGCCCTCCACCGGGGGACGGAGTGTTCTTGGTACCATCTCCGGAGTGAACATCCGACTGCCTGGGTTGCCTTTCTCAGGAGCGCTTCAGAGCTTTTCTGGTCCGGGAAGGGGTCCTTCATGAAGAGTAAAATCATTCCTCTGGACAAACAGCAAATTTCAGCATGTTACATTCTTCCAAGTAAGGACAAAAAAAATAAACCTAAAATTATTGTCAAGATTGCAAGCAGAAGGCACAAGGTGGAAATCCTGAAGGAAGCTAAGAAACTTAAAGGCACCGGAGTGTATATAAATGAGCACTTGACAAAGAAAAATGCAGAAATTGCATGGACTAGCCGTACCCTGAAAAAGGAAAATAAAATTCAATCAACCTGGACCAGGAATGGAAAAGTTTTCATCCGGACGAATGGACCTCCGGAACAAGTTAAGGTGATTGTGGTGAGAAAAATGAAGGACTTGGATCTGTACAAATGACAATAGTGAGTAATTTTTTTTCTTTTTTTTTTTTTCGGCTTGATTATTGGATCTTTTATAAAGAACTTATGACTCTTTCATTTAAGACTGAAGCCTTTACGGCAAGTGTTGATTATATAGAATGTGATACATATGATTTTGAAAATAATGTGGATCCAGAGACTAATTTGTTTAATAATATTAGGAACTCTTGTCAGTATTACACTGAGGAACAATTTGAGGAGGTACAAATAGAACAGGCATTTTCTTTTATTCATTTCAATTGTAGAAGTTTATCAAAACATTTTTCTGAAATTAAATATTTTTTGGAGACACTTAAAGGAAGATTTAAATTAATTGCTTTATCTGAAACATGGATAAAGAAAGATAAGGAGGTTAATCTGAAATTAAAGGATTATGATTTATATTTTACCAACAGAGCTAATAGGACTGGAGGGGGAGTGGCCCTCTATGTCTATAATGAATTGAAATGTAGACTAGTTAAATGCATGACAACAGCCATTAATGATATAATGGAAAGTGTGGCTGTAGAAATAGAATTAGAACAAAATAAGAATATTGTTGTTGCATGTGTATATAGAAAACCAGGATCAAAAATGGAAATCTTTATAGATAAATTAGAAGAAATGATTCATGGTTTAAATAACAAACGAAATATCGTAATTTGTGGAGATTATAATATTGATCTTCTAAAGGTAGATTCACATATACAAAACTCAGATTTTGTTGAGACAATATATAAAAACGGGTTGTATCCATTAATAACGAAGCCTAGCAGAATAACTGCAACTAGTGCAACTTTAATAGATAATATATTTACAAATGTTTTGGATAATCACATTACTAATGGGTTGGTAATAAATAATATAAGCGACCATCTGCCTATATTTGCAATATTTGACTATAAGTTGCCTAAAAAAATTTAAAAAAAAACAGTATACCATCAAATATATAAAAGAAAAAGGAGTGCTGATCATATTAATAAGTTTAGGAATGATTTAATTAAACGAGTGGAAAGAGGTGTACACAGATGATGTAAATAATGCCTATGATTCTTTTCTTAAATGTTATCTTACATTGTATAATAAGCATTGTCATGAGATCCTATGCAGATCTAAACAAAGGCAAAATAGTAAACCTTGGATAACAAATGGATTAAAAAATGCCTCTAAAAAGAAAAATAGACTTTATAAGGAGTTTATCAAATCAAGAACAGATAAGGCAGAAAAACGTTATAAGAAAAACAAAAATAAGATGACTGATATATTGAGACAAGCAAAAAAGGACTATTATAATCGAATGTTACATGAAAATAAAAATAATTTAAAGGCTACATGGAATATTCTAAACAAGGTAATTGGGAATAAGACTGGACGAACGGAACTACCTAAATATTTTGAAAAAGATAATAGGGTAATAGATAATAAAGATGAAATGGTCCATGAACTAAATCAATTCTTTGTAAATGTAGGATCTAGCTTAGCAAATGAAATACCAATATCTAATGATCAGTTAGGGGGAGTCTGGAAAAGGGAAAATAGGATTATGCAGTCAATGTATCTAGGTGAGGTGACTGAAAATGAAATATTATCTGTGGTTCAGAAGTTAAAAAACAAGACCTCAACGGGTAGTAATGGTATTGACATGAAAATAATAAAAAATACAATTGATTGCATTATTAAACCATTATATTATAGAATTAATTATTCTTTTACAGAGGGAGTTTTTCCAGATAGCATGAAAATAGCTAAGGTAATACCTTTTTTTAAAACTGGAGATAAACATATTTTTAATAACTATAGACTAGTATCTCTCCTACCTCAATTTTCCAAAGTGCTTGAAAAACTCTTTGTTAATAAATTAGATAAATTTTATTGAAAAACATGAAATATTAAATGAAAATCAGTACGGATTTAGGTCAAATAGGTCTACAGGCTTGGCTATCGCGAAAATTATTGAAGACATAACAACCGCAATAGACAGAAATAAATACACAATAGGAGTGTTCATTGATTTGAAGAAGGCATTTGACACTATAGATCATCAAATTCTTATTTCTAAATTATATGCTTATAGAATTAGAGGAGTTGTACTGAACTGGTTAATCAGCTATTTACAACAACGACAACAATATGTTGAGTCTGATGGTCATAGGTCTGAATGTGATGTAAATAAATTATCTTTAAATTTGAATAAGACAAAGTTTATGATATTCAGCAATAAAAGAAAAGAGGAAGTCAGCTTATCTATAAATAATGTAAATATTGAGAAGGTATCTGAAATTCGATTTTTAGGAGTCACTTTAGATGAAAAATTGACGTGGAAAAGTCATATATTGCATGTTAAAAATAAGATGGCAAAAAGCCTATTTATTTTGAATAAGGTTAAATACAGTTTACCGTATAATACAATGAAAATGTTATATTGTTCAATGATTTTGCCTTATTTAAACTATTGTGTAGAAATATGGGGAAATACATATCATAGTAACACTATGCCTTTATTTATTTTACAGAAAAGAGCCATTCGCATTATTTTCAAAGCAGGATATAGAGACCACACAAACCCACTCTTTATTAGGTCAGGATTATTAAAACTTAAAGACATTGTAGAATTACAAACTTTATTAGTGATGTTTAAAGCTAGAAGCAAAGCACTTCCACATGACTTACAAAAGTTATTTGTTTTTACTTCTGAAAATGGAAATCACATACGGCCGTATGACTTTAAACATCTAATAGCACGAACAAACCTGAAACAAATGTGTTTGTCTGTTGCTGGAGTAAAAGCATGGAATCTTCTAAGGAAAGACTTAAAAAGTTGTAAAAATATTTTGGAATTTAAAAAGAGTTATAAAAAGAAACAACTTGAATTATATCAAACTGAATTTTGAATTGGACTGTATGTGGTCAATGTATAAAAGTTTAAATAAATATCAGATATGTTGGATATTGGGTGATGGTGGAGGGAACAGTGCTAATGACATCTATTATGTATGTTAATATATTTTGGGTGATGCTAATATCATCTATTATTTATGTTAATAAATTTTAGGTGATGGTGGAGGGAATAATGTTAATGCCATCTACTATTGAAGTTTATAAAGGGGGCAGATAAATATAAGAATATTATTCTTCCATCTGCTCCTTTCTGATCATGGAAATGTAAAGGAAATTTCAAATGTATTGTATGTGATTGGTATAAATAATGCATTTTCATGAAAAGAATAAAAGAATAATGTATGGAGAGAGGGGCGTATGCCGCCTGTGAGGTGCTCCACGCTGGGGCTGAAATATGGGCCAAGGTTGTGGAGCTGCCTGCCGTTGTTTGGTCGCAGGGGTACGCGGGGCGTGCTGGATGGCTGGCGCTGCGGCACGATGTGCGATATTGTCTCCGTCTGCTTCTTCACCACCGAAAACTGCTGGGCGAAGTCGTCGACGGTGTCGCCGAAGAGGCCAAGCTGGGAGACAGGGGCGTTGAGAAACTTTGCCTTGTCAACATCACACATCTCAACCATGTTCAGCCAGAGGTGGCGCTCCTGGACCACAAGGGTGGCCATTTCCCGCTGGGCGGTGAGGTACCAGTCATCAAGCCGCGAAGGTTGTGGGGAGGAGGGAGGGTTCCAGTCCAAGATATCCTTTTCAATCAGCTTTCTCTATGTACACAAACAAATGCTTACATACTAAACATGAAAATCCCTGGTTTCAAAATCATATTGGTTTTACACATCATTGCATTTTATCAAGTTAAGCCTTATAGTTACCATTCTTAGTAGAATGAGACGAATCATATAAAATTAAAGATTATATTTATCAATTATAGGTGATTGCTACATCACTACACACATTTTAAAGAGGTACATCAGGCTATAATCATTATAATCATAAATCAAAACTATAACCATATCATAAACTTCAACATAAAAGCACCAAAACAAAAGACAATAGGGAATGTGACAAATTTTAGCCTCTACCGTATTTAATATTTTTGTATTTAATTTCTGTTTTTCATTCTACTGTTTCATTTTGCTGAAATTCATCAGCCTTTCTTTTTTATATACTATATACAACCCCATCAAACTCAGTTTCCCTTTTCTTTTTTCTTTTTTTTTTAAGCAGCCGACAGAAAAACAAATCCAAAATAGTTTTGTATCCTGATTTACATCCCACCAGCTACATATGTGACTAAATATATATATGAACTCAAATGGAAGTATGTAAATTATGGTTACACTTAACATTAAGGTTGTATTTGTTAGTTAACAACTTCAATTAACACAAGCTAACAATGACAACATTTTTTTTAGCATTTATTAATCTTAGTTAATGTTAATTTGTACATACACAAAAAAATTTTTTTTTAAATAAAACAATGCTAACACTGGAGGATACAGGGAGGATTGAGGAACTACCTATTTTTACTGATGGAAAGTCTTGCAACATTCCATTCTTACAAATAGCATGCTATTACTATAAAACGTTTTCTTGATAATACCATGGAAAATCAATATTGCCTCACAGTGGGCCCCCCTCCAGCGAGGGCCTCTGTTACTTGGGTCCACTATTTCCTCCGGTCCAATTCCCCTTCCTCTTGTAGCTACAGTAGGTGATTCTATCTGAACAGAGGGTATTAGGTCAGAGGAAACTTTTTTTTTATCTCTTTCCTCCTTTCATCTGGCCTTTAGGGGTTTCAAACTTTCAAAATATCTGTTCCTACAACCCCAACAATATAGACTACTCAATGGGGCCTGCTGAAGACCCTACTTATAATTGTAATGTTCCCTATTTTTCTCTACAATACTGTGTGCTGTTTTGAATCAATGCCTTTGGTTGTATTCAGCATATTGTTTGATGGATTCATGTTGCTAGGCATGCAATCATAAGGGAAACTTTGACTTAGTGACTTTTATCTGCGAACCAGCAAAACATTACTGTGGTGATATTCTCACCTCAATTCACCTCAGTTTCCATCAATGATTCGTGATTTAAGTATTATCAAATGTTTGAATGACACAATATACTTAAGTGTTCTCAACCATGATGTTTTAATGCATTTAGATTATAAATATACTAGTATAATTGTATTATATATTATATTGATATGTTTGAACCATGCCTAAACACTCCACAACAATATACAAAAACAGGAAATTAAACATATACGAAACAGGAAGATAAATGTAGAGTATGCACTGAATTAGTTGTTTTATGGACTTTTTTGAGGTCTGTTCACACCAAATGCATATTTGTGTTGTATTTCTTTTATTTTTTTTATGTTAAACATTCTTATTTGTCACTTATTCTCACTTATTGTTCAGCTTCTCACACAGGAGTGGTGCATTTTTTAAACGGTGTATTAAAGTTCAAAGGAATTTCAACTGTTTAGAATGCCTCTCAAGACACCTCCATGCATGCTGCTGCATCTAACTTTTTGTTTTAGCATTTGTATGTGTTCAGTGTGAGTGGCCCTTTTTTTTTTTTTTTTTTTCTTTTTTTTTTTGTGATTTTTAGAGCCTGGTGGTAAAAATGTGTGTCAATTTTCATTTTAGAAAAGAGCAGCTTCAACATTGTGCAAAATAAAGTAATAATATGTTTATGTTATAGGAAAGACAGAACATCAAATAATCTGGGGCGAGTGAATGATTGCACAATTTATATTTTAACTGTACAAGTTTAGGTTTGGGTAAGCTTGTGTAATCCTCTGAAATGAGTTAGTTGGCAATATAAGTTGGCTGCAAGAGTTATTTTTCTGAAAATGCCATTTGCTCAGGTGATGCTGGGGCTTTTCTTCTATAGGCTTGCAGTGTAAGGTCTGCTTTTGGCCATGACACAGCAAGTCTTTAACAAGGTAAGCCTTATCCAAGCTAATTCTGGCTGACACACACCACGATCTTAGATCTTTAGATTAAATAAATCCACATATAGCTAGTCGCTAATTGAATAAGCTTTGGGTTTTCCTAGTCCAGGTTAACCCTCTGGAATCTGAGGGTGTTTTGGGCCCTGAAGAAGTTTTGACATGCCTTGACATTTGTGCTTTTTTCAGTTGCTTAAAAATACATTAATGGCTAAAGTCTGATAACACTGTATTCAGCACAAACTGGGCAAAAATAATATGTGAGCAACATGTGTGTACATGTTTGTATTTTTGAGAAAATAACGTTTATGCATGTTTTTTTTTGTTTTTTTTAAAGTCAGACAAAAAAAAAATAAAAAATTAAGTAATTGAAATAAGGCCATATAACATTTGTCCACAAGCCTTTTGAGAACTTCCTTGTAGCCTAGGGTTTTTGCTACAAAATTATCCATCATGATCACTCATTCATACAAAACAATACAGTAATTACATTTTTGTAAGACAATTTTATTGTTAGAAAGGTCATATGGGAGGAGGCATGAACTATCATGAATATGGATTGTAATTCACACCTGAGGAGACAAAAGACACCTTTTCTGTGCCTATCAATGAGGAATGTGACAGAAAGAGAATGAATGTGAGGAGACTTAATGATCAAAATCAAGTTTTAAGTTAAAAGAAGTAATCTGACTATACATTTTCTTTACATAAAGACTTTACTTAATTTTAGACCTACACTACCATTTAAAAGAAGTCTCTTCTGCTCACCAAGGCTACATTTATTTGATCCAAAATACAGTAAAAACAGTGATATTTTGAACTATTTTTACAATTTAAAAGAACAGTTTTCTATTTTAATATATTGTAAAATGCATTTGTGATCAAAGCTGAATTTTCAGCATCATTACTGCAGTCTTCAGTGTCACATGATCCTTCGGAAATCGTTATACGATGGTGATTTTCTAATATGGGCATATTTAAAGTGCATTTTACTAATTTAACCTGAACACATATTTGCAAGCACAAGCTTTGTTGATGATAATGAGGCAGCATTTCACTAGTTAAAATATAATGTAAACATTCATATTATTTTTATATCATATTACATATCATATTTATATCATACAGCATACAATTTAAATACCTTCTTTAGCCAAAACAGCATTTAAATGTAACTGTGGCAGGGCAGAAGGCGGGGCCGGGTTGTGTTTATACACACCCGGTCCCTTATCAGGCTAATTAAGCCTCCGAGAGGGATAAAGGCAGATGGGAGATGGTGGTGCGAGGAGAGAGAGATTGTTTACAGACATGTCCGTCATATGTGTGTTTGTGTCTTTTGTTTCAGTTTACTATTAAAATATTATTTATTTTGTCAAGTCGGTTCTCGCCTCCTCCTTTCACGTGAACTCACGTTACACTGGCGCCGAAGCCCAGGGATACCCGTCGCGGAGTCCTCGTCACTGCCGTCCACCCAGGGGAGCGCCGCTGCCATCCACCGGGGGAGGGAGTAGACCGACCTCCTGGACATGTTGTACGGCCGCCGTCCGCGAGGCGAGTGGGTACTGGACTCCCCGACCGCCTGGAGCAATGGAGCCGGTGCCAGGGGTGGAGGAGAGCCCTGCCATCCCCCAAAAATGTGGAGGAGTCGAAGGAAGACCACCATCTGTGAGGGGAGGAGGAAAGTGTCTCCCCAACCGCCTGGAGCAGGAGGGCCGCTGCTAGGGGCGGAGGAGTGTCCCCACGAGTCGCCGAGAACGCAGAGGGGCGTTCTGACCGCCAGGGGTTGTGAATCTGACTCTGGTCCGCCTGGGGAGAAACGGTTGTCGTCCACCTGAGAGGGTCGAGAAGTGATCGAGGACCATACGACGTTGTATCGGAGAACCAGCGAGTAGGTTTTTTTTTCCTCCTCTCTCTCTCGCTGCTGCTCTGCGTTGGCCTTTTTCCTCTCGTTTAAATTTTACAGTGTTTTTTTGGGGGGGTACTACACTTTTACAGGAAGTACCCCCCCATTTTAATTATTTCTGTTTCCCTCCCCTTGTCCCCTCCCTTGTCCAGGTAGACGGGGATTACCTGCCGGCAGACCAGGCTTAAAGCAAGCCCTCCACCAGGGAAAGGGGGGGGGGGGGGGGGGGGGTACGTTGGGCCGGGGGCTCACCAGCCTGACAGAACGAGGGAGGAATGTGGCAGGGCGGAGGGCGGGGCCGGGTTGTGATTATACACACCCGGTCCATTATCAGGCTAATTAAGCCTCCGAAAGGGATAAAGGCCGATGGCAGACAGTGGTGCGAGGAGAGAGAGATAATTTACGGACATGTCCGTCATATGTGTGTTTGTGTCTTTTGTTTCAGTTTACTATTAAAATATTATTTATATTGTCAAGCCGGTTCTCGCCCCCTTCCTTTTCCGTGAAGTCACGTTACAGTAACTTAAACTTGCTTATTAGGACATATTTCAAATTTCAATACTCTGAATCCTGGCTGGCAAGTCTGGAAACAGTTCCACTAGTAAAATATATACATGTTTACATTAAATAGCATGTCAAAAAATGAAAACTAAATGACTTACTTGTAAATTGTATCCTCGTCTGGATCAAGTCTCTCTTCAAAATACAAATGTTCATCGTAGTCCCGCTCTTCTTCTGAGTAAAATTGTAACTCTTCGTCACTATCCAGGAGTTTTCTCACTTGTGTATCGTGCTGTCTTTCAAATGCGCAGAAAAGTGAATGACTTTGTTTTTAAGGCACAGTCGGGGGCGTTTACCATTTTACCAATTGTCTCAGCACATTAGCATATGAATGGCATGCTCTGCTGGTGAGTGTGATCACATTAGAGATAATTAGCTGATCCAGTAGAAACTGTATAGCGCTTTGTTTCATACAGATTACATTGCAGGAGAATATTTGTTTTTTTATGTAAAAAAAATGTTTTATATAAAAGTAGAAATTTTAAGCTTTCCTTAGACATATGTTTCATGTTTGTGTGATAAGTATTTGCGGAGTTTATTTTATTGCATATTAGTTTCAGTTTATTAGTTACATATTTGTGATGTGTTTCAGATATGCTCGCGAACCCAGAGACAGCACACCCTTTTTATATTCTTTATTTTACAAGGTAAAGTGCAAGGTTATGTTGTTATTGTGAGTGTACACAAATAAAAGTAGACACTTTATAGTCTCTAATGATCTCTTACACTTATCTGTATGCCCCAAAATGATGGAGAATTTTATGTTGTTTCCGCTATAATGATGAAAAAAATTCAGCAGGACGCGCCAGCGTGTCCGTCGACCCCAGAGGGTTAACATTATGAGTTAGGTCACTAGTTGTTAAATCTATTCACCCAAGGATGCAGAGGCAGCCATAGGAAATAGTTAATTAGTGTTACACCATTTGGCCATTGGCCATAGGCACAGATAGCTAGCACACACTCAGTGTACATAGCTCTTCAGAGCAGTAGCAGGACACAAGTCATGGCAATAGATCTGCTTGGTCAGGGGGTTGTGTTTTGTGTTTCAAGTTTTGTGCAGTTTTCCTGCTTTGTTGGGGGATTGTTTGTAATGTCTATTTGTGCAGCATGTTCATAGATGCTTGATGCAGTATGACTTTTGTTTTGTCAAATTGTGCAGCAGCATGTCTTCCTGCTTAACTCAGGATGTATGTGTATTTTCTAGCAGAAGCAAGTGCTTCTCAGTGCTTGTTCTGCTGCTGCACCGAGACCAATATCCTATCAATATTTCAAACATACATTAGCATGCTAAATCTTTCTGATAGTTGCCATGACTGAAATTGGATATTTTGGACTACATTGACATTTAAACTTTTTATAACATTAACCTTGTGTGACCCTGCATCCTTATGCATGTACATTATGTTTTCTCTTTGCTATATGTGTGGATAATTTAATTTAATTTACACTGACTGATCTTAGTTCAGGACAATCTGTGCTGTCATTAAAAGGTTAAACTTTAAACGCACCAAGTCATGTTACTAAACAACAAGGGGCCAATCACAGTGGAGTTTGTCTTTGGAGGAAAGTTCAACTAAACTATGCTCACCTAAAGGATTATTAGGAACACCTGTTCAATTTCTCATTAATGCAATTATCTAATCAACCAATCACATGGCAGTTGCTTCAATGCATTTAGGGGTGTGGTCCTGGTCAAGACAATCTCCTGAACTCCAAACTGAATGTCAGAATGGGAAAGAAAGGTGATTTAAGCAATTTTGAGCGTGGCATGGTTGTTGGTGCCAGACGGGCCGGTCTGAGTATTTCACAATCTGCTCAGTTACTGGGATTTTCACGCACAACCATTTCTAGGGTTTACAAAGAATGGTGTGAAAAGGGAAAAACATCCAGTATGTGGCAGTCCTGTGGGCGAAAATGCCTTGTTGATGCTAGAAGTCAGAGGAGAATGGGCCGACTGATTCAAGCTGATAGAAGAGCAACTTTGACTGAAATAACCACTCATTACAACCGAGGTATGCAGCAAAGCATTTGTGAAGCCACAACACGCACAACCTTGAGGCGGATGGGCTACAACAGCAGAAGACCCCACCGGGTACCACTCATCTCCACTACAAATAGGAAAAAGAGGCTACAATTTGCAAGAGCTCACCAAAATTGGACAGTTGAAGACTGTAAAAATTTTGCCTGGTCTGATGAGTCTCGATTTCTGTTGAGACATTCAGATGGTAGGGTCAGAATTTGGCGTAAACAGAATGAGAACATGGATCCATCATGCCTTGTTACCACTGTGCAGGCTGGTGGTTGTGGTATAATGGTTTGGGGGATGTTTTCTTGGCACACTTTAGGCCCCTTAGTGCCAATCAGGGCATCGTTTAAATGCCACGGCCTACCTGAGCATTGTTTCTGACCATGTCCATCCCTTTATGGCCACCATGTACCCATCCTCTGATGGCTACTTCCAGCAGGATAATGCACCATGTCACAAAGCTCGAATCATTTCAAATTGGTTTCTTGAACATGACAATGAGTTCACTGTACTAAAATGGCCCCCACAGTCACCAGATCTCAACCCAATAGAGCATCTTTGGGATGTGGTGGAACGGGAGCTTCGTGCCCTGGATGTGCATCCCACAAATCTCCATCAACTGCAAGATGCTATCCTATCAATATGGGCCAACATTTCTAAAGAATGCTTTCAGCACCTTGTTGAATCAATGCCACGTAGAATTAAGGCAGTTCTGAAGGCGAAAGGGGGTCAAACACAGTATTAGTATGGTGTTCCTAATAATCCTTTAGGTGAGTGTATATCTGATAAGAAACCTTATTAAGTTTTTACATTGAAACCAGTTTGAATCAAAATACTTGAGTCTCTAGTTTAACCTTCTATGTCATTTTGAAAATGTCATCGATTTATTGCAAAACTGCACGCTGTTAAACACAATGATCATGGACAAGGACTATAGGACAGTATTTTCCTGATAGATCCTATATTCACTGTGCTTTATCAACAGGAGCATCTAAAAGCTGGAAACTGTTGCTTTCAGAGACAGTATACGGAGCTAGGATTAAAATAAGTTGCATTTTAAACTGTTCTGAGACCAGTGCAGATAAACAGCACACTGAAGGTTAAGTCATTCACTAAATAGGGAGTTAGGGAGCAATGGAGCATCATAGTTTTCTTATGCAGCTAAGTGCATTAACTCCTAACATCTGGTCAAACATCCAGTTTCAGGCTGCAGATAATGTTCGCACCATTCAATATATTTGGCATGGTAAATGGTAATCAGAATATAGATTCAAAATTTATGATACTTACTTTTAATTTAACATGGTTGGCAGTGATTGGATGATATCATCCATTACTTTGAATCAGAATTAATTATGCTAATTTCTGATTGGTAAAATGCTTCAACACTGGCTATCAATTATTTGTTAGAATGTGCAAAGAGAGAACATTGAGATTTTGTTTCCAAGGCATAAAAAAACTTCTAGATTGCTATTGTAACCTCCGTTCCCTGATGGAGGAATCGAGACGTTGTGTCGAAGAAGCGACACTAGGGGTCTCTCTTGAGAGCCTCACGCATCTCTGAACTCGAGAAAAGGCCAATTAACAATTGTCAGACAGAATTTGCATCTCCTGCCCCTGGACATACAGGTATATAGGAGGGAAATTAGTCTGTCCATTCAGGTTTTTGCCCTGAGGATCCGAGAATGAGGTTCGGCCATAACAGTGGCTCGGTTCAGCGTCGTTTCCGAGAGGACTCAATGTCTCGTTCCATCCATCAGGGAACGGAGGTTACAATAGTAACCTAGACATTCCCCGTCTGTCGCTCACTTCGATGTTGTGTCGAAGAAGAGACACTATGGTCCATATTTAAACACGCCATGTGCTGAACCGTGTACATGTGCTGCTGACACAGGTGCGGGCAGGCAGTTGTGTGCCAAAGTGAAAGGCTGCATCAGACTGCAAGTACCCTTCCCCAACGCCCCATAAAATCGTCGTAACCTTCTGGTTCCTGAGACTTCAAAGGGGGGAATAAGGCGACTTGCCAAGCATGGGAGCAGGCCGCGCTAGTCGTGCCTTTTCTCTCTCTATATTTCTCGCATAGAGTTAAAGCGGCTGGGGCCATCTTAACGCTATCATACGCATCGGGGAAGGCATTCATTTCCAACTCCTATTCTTTCAGGGGGAAAAAACCTGCAGAGACCACACCTGCCCAGGCTAGGGGAGGTAAAAAGTGGTGAAATACATTGCATGGGTTTTCAGGCCACATGTGGGAAATGGTGTGTTGGTAGATCCTACCTGCTGAGAGGGAGGAGTTTCTACAACTTGGCGACCGGGGGGCAGCAGGGACTGCCCAAGGGAGACGCGGGTCTGCTCACAAGGGGACCGTACCGCGGAAAATACACATAGGGGGATTAATCCGCATGGTGCCTGTCCTGTGTAGCACCTATTCTAGTTCAGAGTAGTTTCAGTACTCGTAGTGGGTGTAGTCGGGGAATTCCTCAGCTGAATTTGTGGACCAGAGGGCTAGGGAGGAGTCATCCAGGGAACTGAGTTAGTGGAGTCTCCTGGAAAAAGAGTGCACGTGATCACCTCAGTGGAGGGGAAAGGCACTAGGTACAAGCGGTACACCCGGTCAGTTGTTTCTGTGTTACCGAGTTCTACTGGTTTGGACCTTGGAGAACACAGGATGAAACTGACTCAACCCTGAGATTGTAAAATCTTTTAAAGGTATTGAGTGTTGCCCAACCTGCTGCTCTGCATATGTCTGCTTGGGGGGTGCCATTGTCCAGTGCCCACGAGGATGACACACTTCTCGTCGAGTGTGCTCGAACCCGCAAGGGGGCAGGCATGGCCTGTGTGTGATAGGCCAATGCTATGGTGTCAACAACCCAGTGGGAAAGCTTGTTCTTCATCCTCCCTAACCTTGCACAGCACCCGTGCAAGTTGGCACACAGCTTGCCCCGGGGGCTGCGCAAGTATGCATTTCCCCCAGTGAGCCTACTTGCACGGGTGCTATGCAAGGTCAGGGAGGATGAAGAACAAGTCATTCTGGTGGCCCCCTACTGGCTCACTCGGTCTTGGTATGTTCAGAGGGGGGCCCCCATTAAGGAGAACCAGAGCTGGCAGTGGGAGGTGAAGCCTCCACTCCCCGCTGAACGCACCTTGCCGCGACAGTGTGTCTGCTGCCGTGTTGAGGTTGCCTGTGATGTGAGTGGCATGCAGCGATCTGAGTTGCTGCTGGCTCCAAAGGAGGAGATGGCAGGCGAGTTGTGACATGTGATGGGAGCGCACGGCACCTTGGCTATTTATGTACGCTACCATCGTGGTGCTGTCTGAATGAATCAAGATGTGCTTGCCCGAATTAGTGGGAGGAACCTCCGTAGAGTAAGAAATACAGCCAGCAACGGCACCCCAACCCTGTTTGGAGGTGTAAGTGGTGACCAGAATGTGTCGGGACACATGCTGTATGGGGACACCTGTCAGCAGGAAACAGAGGACTGTCCAGGGTTTGAAAGTCTGGCGGCAGGCGGGGGCGATGAACACGGTGCGTGCACCGGTGTCATGCCCATCTCAGGACTTGAGTCTGGAGCCAGTACTGAAATGGTCTCATATGCATCAACCCCAGTTGCGTGACCGCAACGGAGGTTGCCATATGCCCCAGGAGCCTCTGTAATTGTTTTAGAGGAACCGCCATGTCTGGCTTGAATAAGGTGAGGCATTTCAGCACTGACTGCACGCGCTCGATAGTGAGGCGTGCTATCATTGAGACAGAGTCTAACTCCATGCCGAGAAAAGAGATGCTCTGAACCGGGGCAATCTTGCTCTTTTCCCAGTTGACCTGAAGCCCTAGTCAGCTGAGGTGCCTGAGCACCTGGTCCCTGTGGGTGCATAGTAACTCTCGGGAGTGGGCCAGGATGAGCCAGTCGTCAAGGTAGTTGAGTATGCAGATGACCACTTCCCAAGGGCTGCCTCTGTGACCTTCGTGAAGATGTGAGGGGACAGGGACATGCCGAAGGGGAGGACTTTGTACTGACATGCCTGGGAGGACTTTGTACTGACACGCCTTGCCGTCGAACGTGAACCGTAGGAAGGGTCAGTGTCTAGGCAAGATGGAGACGTGGAAGTATGGATTGATGCCGGACGCAAGTTTAGAGGACCCGCCACGCCTGGCTTGAATAAGGTGAGGCATTTCAGCACTGACTGCACACGCTTGTTGGTGAGGTGCACTCATTGAGAGTTTGCTGTTCAAAATGCTTGCGTGCAGGGCCCGGTTGAAAACTTGCAAGTCCAAGATCGGCTGTAAGCCGCAGCCTTTTTTGGGTATGTACCGTAAGGGCTCTAGAAACCCTGCTTCATCTCGACTGGAGGGACAGGCTCTATTTCGTCTTTAAGTAGAAGGGTTGCGATCTCCGCACGCAGGGTGTTGGCGTCTTCGTTGTGCGCAGAGGTAAAGCGGACGGCGCCGAAAGGGGGCAGGGGCCTGGCGAACTGGATTGCATAGCCGAGTCGGATGGTCCTGTCCAACCAGTGCGAGGGACACTAAGGGGACGATCATTTCTGACGTACCCGGCAAGGTTTCGCAGCAGGGTGGAGCAGGCAATGAGGCATCAGGAGGCAAAAGCACATCCCAAGGCTCTGGTGCTGAGTGACTGAGGAGGAGGTCCCATGTAGGCATCCTCTGGACTCGTCAGAATAGCGGTCGTGGGTCTGGAGGTGGCGGGTCCACGTCCGGTGTGCCTGGACTGTTGAGGTGTGGCACCGGGATGCTGTGAGAACAGCATTTGCGGGCCAGGTGACCCAGAGAAAGTGGAAAATTCTCTTTTATTGAGAATGTGGGTACCACAGCCTGTAGGGGATTCAGCAAAGAAAACAAACTTATGGGAGCCTTGGAGGATGATCGAGAGATGGGGGGCGTGTGCTTCCTGTGGGGTGCTCAACTCTGGGGAAGCCGCAGAAGGATGCCCTCAGCGAGCAGACGGAGCACGGCCCATGCTAGTGGCGTGGCATAATGTGAGAAATGGCCTCTGTCTGTTTCTTCACCGCTGAGAACTGCAGGGTGAAGTCCTCGACGGTGTCACCGAAGAGGCCGAACTGTGAGTTGGGGAAGCATGCCTTTTCCACGTCCCGCATCTTGACCAGGTTCAGTCACAGGTGTCGTTCCTGAACCACAATGGTGGCCATCGCCTGCCCGAGTGTCTGCGCTGTGACCTTCGGGGCCCTGAGGGTGAGGTCGGTCACTGAGCGCAGTTCCTGCAACAAGTCAGGGTCAGGACTACCCAAGTGCATATCTTTGAGTGCCTTAGCCTGGTGAACTTGCAGGAGGGCCATGGCATGCAAGGCAGAAGTGGCCTGTCCAGCGGTGCCGTAGGCTTTGGAGGTCAGTGACGACATCATCCTACAGGCCTTGGAGGGGAGCACCGTGCGATCCCACCAGGTGACAGACAAAGGTGGCCGACACAGGTGGATCGCATCCACCATGTCCACCTGGGGGACCGCCGAGTACCCGTGGGCCACTATGCCGATGAGTGTAGTGAGAGCAGATGAGCGAGGAGGTCGGTTGCGGGCAGTAAAAGGATGCACCCAGACTGCTGTTAGCAGCACCCAGACTCGAGGAACCAATCATCCAGCCATGAAAAAAAAAAAATGTAGGGGCTACAAGATACAAATCAATAAGTGAAATGGAAAATTCACACAGCAGTATCACTCAGCTCTGAGGAGGTTAAATGTGTTGTATCCCCATTCGATTGCTTTCCAAAAATTAATTGACAAACATGTTAGCTGAACAGGGAAGTCCCATTTTGACATCTTATGTGACTGAATTCCGAAAGTGGCCAGACTTAAAATAAATTAATCTATCTAAAACATTAATACTGCAGCATTGCCACCTTTTATATAAAGTTGGACTTAGTCCTGGGCTGGAGAAAAAAACTCTTCCTTTTACAAAATGGCAGTCATTTCCAATAAGATTTCAATTGTGCTCCAGACTCTTTTTCCATTACAGAGAGTAAGAACAGGAGAACATGTACAAGCAGACTATAAAATAATATATTGTCCCCCAAAGCCCTTTTAACACTATGTGTGTTTGCCCGCCGATTGATTGCGGCCTGTAAATAGACTGAGGGGAGCTCTTCAGTCATTGGTGACAAGAGCTGATGACAGTCATTAGCCAATATTACATTAGCCAGTACCCTTTCACTCTTTTCTTTCTTTCTTTCTTTCTTTCTTTCTTTCTTTCTTTCTTTCTGTCTGTCTGTCTGTCTGTCTGTCTGTCTGTCTACCACCCAGTAATAAATCAGAACACCAAAGCAACTGCTTACCAACGTCTCCAATACTATTGCTCAAGATTACGTTCAAATTTCAAATTAGCAAAAATATCAGACAACAATTGTATCATAAAGTCCATCCATCCATCCATTGTCAACCGCTTATCCTGTGTACAGGGTCGCGGTGTATCATAAAGTGTTCTTCTTAATCTCAAATCATACAAAACATTTGTCAGGCTGGTCCATCAAATGCTACTCAAGATCAGTAATGTAATTTTAATACTTTGAATTACATCTTCAGCACTGGTAGATTTTTTCACTTGTTTTGAGTATAAAAAATTTGCCAGTGTACAGAAAGACAAAATACACATGTTAAAATTACATTCTCTGAAAAGAGCCGTAATATCTTATTAAGTGTTGCTTCTAAAACAAGATAAAGCAAAATGATCTTGTTTTAAGACTTTTTAGATATTTTTACAGAAAAACAAAACTTCTCATCAAGAATGAGATTTTTTTCCCTAATTGTAAAGGTCTTACTAGAGACATTTAAAGAAACATTAACATGGATTTTCTTTATCATCATGCCTGGTAACAGGTACATGTAAAATGGTTTGAAATAGCATTTTAGCTTAGCATAATGCTAAATGTTCACATGACAATTTACACAAGGTTTATTTCTATTTCTACAGCTCCAAACTTCAAACTTACTTCTCTGTCTGCTCATATGAATTCATATCTTAAGAAAATGTTTTACCGCTAGAACAAATGACAAATTAATCTCTTAATAATCAAAATACTTTTTTAAAGTAACTGTATTCTGCTTACCCACAATTTAAACTGTAACTGATCAAATTATTCATATTTATAACTTTATAAACTATAATCATTGCCTTCTGGTAACAGCCATCTGCGGGTTCACGAGAGAGTCAAGTTCCGGCATATGACGTAGGTGAAGAGTAAGGTCTGGTAAGCAGCGGGACATACAAAAGAATCTGGTAGATGGAAAGTATGGAAGCTGAGAGTGTTTGCTGCCATAAATGGACGATTGGAATGACTGGATAGATGCACGAATGCACCATTTGAAGACTCATGCAAATCTACAGTATAGCTAAAACAACTCACTTCTTTTCATTATTTTCCTTTGCTTTAAAAAATGCACTCTTCTGCATTTGTCACTTCTCACCGGAGCTTACACTACCCTACATCATACGCCGAACTCGACTCTTGTGAATGTGTGGATGGCCGTTACTTGAAGCCAGTAATTATAAATTCTAAAGTTAGAAATATGTATATATTTATTTACAAATACGCTTCGCTTCAGAAAGCCTTTGTTAACTCTATTAACTAAAATGTATTAATCTCTATCACTTGGGCAGCTGCCGAAAAATCAGTGTTCTTTCCCTGCTGTCCGTAAACCATTCCGAATAGACCTACGACCCACATTTGGGTCGTGATCCACCAGTTAAGAAACACTGCAATCAATCAGGAAGCTTAGGTGTGCAAGGAGGGTAAACAGCTGAGCAAGAGAGTAGCTGTCCATCATGAAATCTTTCAAAATGCTAATGTTATGGACTTTTACTGGGTGGATGAGTTGGAATACATTCTGAAACAAGGTTATAATGGGAAAGGCAGGAACCGCCTAAACATTCAAAGTAATATTTAAATTTAAACTTAAACAAAAAAACACAAAACATATACGCACACATGGCAGCTGCATGTCTCTCTCTCTCTCTCTCTCTCTAACTTCTGCATCCCTCTGCACTAATCCCTCTCATCGACTGATTAGCCTGATGAAAATAATGTGTGACAAGGAGGATGGTGAGGCCGGGCCGTAACTACGCATGCATGGCCCCACCCTCCTCCTTGTCACGCATTCTTTTCCTTCAATGGAGATTCTGTGCTTCCTTTGTGATGTTATTTGGCTGAGGCTTCACTAAGCCGTGGGCTTTAAAAACAGTGTCAGGAAAGGCTCTCATCTGCTCCCTTTGCTCCATCTATGATTTGTGAAGGAGAGAAGGACTGTGTGTGTGTGTGTGTGTGTTCATTCATCTTCACTGTGATGAAAACTATTCCTTAAAGAAAAGATTGTTATATTATAATCAATCTCTGTGCTGTTTAATTGTGTAACCTAGATTATGGTGCAATCTTTCCAGAGATCCTGTAGACATTGAACTGCTGCACATTGTCATGTGCAATGGGACGCAGCCGCTGGTTCCTGGACATTACCACGACTGCGTTGTCATGTCTCACAGCCTCATGTTTTTGGCGGTACTGCTCGCCCTGCGGACGCTTTTGCCGTTGATCCAGGGAAAGCGTGTGTTGGTCCGGTTGGAAAACACAGCGATGGTGGCGTATTTAAAACCACCAAGATGACTTATGTCCATGTCGCATGCCACAACTCATTCGACGTCTCGCCCTCCGGAGTCAGCAGCAACTGTGGTCACTGTGGGCCACTCAAATCACGAGCAGCCTCAACGCAACAGTCAATGCAATTTGGAGTCGATTTGGCAAAGAACAGATTGACCTGTTTCTTCTCGGGAATCCTCCCACTGCCCACTCTGGTATTTCCTGATGAGTGTCCCCTTCAGGACAGACCTAGTGAGCCTACTTGCACAGACCCTATGGGTGGTCAGGTAGGACGAGGAACAAGTCCCCCTGGTAGCTCCCATACTGGCACACCCAGACTTGGTTCTTGGACCAGGCAAATTTCCCTGAGGAAGGACATCCTCTCTCAGGGACAGGGTACCATCTGGAACCCACGTTCAGACCTCTGGAATCTCCATGTCTGGCCCTTCGATGGCCCGCGGAAGATTTAAGTGGCCTACCACTGGCAGTGTTAGACACAGTTACTCAGGACAAAGCTAGTGGCGTTTGTTCGCAAATTGGTGTTCTTCCCAAGGAAGTCAGTCAGTGCTTTCCCTCATGCGGGAGAGCCTGGAGGGGCAGCTGTCCTCCTCCACCTTGAAGGTATATGTGGCTGCTATAGCGGCGCACCACGACGTGGTGGACGGTAAGTCCTTGAGGAAGCAAGACCTGATCATCAGGTTCCTCAGAGGTGCCAGGAGGCTGAATCATCCTAGACCAGGCCTCTTACATTCATGAGATCTCTCCATGGTCCTCCTGAGCCTTCGGAGAGCCTCATTTGAGCCACTAGAGTCAGTCGAGTTGAAAGCCATCTCCTTAAAGATGGCCCTCCTGATTGCGCTCACCTCCATCAAGAGGGTTGGGGACCTGCAAGCATTTTATTTCAGCGAAACTTGCCTGGAGTTGATCCCGACCAGACTATGTGCCCAAGGTTCTCACGACCCCATTAGGGGTCAGATGGTGAACCTGCAAGCGAAGCTGCACAGGAGGAGGCAGACCCAGCTTTATCATTGCTGTGTGGTGCGTGCTTTGCGCACATATTTCGATCATATGCAGAGCTCTAGATGCTCTGAGCAGCTCTTTGTCTGCTTTGGCAGACAGCAGAAAGGGAACACTGTCTCCAAACAGAGGCTAGCCCACTGGATCTTGAATGCCATCGTGCTGGCATATCAGGCTGGGCCATGTCTACCTCTTTGGGAATATGTGCACACTCTAAGAGAAGTCTGGCATCCTCGTAGGCACCTGCCAGTGGCACCTCTCTAGCAGACATCTGCAGGGCAGCGGGCTGGGCAACACCCAATACCTTCGAGACTTTTTGGTCTCTTGGATTGAGTCGGTTTCGTCCTGTGCATTTTCATGTTTGAACAGGTAAGGTTACGGGATAGCTGGCCAGGTATACCGCTTGTGTACAGTGCCTTTCCCCTCCATGAGGTGAAGACATGCACTTCTTTCCCATGGGAGTTCATGAACCAGTGAACCTTGGATGCCTTCCTCCATAGATCTGTGGGGGAGGTTACATGCAGATAGATGCACCTGCTATAATGAACGCAGCAGCTTGCCTGAACCTGCATAGGCAGTTTACGTAACACGGTTAAGCTGTTGTGCCATTTTTCTATAGGGACCCCTAGTGTCACTACATCGATACAACATCGAGTGAGTGACAGAAGGGGAACGTCTCGGTTACTGTTGTAACCTCCATTCCCTGATGGAGGGAACGAGACATTGTGTCCTCTTGCCACAATGCTGTACTATCCGCTGAAATGGCCGGAACCTTGTCTCAGCTCTAAAGAAAAAACCTAAATGAGTGGCCACATTCCAGCTCCTTTTATACCAGTATGTCAGGGTAGGGGCATGCAGATTCCACTCGCCAATTCTCATTGGCCTCCCAAGAGCGACCCTTAATAAGTAGAGTATGTAAACATGATAGGAAGCTTTGTGAGTGATAGAAGCATGTAATTGTCATGCATTTGATTAAAAAGATGTCCAGTGACATCAATGGCTGTAGTGAAATTCGCAAGGATTAAAACAAGTGCAGTCGCAGGATATCATACAAACTAACTAATTTTAGAAAAGTCATACTAATCCGGACAATTTCACCATGAGCGTGTGTCCAGTTCTTTACTTGGAAGGGTTGGTAGGATTTTTTTTCTATTCTTGTTTTACAGTTTATTTTATTTTTTTACAATTGGTTATGTGTATTTCTTAACACTGAGTAACATTAACATAACACATACTGTACAGTAACATAAACACAGACAGATTGAGTACGTTGTTGCATAAATATAACACATCCTCCAAAGATTAAATTTGACATTACAAAGCTTGTATTGTCTGCAACATCAAGTAAGGTTGCTCTCTTTGCTTTTGAAGACAGTGTTTGTTTTCTACCTCTCATTAGAAAAATACCAGATTCCTTTGATTGTCAACCCCTGGTGTGAATCAATTGTGGTTGTATTGAATTGCACCTGTGGTGAAATGTAGGGTATACTTTGTTTGAATTTTGAGATGAGCAGCCACACAGAAAAACATTTATATTTAACCACACACACACACACACACACACACACACACACACTGTCAGATTTTTGGGCTGAGGTAATTTAGCTTAGTATGGCTATGTAACACTAGTTTTTACATAAATATATTTATTTTAACATGTGTCCATCATATAGCAGCCAACCACAGTTTTGTTTTCACATGTCATCAAATTATACTGAAATTATACCTATATCATTCCTTAGTATAATACGTGAATGGGGGGTGGGGTATTTTAGAAATGTCAGCCTCTGCAAACGGTTGTACAGAAAACACTGAAAACAATTGAATGTGTAGGAAATATGCATTGATTTCATTATCTGTCCATCAAAAAGTATAGATTATTTCACATACATATCTAAAAACAATAAAGAATATACAGTATAGTTCCATTCACAGACATCCAGTTGCTACTAGGTGCCTCAAACTAAACTTTCAACAATTTGATGCCACAAACCTGGCAGATTTTGATAAATCCAGATTGAGAAAGTGCTTTCCAGTTTTCAAACTATGTTAGAATCGGCCAATCATTATTACGACATGTCACCCCATTTAAGTAGTAAACAAAATAAGTAATAAACCAAACTTCAACAAATACAAAATGAACAGTGACTATATGATTTATTGATTAATGCATCTAGCAAATTATTCATTAATTTACTTAAAACAAATCACTGAGGCATTTGACTAACATGTGCAGTATACAGTACAACAAATTCATATTTTTAAATTAAGCACTGAAATTTAATTAACTTGCTTTCCATAATGTTCAAATGTCACAAGTGATCTTGAATTCCAAATTTCCACTTGTAAATACAAAATTGCATGGACATTCATGTGCTTGGAACTCATAATTACAATATGTCAGACTCTACTTGAAGGACGTATGCATCAGATGGACAGTGAATAGACTGTTGGTGGCCCTTGGACATGCTGTCTGAGGCTTATACTGTAACTGCCGTGCATGGAAATGTGCATGCACACAATAAGACACACACATTGAATCTGGGACATTCTAGTCATTCATCAGCTTCCACAGTCTCTCAACACTTTCCCAGGGTTTTTTTTCACAATTTTGAGCATTATGTGCAATACTAAAATGTTATTTTAAAACATGTGACAAAAGAGTAAACAAATAAATCCCTCAGCACCATGGCCTCAAATAGTTCGTTTCAATACATATCTTGGTTTGTGTTGGAACATCGGTTTGTGTGGTCCCAATGGATGTCCTCAATCCCTTTCAACAGCCCCTAATGCTATAAAAAAGTCCCAGGGGAATGTAGACCAAAACTAGAACAAGCCTAAACACCCTAAAATGCACATACACCTAGGCATCATAGGCATTACATGGTGTTCAAAACCCGTATTTTGGGGCATCGTAAGTGGGGGAAAGGGTAACTGTGTGCATAGGGCCCTGGCATGTGAGGGGCCCTCGAAGATACTGAAATGATTATTACTATTATTATTATTTAACAATTGTGAAATTGTGTGTATACCGTGCCTGTGCTACTTCTCTGTTTTTTCCTCACCCGTTTGACAAACTCAGAAAAATGTGATGCTTGTGCCAAGTATGTAACTGATTATCCGGCATTATGGCCAGAGTCGCAGATGTTCACAAATCAGCAAATGGATTCATATTATGGCTTTATATATTTAATAATATTATATTACATCAGTAATTCGCCAGTAATTACTCTACCAACGAGTGCTATGTATGTAGTTGTACACTATTATTTAAAAAAAAAAAAAGTGTGATAAATAGCATGGATCATGGGATGGTGGGAAAGGGGCCCCCACCAACTGTCTGTGCATATTGCCCAGTATTCTGTGATACGCCCCTGCCCATAGGCAAGTAATTTTCTGTTTCTGTGGAACACAAAACATAATTTTTTATTCATTTCTTCTTGCAACTGTTCCATACAGTAACAGTCCATAGTGATCACAGCTGTCAAGCTAAAATAAAAAGGGATATAAAACACCACAAAAGCTCTGATTTATTTTCCTGCCTTTGTCTTTGTTGGTGTCTCCATCAGCATGATCTCATGTACATGTCTTTTTTCAAGCATAGCCTATACACTGCCTAGTGCCATGTAAAATGCTAATTGTTCATTATTAAATTGTATCCATAAAATTGTAAATGGTTTAGTGTACAAAATCTGCCTAGAGCAGAATGTGGTGAGCAATTTATATTTATTGAAAACTGGTTGTAGTTGGTTTTGTCTTTGTAACAGATGTTTGCACATCTGGAATAATGCTTGGCTTTTTCAGTTGTTGATATGTGTTTAACTGGCTTCACATGATCTTCATTAGGTACAAGCAAAAAAGAGAAAAACAGATGTCACTTAAAGGGACAGTTCACTCACCTGCATGGGCCGCGCCCACGCTGAGGCAGCGTTCGTGGATGGCTCATGCTCTCATTGCGAAAACATGACCATGGCAATGTTGCGGTCATGGCTTTACTTCGTCAGAGGGAAAGCCACTCCAGCCACTCCCGTCCTTCTACCTACGAGTATGAGGCCATGTCGGTTAGCGCTGGGGGCGATTTGGGGACCCCAATGGGGGTGGTTCCACCGGGTAATCCCCCACAGACCTCCCATTCCCCAGGACGCTCGTTTGCCCCGGTCGAGTTATGGGATGAGACAAATGGCTTGCCCCAGGACATGTTTAATATCTCACTTGGGCTCGAGAACAGGAAGAGCTCTCGATCGCAGCATTGGAGAGCAGGCTGATCCTGTCGGATGTGGAGGACTCGACTGGGTTCCCACCTTCAGAGATCCTTCACCCTGCCCTGAGCCCTCATGGCTTAATGATTAGTTTCTGGGCTCAGAGCGCATTTCTCAGCTTTGCCCCACCCCGGTTCCATTCTTCCCGGAGGTGCACGAGGAGCTCACTCAGGCAGGGGTTCCCTCTAAGTGGCGGCAGTATGCCTTGAAGTCGCGTTTGCTCACGAATTGCTGTTCTTCCTGACGTGAAGACCCCCAGAGATGAGCAGTCGGGTCAGTGCTTTCCTTCCTGAAGGAGAGGCTGGAGGGGTGGCTGTCCCCTTCCACCTTGAAGGTGTATGTGTCCGCTATAGTGCTGTACCAGAATGCAGTGTACGGTGAGTTCGTTGGGAAGCACAACCTGACCATCAGGTTCCTTAGAGGCATGAGGAGGTTGAATCCTCAGTTAGTTGAGCTAAAGGTGCTCTCATTGAAGACTGCCCTCCTGACTGCAGATCTGCAGGCGTTCTCTGTCAGCAACACCTGCCTGGAGTTTTATCCGGCGTACTATCACATGACCTTGAGACCCCGACCAGGCTATGTACCCAAGGTTTCCATGACCCCTTTTAGGAATCAGGTGGTGAGCCTGCAAGCGCTGCCCCAGGAGGAGGCAGACCCAGCCTTGTCGCTGCTATGTCCGTTGCATGCTATGCGCATCTACTTGGATCGCACGCAGAGCTTTAGATGCTCTGAGCAGATCTTTGTCTGCTTTGGAGGACAGCAGAAAGGGATGGCCGTCTCTAAACAGAGGATCCCCCACTGGGTCGTGGGCACCATCGCTTTGGCGAACCAGGCCCAAGACGTGCCACCCCCTTTGGGACTATGAGAACATTCCACTAGGAGTGTGGCAGCCTCCTGGGCCTTGAAAAATGGCGTCTCTTTAGCAGACATCTGTTGAGCAGCGGGCTGGGCAACACTCAATATCTTCACAAGAACCGGGTTGAGCCAGTTTCATCCCGTGTGTTTTCGGGTATGAACAGGTTAGTATGCGGGGCAACTGGCCGGGTTTACCATTGTGTACAGCACCTTTCCCCTCCAGGAGGGGAAGACATGCTCTTTTTTCCCCCATGTGAGTTCACAAGACTGTGAACCCTGAATGTCCTTCCTCTTTAGCCCTGTGGCAGGTGAATTCAGAAGAGAAATTTGATGATGGTGTGTTTGATGAATGTCTGCTGGTTGCCCGTGTGTAACCCTTTGTGATGTATTTTCACAGTATGGTTTCCCCGTTGGTAAACCCACATCTTCCTTGGGCAGATGGCCCTAGACCGACCCAACACTTTTCAGCTAATTGTGGCATTTCATATAGGGACCCCTAGTGTCACTACATTGACACAACTGTCGTAACCTAATGGAGGGAATGAGACGTGTCCCTCAGAGCAAAACCTGAATGAGTGGTTGCGAGCCAGCTCCTTTTATACCTGTATGGCCGGGGGAGTGGCATGCAAATTACACTTGCCAAATCCCATTGGCCTTTTCTCAAAGATCATTGGTGTTTGGGGTTCCCAAAAGTGACTCCTAATGTCACTACATCGTCACAAGGTCTCATTCCCTCCATCAGGGAACAGAGGTTACGACAGTAACCAAGACCTTTCTTACTTTGGTTTGAACCAACAGTACAGTTTACAGTTCACAGTTCACAGTACAGTACTGTTAAAAAAACGGCTAAAAATACATCTTTTCCATGAGCACTTTTCAAACCACTGTCTCCTTCAGATGATTTCTTATAATATATTCATCTTTTGTAAGTCGATTTGGATAAAAGTGTCTGCCAAATGAATAAAACCATTATGCTACCCCTGATACCACTTTGAAGTCTCCATTTTCATTATATATACACTCACCTAAAGGATTATTAGGAACACCTGTTCAATTTCTCATTAATGCAATTATCTAATCAACCAATCACATGGCAGTTGCTTCAGTGCATTTAGGGGTGTGGTCCTGGTCAAGACAATCTCCTGAACTCCAAACTGAATGTCAGAATGGGAAAGAAAGGTGATTTAAGCAATTTTGAGCGTGGCATGGTTGTTGGTGCCAGACGGGCCGGTCTGAGTATTTCACAATCTGCTCAGTTACTGGGATTTTCACGCACAAACATTTCTAGGGTTTACACAGAATGGTGTGAAAAGGGAAAAACATCTAGTATGCGGCAGTCCTGTGGGCGAAAATGCCTTGTTGATGCTAGAGGTCAGAGGAGAATGGGCCGACTGATTCAAGCTGATAGAAGAGCAACTTTGACTGAAATAACCACTCGTTACAACCGAGGTATGCAGCAAAGCATTTGTGAAGCCACAACACGCACAACCTTGAGGCGGGTGGGCTACAACAGCAGAAGACCCCACCGGGTACCACTCATCTCCACTACAAATAGGAAAAAGAGGCTACAATTTGCAAGAGCTCACCAAAATTGGACAGTTGAAGACTGGAAAAATGTTGCCTGGTCTGATGAGTCTCGATTTCTGTTGAGACATTCAGATGGTAGAGTCAGAATTTGTCGTAAACAGAATGAGAACATGGATCCATCATGCCTTGTTACCACTGTGCAGGCTGGTGGTTGTGGTGTAATGGTGTGGGAGATGTTTTCTTGGCACACTTTAGGCCCCTTAGTGCCAACTGGGCATCGTTTAAATGCCACAGCCTACCTGAGCATTGTTTCTGACCATGTCCATCCCTTTATGGCCACCATGTACCCATCCTCTGATGGCTACTTCCAGCAGGATAATGCACCATGTCACAAAGCTCGAATCATTTCAAATTGGTTTCTTGAACATGACAATGAGTTCACTGTACTAAAATCCCCCCCCCCCAGTCACCAGATCTCAACCCAATAGAGCATCTTTGGGATGTGGTGGAACGGGAGCTTCGTGCCCTGGATGTGCATCCCACAAATCTCCATCAACTGCAAGATGCTATCCTATCAATATGGGCCAACATTTCTAAAGAATGCTTTCAGCACCTTGTTGAATCAATGCCACGTAGAATTAAGGCAGTTCTGAAGGCGAAAGGGGGTCAAACACAGTATTAGTATGGTGTTCCTAATAATCCTTTAGGTGAGTGTAACTATATGATGGAGAGTGAATGATGACAGAATTTAATTTTGGGTAAATTATTCCTTTAAGTTTTAAGAATTGCTTTAAGATAAAGACAACAAGGCAGAAGAAAAATTACTTGACTGCTAGCTTTACCATTTTTTACCATAAATGCTCAATTTTACATAACATAACATTATTCTCTATATAATAGATCCCAACTTTTAATTATTTTACCTTATTGAGTGATTGGTAGCATATTAAAATGTCGCAACTACAATGGCAGCAGTGAATTTTGAATGAACTTAAAGGTTTCAAAAGGTAGCCTTGCACCAGATTGGGATAAAAAAATGATTTAATCACTTTTTTTAACCCTTTCATACGTATGTCACACATATGTGATGGTTAATAACTGTTTCCTGCAGAATAGTGTCACACATACACCGATCAGCCATAACATTAAAACCATCTGCCTAATATTGTGTAGATCCCCCTCATGCCACCAAAACAGCGCCAACCCGCATCTCAGAATAGCATTCTGAAATGCTATTCTTCTCACCACACAGAGCGTACAGAGCTGTTACCTGAGTTACCGTAGACTTTGTCAGTTCGAACCAGTCTGGCCGTTTTCTGTTGACCTCTCTCATAAACAAGGCGTTTCCACTGTGTATTTTTTATTGTGTACTGTGTATACTGTGTATTATATATTTTATATATTGTATACTATTAGTTGTATATTGTGTTATGTGTAAATTAGATGTTTATTGTAGATTGGTACAAGTCTCATCACTGTCATGACTGCTTTGTTGCTTGGATCTGTACCCAAGACTTTCACCCACTGTTGCACTTGTGTAAATGGTTCAGTGACAATGAAGTGATTTAATTTGATACGCACAGTCAATACAGCAAATTACATCTACCTCCGACGCATGCTGCCATTTGTTTACATTAGTAGCGGTTGTCATTCATCAAACAAACAGCTACTCAAAGTGTCTTTTCAAGCACATGATATATTTATTTTATGTAACAAACAAAAAACTTTCTGCATTTTTACATTTGGGAAAAAATTGTTTTATAAGCGATTTCAATTATGGAGACACTAGAAATGTCCTCATAAACCACATTTATAGTATAATACCCTTGTAATTACCAATTTGTAACCTAATTAAATGTCCTCACACACAATGTCTGAGAAGTCAAACAGTGCATATAGGCAAACCGGAATGCTGATATTTTATGTTCATATGAAGTTATAAAAATAAATAAAACAAATACAGTTCAGCAGACATAACCCATTTGTTCACATGTTTACTATACTATATACAGTATTTTATAAAAAAAATTTCATGACAAGAAATCAAAAATTAAACCAAAATTGTAAAAAAAATACTTCTCTACACTCTGCCCCCCTCTACCAGCTGTACAGTGTCACATGCAAAAATAACTCACTCCAGGGGGCACTGCAGGGGAATGTATACCCTACTTATGAAAAGGTCAAGTCTATCTGTAAGTGTGTGATGTATTATTCACACTCACTGACATTTCCTCTGCAATGCTATAAGGCAATGATATTACAGCAGTTCTGTTAGAAAAAAATAGTTTAATTTAAATATTGATCCATGCTCATTTCCATTTCAAACCTGCCACTCAGACACCGTGCTGTGATACAGAACTACACGTGTACATGTGCGATTCTGTTTCCTCTGTCCCCGCTGAATTCATCAAGTTTTTTAAACCTTCAGCACACTGAGAACTAAGCTTTAACTTTGAATTGACATTTACTATGCTTTCAAATATGTATATCATGAATATTCAAGTTTGAGGCTAGCTTTAAACCACTAGACCGTAAAACTCAGAAAAGGACCATAACTAAAATATGGCTGCTCAGAGGACTAAACAATGGTTATGGCCACAACAGTGAAGCAATAAAACTATTTAGTGGGGTGTAAAATCTGTAATTACTGGAAAAAATAGGTTTCAACGACCCAGAAATTTGCTTAAAGGCAAGGAATGGGCATATAATGAGCATGTGAGTGGAGTCAGAGCTTGCGTTAGTTTCATATAACATATATTATTTGATGGCCTTGACTGAAAACCAAATCTGAAAAAACTTAGAAAATGAAAATAATGACACTATACATATTTGTACGTATGTATATATGTATATATTTTTTAAAGATCAATTGTGTAATTTCAACGCCACCAGTGGCACTAAAATGAATTTCAAAAATAGTGTCTGTTTTCAAAAAGGTTTCCCAAATACTTCCCCTGTCTTCCATTGGCTTAACAGATAGTCACGCCCCGAAATGCACAACATTGGCTAAGACAATTTTGCTCTGTCCAGCTGGTTGGGAAGCACAAGCAAACAGAGCAATGATTTGAATGTCTCTGTGGTCCTCAGTGCTTAAACTTTTCGTGAATAATTTAATGACTTCTTGTAGTAATCTCTGCATATAAAACATAGAAAAGAGAACTTATTTTAACAGAAAAAACGCATACTTCAAATTTAAGAGAGTATTGTGAGAGCATGTATCAAAATCCATCTTCTTCACTATGCAGCTCTAGCAAAACAGAAAAAAACAGCAGTTATGAGAAATAATGGTGCATGGCATACTGCATAAAACAAAGTTTACCAAGGAAGTAATCATATGAGTATCAATGAGTATGAATCAATGAGTAAATTTCTAATTGCCCCACCTCTCAATTTTAATATAGACTCATGAGAGATTGCAGATCCGCACTAAGGAATAATAGATTACGGCAAATATAGTTGGAGAATGAGTGAGCCGCTGGACACAATAGACTCTATAGCCACTAACAAAGATTCTCTATTCCATTGAGTTAGCTTGAAAAAGAGAGAAGGAATAAAGCTGAATGCAGAGATAGAGGGAGGTGAAGGAAGAGGGGGAGAACACACTGCAGATTATAAAATAATCAATTAATTAAATTATCAAATTAAATTATAACTGAATTTGGCAAATGGTCAAGTTTGGGTTGAATAAAGTTTACATATGTGGCTTGAACATAAGAGTAGAGTTTTATCTGGAATGTGTCTCAAAACACCTCTGGAGTGACAAATTGTGTATTTCTGTGTTCCACAGATTTGGAACAACAGCATGATAAGTAAATTATGGCATAATTTAAATTTATAGATGAACTATCCCTTTAAAACATGCTGTCTAATAATTTTTTTACAAGCACCAGTGAAAGCTAGTAGGGTACTTTTGACAAACATCATATACATCATATTACTATCACAATGTGAAATTACAGGCTGTCAAAAAAAAATTTAAAAAATAAAATAAAGTGTGTGCCAAACACAACCAGATTTTATCAAACTTATTTCCAAACAAAGCTGGCCTGTATCCAGACATCACACAGAGCTCTTCATCGGTGGCATAAGGAATAAGCCCAGGACTCTGATGTGGGTTTCTAGTGCTGTGGTTTTAGTGTCTTATTCTATGTTTGTGCAATTCTATGTTTGGCAGATATCTTTGGGCACAATATCTGACAGGGTTAAAAAAAAAAAAAAAAAAAGAACAAAAAAAACTTGAAGTTCTTTGGTTATTTGTCAAAGTAAAACAGATGTTGAGAACCAAGCAGTGACTTGCAGTAGAGTCAGTACTCCTCTGGAATTTATCATTCAAAAGCACGATAGCAGGTATTGACATGGCAGCTGATTGTGGAGGACTGTTGTTTTGGCTTATTTGGAGATATTTGGGTGGATGTATCAACAGTTTTATTGTACTAGGTACAGGTAATTATGCAAGCAAAGATGTCAGCCAATCATATTTGTTAATAAATGTTGAAATATTTGAATGCTGTGAACAAAGTAGTAGCTTTTATTACTGTTAACTACAGTAGCTAGTGGTTCTCAAAAGGTGGCTCGCAACCCAAAAATGCTACATACGTCTGTTCTGATAGAATTGCGGACAGGAAGGGAAAAGCAGTGCTAAATGTTGTTATAAAATGCAACTAACCGTAATGGTGCGTTAAGGATAGAAAAATAAAAAGGCTTATCAACTTCCCCTTCCCATATCTGTTCTTGTTGATGTCTAAGATCATGTGTCCAATAAAACTTGATGGTATTCATCTGTTACTCAGTAGAAGCCAGTCAAATTTGCCAGAAACTGACATGGACAGGTTGCGTGACACGCTCTAATCCATAAACAAAGCTATGCAAGTGTAACGGCAGCCAGCTGTTATGTGATAGCTGTGCGGTATGTGTAAATTTCACTCCCCTGGCCTCAAGAGGCGCACTAGTGACTGACGCTAGAGGCTGTAATCATTGGCCTCCTTGTTAGCGCCTCCGCCTCCCATGCCAGCTGATGCCGGTTGGAATCCTGGTCGGAGATGGCTGAGCAGAGCTTGCTACACAAGGTAAATTAAAATACTACCAAGCCTACACAAAATATGGGTTTGAAATTGTGTTGGGCTTCAACTTGTTGTCTGGGTCCTGAAGCAAAACCACTTGAGAACTGCTGATCTACATGTATAATAGCTTTATTCCTCTGAACTAAACATTCTTTATATACAATATTAAAGCAGACATTGAGAGGAATTGAATCTCTATTGACAGCAGATAAAAGAATGGCTAAGCAACAGTTCACCTGGCCTATTTCAGTGAAGTATAATAGTCAGGACTGAGTAAAAAGCCTTTCAAATCTTCAAAGTGAGATCTCACATTTTCCACAAAACGGCTACAAAAGTGGATGCTTTTCATGGACATACTCAAGAAGAGAGTTTAAAATATGCATTTGATTGCTCAAGTTGATAATAGAGATTCTATCAGCAAATTGTATGTTTACTAGCAGGAAGGTTTGACCTTTAGAAAATATTTGTGTTTGTGTGTTTGACAGATGATGATACATTTGTAGTTTTCAATCAAATTTGAGGAAGTTAATCCATTCTGAAGAGCAGGTTGGTTCAGTCTGGTTTCAAGCCAGAAAATAAAACCAGCTCTTAATATAGCATAACCAAAACCAGGGAGGCTCCAGCTGTTGTTGTCTCTCAAAGGCTCTTGTTCACCCAACTTTAAAAAAGGCGTATACATATTGCAAGGCAGAGTGAAAATTAATTAAACAGAGCACTTCAATTTCACCGAAAAGGCATTCTCCTTAATGGCACGAAGGCCATGACAACATGCAGAGATCATGCAATGGAGGTCTCTGCAAAATGGTTGAATGCTTAATCAAACAAATGAGTCCTTGGTTAGTGGCAGGCACGTACACACCCATAGGTCATGGTTGGTGCTCAGATCACTCTTCGTTTCCAATAGCTGCTCTCAAGTGAAGTTATTTTCACAAATCATACGACGCCCTGGATGCTCCGTTGTTCACGTCACTGTTTAATCAGGCAAGTAATGCCTTTCCACTTGAGTTTGGAATTTGACAATACCCCAAGGGCAACTCCTGACACCTGTCAACATATTCAATGAACAATTATTGCATCATAGGTGCATTCCTGCTTATAGTAGCCTAATATTCAAGCATCATTTGCAATGACTGTATTCAGGTGTCATGAATCAAGGGGTTGCAATTAATATTATTAGACAATCTAAAGACTTTTTGTTGGAGAATAATGACTAGAGACAGAAAATGGCAGGCCTTGGAAAAATAGTTCATCGTTATCATTACAGTATTAATTTTGATGGAGACAGCCCAGTGACAAAGCCCATAAAGGTATAAGACTAAAGAAGGAATGTCATGTAAAGTAATTAGCCATTAGTAGGAGGAGCCCTGGAATCCTTCTTTTTCTTCAAAACTTTTAGACTAAATGAACTTTAATTTTCCTACTTTTTAGTCCATTTCAGTAATTTCCTAATAAATTTCAGGAATGTTCCATGCTGAATAGACTTAGCATAGACTAAAATGAATTTCCATGCTTGTACATGCTGGTTTATGCTGGTTATTCATGGTTTGGTATTGGCCTTGGCTGTGTTTCCCAAAAACATTGTAAGCCTAAGTTGATCGTAGAAACCATTGGCGCCAATGGTCTCTACAATCATCTTAAGCTTGCGGTGCTTTTGGGAAACACAGCTCAGACTGATAGACCAGCACAGCCATGCTGTTCTTTCTGGTGAGGTTGGTTAAACAAAGAAGTCTTGTTGGTTAAGCTAGTAAAAATGCCATAAATTGTAATGAAGATGTGGTATTAACATTAACAACACAGCAAAGCTGATGCACTGATGCAATTTTTTGAAACGCATGCTGCATTCCATTCTACTTGGATGTGGAATATTCCTACTTTATATCTCTGATCTCCGATGATAAAGGCCTTATATTGCATGATGCTAGGAAGCTGATGTGTAAGGAAACAAATCTGAAATGCGCCCATTATCTTAGCAGGGGTTTGATTGTCACCACTGTCACTGCAATGCTAGCATTTGTGCTACAGGTGGACGTTTATGAAAAACGAATATAATTTACGTAAGGAATAACTGATGACAGACCACTGAATTCTTGAAAAATAATGCACACAAATAATTATTTGGAGTGATCGAAACTGATTAAGATTGCTTCTGTGATTACCTTTTTTGTTGCGGCTCTCGTCTTAAGTATCATCGCTTCAAAATCGAGATGTAAATTTAAGCCCTTCTCAGAAGCAGTGAGTGTCATAATTTTTGTATATAGCTTCTCTGATGTAAACCTTAACAATTTTTCAACCCCACTGAGATGCAGGTATGCACTGACATGATGGCTCTGTTTTTTGATTGCGATTAAATGCGTGCGCAATGTGCATAATGTATGTGTGTCCACATGAGTGAGGGCCTAAGAGGGGGAGGGGGATCACGAGGGTGTTTCCCAGATATATTTCAGATAATATAGAAACTGTTGTATTGATCTATCTTTGATACAGCTCAGGTCTTCATTGTTAGTTCTAAAATGTCACTTTAGAACCAGCAATGGAGGATGAGCTGCTTTTGGAGTAACAAGGTAGTGCATGTGTGTATGTGTGTGTGTGTGTGTGTGTGTGTGTGTGTGTGTGTGCATGTGTGAGTGAGTGAGCGAGCGAGTGAGCGAGCGAGAAAAAGAGATTGATTGCATGTGGAATTACCTGTTTGAATCTGCATTTGTCAGGAATAACATCAGTTCGAATTGCAAATATGTAAGTTTAAGTACACAGTAGTTCTCAGCAGCAGCAAGTGTCGCCATTTTTGTACAGCTTTTCCATTGCTAAACAACTCTTTAAAATCCCACTGAGTCACGGGGTTGTACTGACTTTGCTCCCAAGAGTTTGTGTGAGAGCGAAAGAGAGAGGGAGTGGTAGCGTGGTGCTCCCCAATGTATCTGTGGGAGACTGATTAGAGCGAAGTTTCACAAAGTTAATTCGAATAATAGAAACTGTTGTACTGGACAAATCTCGGAGGTGTGTCTCTATTTGTTGTTTGCGACTCAAGTCTCAATTTGTGTGTGTGTGTGTGTGTGTGTGTGTGTGTGTGTTTGTGTGTGTGTTTGTGTGTGCATGAACGTGCGTATGTATGTGTGTGAGTGTGTGTTAGTGCAGGGGAGATGAGAGAGCCCAAGGACACATTTCAATCAAAATTGAAATAAACTTAGGATATTATAGACTTTTTGCCATCCTTATCTGATTTACTTAACAAATGTCTTAGTTTTAATTGGTTATTTGTTGTGGTAGCCTGTAGGGCTCTTTGAAATAACTGAGTGATGTGCAACCATTATGTGGTCAAGACCTGGAATTACCTCATAGCTGTATGTTCACTTGAAAAATAATTGCACACCTTAGAACATCCTTCAACCAATCAGAATCAAGCATTCAACAGCCCCATGGTATAATATGATTTATACACCTGTTTCTGCAGGCATTTTTTAAACAAGTTTAAAATTCCATATAATGTAGGAACTTTGACTCATTTATCAATATTATTTAATAAAAGAAAATGTTTATCACTTATTTAATGAGATAAAAAGGAAAGGAAAAGGCGAGAACCGACTTTACAATATAAATAATATTTTAATAACCAAAAAAACAAACTTTATCCCTCTCGGCTTCATCAGACTAATTAGGGGCCAGGTGTGCGGAATCATGACCCGGCCCCACCATCCGTCCTGCAACAATTTACTTTGTATACCTCACAGGGTGCAGATATTTTTGTGTGATGTCATGCACCTGCATCTCTGCAAAATCTGAGTTGAAAATGAGTTTCCAAGTTGGAATTCCGACTTCATGTGGCATTCCATTGCACTTTTCCTAGTAGGAAGTTGGAAAATCAGACTTTGTGAGTTGGAAAAATGGAATGCAGCATAAATACAAGTTTTAATACTTTTTTCTGGAACTTGATGTAAATTGGGGCGTTTTTAAACGCTTGTGAAAGAACTGCCTTGGAATTGGTTTGAGACCATTTGTGGTGTAACTTATTTTGAGATGGACTATTGCATATCCATACTGTAATCATTTAATTTTTTTAAACAAATGTATTAACACTAACTTCAATAATTTAAAAACTAATTTATTAAATTTCCCTTATAATCTCTAAATTACTTTTTTTTAGGTTGCAAACTGGTAAGTACAAGGGTATTATGCTATAAATATGTTTTAAGAGAACATTTCTTGTGTCCCCATAATTTAAATAACTTATAAAACATAATAAACTATGTTTTGTTTTGTTTTTTACGTAAAAAATCAGAAAGTTTTTGTGAGGGTTAGGGTTAGGGGATAGAATCTATATTTCCCCGTCTGTCGCTCACTTTGACGTTGTGTCGAAGAAGCTACACTAGGGGTCTCTCTTTAAGCCTCGCGCATCTCTGAACTTGAGAAAAGGCTAATGAGAAATTGGCAAACAGAATTTGCATGTCCTGCCCCCGGACATATGGGTATAAAGTGAGGGAAATGTGTCTGTTCATTCAGAAATTTTCTTCGGAGCCGACCGGATGAGTGATCAGCGAGCTGCGATTCAACAAAACTGTTCACCTCATCTCTAAGAGCATATGCTGTTGGATCTATGGTGCATATCAGCAGCTTTCCCCTTCTCTGCACGGCAGTGCAGCTTTGCCTCTGGGCACTTCGACAGCGCTTTCTAAAAGAGAATTTTGTAAAAGAGTTTGATTTTCTAAAAGAGCAATACACAGAGGTGTTGAACGTCCTTTTCAGGACGCGTCTTTATAAAGATGCTGATGGAGCACGGCCCGTGCTGGTGGTGCAACAGAAACTATGTGGGCTTATCCCCCTGTGTGTATTTTCTGCGGTACGGTCCCCTTACGAGTGGACCCACGTCTCCCTTGGGCAGTCCTCAAGGACCCCCGGTCGCCGCGCTTGTAGCAACTCCTCCCTCCTAATGAGGTAGGATCTACCACCATGCCATTCTCCACATGTGACATAAAATCCCATGTGATGTATTTCACCACCATTTACCTCCCCCAGTCTGGGCAGGTGTGGTCTCTGCAGGGTCTTTCCCCCCTGAAAGAATAGGAAATATGGGACACAACGCCTCCCCCGATGTGTGTGATAGCGTTAAGATGGCCCCAGCTGCTTTAACTCTATGCGAGAATCATAGAGAGAGAAAAGGCGTGGCTGGTGCGGCTTGCTCCCATGCTTGGCACGTCGCCTTGTTCCCCCTATCGGGCTATAAAAAACCAGGAGGTTTTGATGATTTTATGGGGTGTTAGGGAAGGGTACGTGCAGTCTCACAAAGCCTGTCGTTTGGGCACGCAAGCTACCTGCCCACACCTGTGTCAGCAGCACACGTGCACGGTTCAGCGCATGGTGTGATTTAAATTGGACCCCTAGTGTCGCTTCTTCAACACAACGTCGAAGTGAGCTACAGATGGGGAATGTCTAGGTTACTGTTGTAACCTCTGTTCCCTGATGGAGGGAACAAAAAGTTCTGACGAGGTCCTCCCGGAATGGGTGTGAATGGGTGAATTAGTCACAGTGTAAAGCGTTTTGAATACCATTAAGGAAAATTAAAAAGGCGCTATATAAGTGCAAACCATTTACCATATTTAATTAAATACTGTACATGCCCCTAACTTGCACATACATTACCACATGTACATATGCCATTCTGTTATATGTCCTATTAATTGTATGTCTATTTATACTCTTAACTTGTTTTATATTCTGTCTCACTGTAATGTTCTGTGTGCACTTGTTTCTCCTATCACCAAAAAACATTCCTTGTGTACGTGAGAACACTTAGCAATAAAACTCATTCTGATTCTGATACTTTGCATTGCAATATATACACATTTAAATAAACAGATTCTTTCAATACTCTGATTATTTCTCATTTTAAAAATGCACAAAACACTGATGTCAATTTAAATGCTTATTTAAAATAATAAAAATATATCTGCCTTAGACTAATTATTAGGACAAAAGGTGTCCCAACTGTAATTCCACCATGACATGGTACATGACATATTCAAGCCATATATTAATGAAATCAAATCATTAAAACACACAGAGTCCCGTGGCTATTTTTCCAATTTCCTACTTTTACCTTGAGAATGAAATAAAAATGATTGAATTCAATTATAATTTTTGTTTGTTTTTTATATTGGTTTTGTAAACAAATAATAGTATAACAAGTCGTTTTTTGTTTTTCTGATTTTTAATTACTAATTGAATATGAAATAGATGGATTCTAGTATAGTGGAGCTTTTCATTCTGATGAAAAGGAGTGGTTTGAGAACAGATAAGATTTCCTACACTGAATATTCCGAATTCCTTTTTATGTGACAGAGAATAAAAAGAAACTACCTGGGTAGTAGAATTTTGTTCCTTCCCCTGCTGGATCCTGGAAAAAAACCATAGACTTTGTGAAAGACAAAACTTCATTCAAATCATATACTTAAAGAGCTCTTTGAAATTTTGGGGGGTGTTTAATTTTTATTTCTTTTCTTTTAATACAGGCATGAATTATGTACATACTTTTATATGTGGATACTTTTTGTATACTAATACAACGTTCCAGTTTTCAAGTATATTGTGTGTTGCAGTTTTTAAATCCTAGAGGTGAAGCAGGTGTATATACTACTGGGTCCATCTGAGCCACCTAGATTATTATTCTGAATACACCACGCGTGTATTGGTTACACACTCAAAGCTAGATATGTGACTTTCAAGCTGTAGCACTTCTATACTTGACAGTTATATATGGGATGTAATCTGCCAATAAACCCCTACAGCCTAACTTCACCCCAGCCCCCTGCCGCACATCGCCGCAAGCAGGTAATTTTCTGAGTGCAGGTGAATTCATCTTGTCAGAAGATGATGGACAGGTGGGGGTGACCAGGCTGTCACCATTGATTTTGCAATTTGTAACTTTGCACCAGCAAGCCTACATTCCTGCGCTCTGTCATGCAGCTCCAGCACACTGGCTGACTAATTTACACACAACAGACCAGAATGAGAGAAGAGAGTCAAAAAACGGGAGAAGACGCAGAGTCACGGTCATTCATCTCATACATGCTGCTGGATGGGTGAATTAAACCCTTACGAGCTAAACAGGACATGACATGTCCTGGTTATCACGATGAGATGCCGTGTTCTTGGTGATGTACAGTGACTGAGGACAGAGTCATCAGCATTCTTGTTCATGCACTCACTTCAACATGACTCTCTGGCACTCAGTTCTGGTTAGCATGCTACGGCAAAGGCATCACGGTACATGCTGCTCATAGACTTATGAGGTGATGGAAGGAGAGTGGACCTTTTGAAATCTTTTGGTCAATACCTGCCAACACACTCAACCTGATGAATCTGCTAGACTTGAGTGGCTTGTCTGTGGCAGCCTCTTTCATTTATTTTTCTAGCCTGGGACGTCTTGTTTGAGAGCACAGGATAAGCTGCGGCGGACTGATGCTGGAAGTGCCATAGGTTTTATTTAAAAATTCTGGAAGGAGTTATTGTCATTCATTTCCACACAAACTTACAATTTCATAATTGTGCAATTTATTTTTATTGAGTTCCCCTCTGAGTGTTTCATTAATATACAAAGTGGATGGCTATGTAAGGGATAATGTACAGTCAGACAATAATAATCGCACAATAAACCTTGTCAGAGTCAGAGTGTCCAGGACCCTGATGTGGAGCTGTCTAAGTCAAGTCCCCATCTGACGTCATAGCATTTCTATTGGCTCATAAAACTTTTAATGGGTACTTTAGTCACTGACTATACTGACTATACAAATCCTACTAAATCCTTTTATGATGTATGTCGATATAACTTTGTAAATATGTAAATATTTAATTACTTTTAAATCATATGTTACATATAATAGTTTATAACCAAAGCTATAAATGGTGAAAATAGAAATGTTTTTTTTTTTTCTTTTTTTTTTTGCGTCTAAATATGTTAATTATTTATATAAAGCCAGTCAAGTTATTTTCATATGGATAATGCATTTCATAATACACATTGCGTTAAATCCATCACAATAACACTTTTTCATGTGGCATTACAAACTGTTACCCCCTGGGGACACATCTTCCTTGCCACCCCAAATCCTCCAAATGCTTATGTATGCTAGTCAGTCGCTTTGCTCAGAACTGATAATAATTTCTGGCAAAAATGAGGATAATTAGATATGCCGCTTTGAAAATAATCTTGGGGTTCTTCAAGTGCCAATGGTGCCATAGTAATACACTCAATAATCAAAGGTTTTTGCTACAATGTTTAACATCTGATTCAATGCCACCTCCTTGTATTCTCAAATATTTTCCTGTTCCTAAAGCCATATCCTTCTTTTCTCCTCTCAGCCTCCCCTCACCCTTTCTCTCTTTTGCTTCCTCTGTGCCAGACTGGTCTCTGCAGTACCATGCGAGCAGATGTGCGGTGTGTATTTGGCTGACAGATAGACAGCAGCTTTGGCTTCCACATCTATAATTTTCCCACAGCCTCCAATGCATGGGCTAAGACTGCTACCACAACAGGATTAATTTGCACACTGGTCTTAAACACTGACAAAGAAGCCATCCATTCTGGCTATCTTTGTCTATTAGGAGACACTTGAATTGATCACATTGAAGCTGACATCTGAGTTGGTGGTTTAAGGGCAGCCACTGGAGAAAAGTGGTGGTTTGATTGTGGTTACACTTGTCGAAAACCTCATATGGTGGGAAACAGAGGTGTAGTGGTAAAAAAAGAGGTGGGTAAACTATAAATTCTGGTGGACCACAACGTGGTCACCCGGTAAGGTGGGCCACTGCCTACCGGTGTATGTGTATCCTGATGACATCGCTATAGGCTATCATTTGATGGTACTTCCAAGGGTATCACTGGTTGTTCCCTCATCATAGGTCACACAATCACTATTCAATTCATACATTCATTTAAGTTCTTGTTAAAGAGACTCAAGAAGGAATAATATGGTTGAAATCTACAAAGTTTACTAAATGACAAAACAGAGAGAACTAAAATATTTAAGAGAGATAGAGAGGGAGGCTTATATCCAGGGCTTCCAATGCAATGCACTTGTACTGATTAGGGATTTGGGATTATTTTCATAGTCGATTAATCTGTTGAATATTTTCTTGATTAATCGATTAGTTGTTTGGTCTATAATAAGTCATGAAAAATGTGGATCAGTTTTTACCAAAAGCCCAGGAGGATGACGTCCTCAAATATCTCGTTTTGTCCACAACTCACATTTAACAAGAAGGAATCAAATAATTTTTTACTTTTGTCTTAATAATGTATCCTGAATTTTACTTGTAACATTGGCTAATGGGAAAAGGTAGAGGTGACTTGTTGAGTCAGTGGCATGAATCTACCGTGAACCAAATTAACCTCAAAAACATGAAGTTTAGTACTGTTTTCCGAGCTCACTCACTTTGGGCTTGTAGCCGAGACCGTTTGCTGGCATCAGGAGGAGGGCTGCTGTCTTGACGGCGCTTAAAAAATTGCCGGATGTCCATTTTTACAATTCATTCATCATTACATGTAGGCAGTAGTGCGGGAAGGAGCCCCCCCTCGTCATAGCATCAGCTTGTGGACCGCCTTGTGGACTTGTGGAATTTTGTAGCCTACTTAGAAACGTGAAATAAAAATAAATAAATTAAAATAGACATAACATACTGTTTTTGATAATGTAGTGAGTGTTCAAAGCAACGGAGAAAATGAAATAAAGTTTGAATTTGTCATGCTTGGTTTGTTCCGATCAGAGCATGCGCGGAGAGCGCATTTCTGAAAATTCCGCTCTGCTTGCTGGCTACGCAAGAGATTGGTCAACACTGACAGTAATGCAGCGCAATATGAAAGACTTCGTCTTAGGTTTAACAGCCTATGAAACTAATAATGAACAATATAAAACTAAAACGGCATAAGCTTAATTTAAAATGGCTTAGGAACTATAGGCTATTTAGAGGTGGATAAACGCAATTTAGAGGTGGATAAACGCACTTTAGAGGTGGGTAAACGCTATTTCCGAATTTTAGGAGGTGCGTAAATGGCGTTTACGTGCGTTTAGCCTCCACTACATCCCTGGTGGGAAAGACAGGAAGCTTAGCTTGAGAGATATAGTCTTATGCAATTAGTTGTTGATTTCCTGGTTAGGGTGACCATTACATCTGCATACTGTTGCTTGAGGCTGGACATGCAAGTTGATTAGATCAGGTTGGATCTATATATTCACAATTACATTATTCTAGAATAAATGAAGCTATTATGCAGTAATATCCCACAAGTATTTGCATAGAAAACAACAATTACCAATCATTTGCACAGAATTGTGTTAGAACTGATAAAAATAAGAGTTGGTCTTTGAGTGTTGGTGTTCAGTATGAGTAATACGTCCTTCTATGGTGCTCATCAGAAACCCAGGTGCAAGTCTGGGCCAGGTCATGTTTCCTGGGCCATCCCATTACTCTTTTTCTCCAATTGAATTGTTTTTTATAGTATTTTATAAAAGTGACTATTGAAATTACTTTTGACCATTTCAAGGACTATTCGATGGTTTAAGGAAGTGGCATCTGTGTCCCTTGAACAACTCATTTAAAACAATACTGGGAGGTGCGTCATTCATAGTGATTTTAACACGATTAACGTTACTAATGTTAACACGTCTGGAAGAGTAGAGGGTGGGGCAGGTTCGTGATTCCGCACACTCGGCCCCTAATTAGACTGATGAAGCCCGAGGGGGATAAATGTGACCGGAGACAGCAGTGCATCAGAGAGAGAGCTACGGGCAGCTGCCCAACAACTGTGTACTGATGGTTAAGTGTATTATTAAAATATTATTTATATCATCAAGCCGGTTCTCTCCTCCTCCTTTCCAATGAACTGCGTTACAACACGATTGCAAAAATTTCATCATTAAAATGTGACTAGATGCTCTTTGGATGTCTGGAACTAACAGAAATTAAAGTGTTTAGATCTGGTGAGCGATAGGGACAGACCCGTCTCTCGCTCCTCAGCCAGATCCATGCGAGAGCCCCACGATGAAAGAGTGGGCACTGGCTCTTGGAAGTAAGCGAGACGAGTGCGAAGCATTTTGACTGTAAACAGATCGTAATACTTGCATCCGTCCCACCCCAACAGAAAGCAGCATGCTCTTCCCCCAAACACACAAAACAAAACTGGTGTGTGTCCGTTTCAGCCATAGAGCGTAAACATGGGAACACACACTGCTTGCTTTGCTTCACACTCATTCTTGGAAATGAGAAAAGGTTTTCTGCGCACTGCCTAACAAATTCTAACTCCTAACAGAGGAAAAGAAAGTTCTCAACACACACAGAGTGGTCTGAAGACAAAAGACCTGACTATGCACCTGTGACGCATCTATTTATAGCCCCTTTATATAGAGTCTATAAATTCTAGTCAATTTCATTGACGTGTTGCACACATATTCACAGCTGGTCACTCCTAAAGATGTTCCCCAAAGCGCTAAATCAGCACAGCACCAAAGCTTTTTTATAGGGAACCTACTTTTGCCGATTTCTCTGTGAGATCAGTCTGTTAAATGTATGGAATTGAAAAAAAAGATGCAAGGAAAGTGAATGGTGACTGAGACATCTCCTTTTGTGTTCCACAGAAGAGAGAATATCATGCGGGTTTGTATACGATAACTGATTTTTTTGCATGAACTATCCCTTTAAATAAAGCTTTGAATCAAATTGTGTATTTGAGCCAATAAATAATTTTAAGTTTGAAGGCTAAATCAAAGGCTTAATTTAACCTGCCAGTAAGCATCTAACACTCTTGATGCTTTAGGAAGTGCATGGCAATAACATTTATATTTTTTTGTAAATCACTGTGGGTTCATTTGAATCGTGTCATTTTTCAGGGTTTGCAAATGTAGTAAAGAATTCCATTCCATCAGTTTCTAGATATATTTAGACAACGAGAATTGGGGCGATCAACAGCCAGTGGCGTCTTTCATGGAGACAACTGAGGAGCTCTCTGCTCTGCTCTGGGATTTCATTTCTTCATCTCTCAACTCCTTGACACCCCGAATATTGGGAGTTTTCTAGTGAATATTGCATGATGAAGACAGACCGCAGTTGCCTGGATGAATATGAGAACAACTCAAAAACTGACGGTATTCAGAGTGATAAATATACTGTATATAATATGGGAGAGAAGAAAATTGTGTTTTTGAGCCATTCTGTATTTATTACACCTCTTGACTTCTTGATTTTTATGGTATTTCCTTTAGCCTATCAACAATTCTTGTGTCTAAACTTCCCCATCCCCCCTGGAAACTATGCCCCTGGCTGGCCCTGACATTTTGGGGGACTGTGGCAGGACGGAGGGCGGGGCCGGGTTGTGAGTCTACACATTCGGTCCATTGTTAGGCTAATCCAAGTCTCCAAGAGGGATAAAGGCCACCTGCGGAGGATGGTGCGGGAGAGAGAGATTGTTTATGGACATGTCTGTCATGTGTGTGTTTGTGTCTTTTGTTTTTGTTTATCATTAAAATATTATTTACATTGTCAAGCCGGTTCTCGCCTCCTCCTTTCCTTGGTTTCGGCAGTGTAATGCAGTTCAATGGAAAGGAGGAGGTGAGAACCGGCTTGACAATATAAATAATAGTTCAATGTGGTCCTAACCTTCACATTGACATAAGCAGATTTTCAAAATGGGGCCTTCCTATCTTTAGGTACACCTAACCAAACACACCTAACATCATCAACTAAGCAAGCTTAAACTGTGCAAATAAACAGCACATTTATTCAAAATTATAAAGCTTAAAATGCAAAACTAGCAACAGGCATAACTGTTTCGGACGTGCAGAATGTAAAGAATATATTTTTTAAAACTAACCTAACAAACCAAACATGCGCTCAAATAATTCCATTTAATTAAATTCTAAGACAAATTAAATGAATAAAACAGAATTAAATTACTAAATTAAGGTATGGTATGGTATATGCTATTTAAATTTATTTATCTGCACAGCAGATTTTAGGTCCAGGGAGCGGGTAACCATGTCGCAGTCATGACCCTCACTCTCTCTTGGTCCATGCCGCCCCACCTCACCTCCTTCCCTACCTGAACCAAACAATTCTCTAGTGAGCATATTTAGTGAGGCCCTGATCATGGTAAGAATACCGTATTTACTTTCAGTAATATATAGTTACTTATTTACAATATTAAAATATTTTTCCTAGTTTTTACAGGTTTGAGATATAGCTTGGCTGTGTGGTCAGTTCTATTTATACTTAGTGCAAATCATTATTTTGCCACACTAAAACTGTTCAAGGGGGCCAACTGATGAACGAGTGGCCCTATGCAGCTGCTTATGTCGCTTAATATGCCGGGCCATCACTTCAATTAATTCTCTAACAAAAAGCATATAAAACAGCAAAACCAGGGGATAAATTGGGATTTTGGAGGTGGGGGAACCATCATAAATAGGTATACTGTATGTGATAAATGAAATATTAAAACTTCATCAGAGGAAAGATTATCAGTGAATAATGACTTACATTTGGTCTATTCCTCTTTTTTACATGGCTCTCTGGATTCTTGATTCCAATTGGTCAATGGCTCCATCTAGCAGTCTGATATTTCTGAGTAACAACCGCACATCCTCAAATCAGACCGCTAATCTAGGTATTGCAAGCCATTTTTACTACTTTTCGATCACTGGGCAATCTCTACAAGCTAATAAAATAATTTCAACTCAAATCAATGTTTCATGTGCATTTCTTTATTTATTTGGCAAGTAGTCTTTTAATGAGCTGGATTATGAGCAGAGAGATAGTAATTACAGTAATTCCCAAACGAATACCCAACAGAACACATTATTATATAATTTCAATGCAAATCAATGTATCATGTCCATTTATTTAATTATTCATTCATTTGTTTGTTTATTTGTCAAAGAGCCTTGTAATTGGCTCGATAATGAGCAGTCAGACGGTCATTTGCATAGAATGTACACCAACAGAACAGTGACGCAAACCTTAGGTGGATTTCAGGTCTTCAGAGATGTATTTCTTTAAGTCTTAGAATACAGAGTCATATGGAAAATTATAGTTTTGTGGTGTATTCTTATATTTTGGTAGCTGGACAGACATTGCCATGATGAATTCTTTTGTATGAAAATGTTCTACCTTTGTATTCCACAGAAGAAAATAACAGCTTATGAGTTTGGAACAACATGAGAGTGAGTAAATAATTCTACAAATTGTAGGTTAATGATTCTTTTATGAAGGTTAATTGAGCCAGAAATGTTTGGTTTGAGTTTTCATGGAGATCACATTTATATTGATGATATATTGTTGAGATCAATACTCATCCATTTATTAGTATTTTTATATACTTATTATTATATCCCTTATGAATGCCATCTAAAAAAAAAAAATCAAGTTGAAGAATAGAGTGGCAGACATTTATTTTCAGCTATCAGTTGATTTGGGGTATTTTGTGGCTTGTGAAAATTCTCACTTCTTTTCTCTTTGATTAACTCTGCAATCATATTTTTACCCAGTTACAGCATGACTGCATGTCCACCTACGCCCGATTCAGATCAAACCTCTAAATGTTTGCTTCCTAAAAAACATTGGTAGCAAGTAAATTTCTCTTAGTCTAAAATATACACATTATATACATGAAAGTAAACAAGTACATTTTATTGCTGTCAGCCAATGGTCCCATGTGAAATGATCTGTGCGGATGGCCTGTAACATCATTTAGCCAGAAGAAAGTGAGAGTAACAGAGGGAAAAGAGAAACAAAGCAAATCTTATAAAAGCAAATGTGTGACAGGATGAATTGTTTTTCCCAGAGGTGATTCATTTTCTCTGTCGGCGGTTTATTTTGGAACACCAGATACAGCTCAAAAATGTTTATTGAAACAATGGGGAGAATTAGACATGACAAATTTGCAAACAGACTTCTTATTTCAAAGCACTTGTTTGTGATAGTCTGGAAAGTTGAATTGTTCAAAAGTCTGAAAGTTCAATACACTTGTGAATATGAATCTTAAAGAAATAGTTTATACCCAAAAATTTTAAAATGTGTGAAATGTACTCATTTAAACAGCAGATATGTCAATAACATAAAATCTCACTGATTCTTTTGTTACGACGGCTGGTCAAAAGAACACGTAAGAACCAATGAAGTATCCCCATATTGGATTTGTGCACTGTTCGCGTGAAATGGTCAAAGATTTAATTTTTAATATCGTATCTCTCTATCGTAAAATATTGTTATTGACTAAATAGATAGAAAATCATAAACTGCTAATATTTCATCATTGTTTTGTTGCCTCTATATATGAGTTTACTCAAAAAGCATCTTGCCGTCTCAAAAATTATTTGCATTAATTAAAAATGTTTGCACTAGAACTATTGCCCCTAAATCTACATTATGTGCCTTTTAACCAAAGTGATCACCTTTTTTTTTTTTCTTTTTTTTTTTTAGTGAATTTTAATCGAAAATCAGACGCATTTCCCTGCCTTTGTTCCTGTATGTCCGGGGGCGGGACTCGTCCGCCAACTTCTCATTGGCCTTTCTTCATAGATCAGAGGTATATTCGGTGCTCAAGAGTGACCCCTAGTGTCACTTCTTCGACACAACGTCAAAGTCAGCGACAGACGGGGAACTTTTTACCTTGATACATTTTGGGAACAGAAAAAAGCTGCATTTCCTTAAGAGGTGCCTATAGCCCCATTGTACCGTAAATATTACTGTGACTAAAAAAATTATGAATCATCCCTGAATTTCCTTCCTGTTTTCTGTATAACTCCAGCAATGAGCCGCAATTGTGCTCACTTATCATATACAGCTGACCGTCAGAGTTCAGCCCCGCAGTTTATGGAAACTACTGCTGGAATATGCTTTCGTGCCCACTTTATTCCTACAACAGTGTAATTTCTTCCCACAACATTTTTCATTGCTGTCTGGCAGGTCTACATAATGGAAAAGTGATAGCATGTTTATTTATTTGTGTGCTATCCACAGAAAGCACAAACACTAATCTTCTGGATCATTTGCTTCTACGTTTAGCTTCCCGTTGCAAATCAGGAATATTGCACTCATGACAGAGGCCTTGGTAAAAAAGATTAACACTGATTTCTCACAGCTTTGTTAATTCCTTTATATTTTTATGAAATGACAAGCACTCAAAATGTTGGGTAGGCCCTGCTCACTTCTCAACATAAAATCTAAATTCACTCTATTTACTTTCATAATGCATCTTCCTTGACTTATTGTCAGGGTTTCCATGGTCATGGAAAACCTGGAAATATCAAGGACTGTTAATATTTTGTTCCCCTTCTATCACTCACTCGACGTTGTGTTGATGTAGTGACACTATGGGTCTCTCTTGAGAGCCTTAGTTGCCTCTGAACTTTGAGAAAAGGCCAATGAGCCAGAATTTGCATGTCCCTCCCCCCAACATACGGGTATAAAAGGAGGGAATCGTGCATCTGTTTAGTCAGATTTTTTCTTCAGAGCCAAGAGGTTGTGTGTTCAGCAAGCTGGTGTTCCCACTACTGTTCACTCGCCTGTACAGACCTTTTGCTGTTGGATCTATGGCGCGTTACCAGCGGCTTTTCTCTTCTCTGCACGCCAGTGCAGTCTACGCCCCTGGGCACTTCAACAGCGCTTTTAAAAGAGTATTTTTTCTAAAAGAGTAACACATTGGCGTTGAACGTCTTTTTATAGACACATCTTTTTGAAGATGACCTTCCTCCTTTGTGTAGTTTCTGGATGCGGCAGATATCTCTCCACATCTGACGGTCATAGACGCTGCCTCGTGTGTCTGGGTCGTGATCACACCGAGCCAGTGTTTGTGGTTGGCTCTTGTTCTCACTGCGAGAATTTGACCATGGCAAACTTGCGGTCATGGTTTTCCTTTCTGAAAGGAAATGCCACTCCAGCTTCCCCCCCGCATCGCGCCTTCTTCCCATGGGATTGAGGCCGACACGGTGCGATGGAGGCGATTTGGGGAGTTCAGTGGGCGCGGTTTCGCTAGGTAAATCCCCACGAACCACCCGCCCCCCCAGAAAGCTTGTTTGCTCCCGTCCGGTTCCAATGTGAGACCGGCTTGCCCCATGGCCAGTCTGATGTCTCCTTCAGACCCCTCGAGCTGGATGATGATGTCGGCACTGCATCGGAGAGCGTTGCGGCGTCTGACACGGAGGTCTCAACTGCCACCTTCGGGTCTGCGCGCCCAGTCTGAGGCCGATGCGCGGATCGCCGATATGCTTGCCCAGGCCACCATGAGCATGGGGCTGGACTCGAGCCCTCCATCCTTTCCTCAGCCCTCACGTCTAGAGGATTGGTTCCTCGGGTCAGGGTGCCCCCCCCGGTCCCTTTCTTCCCAGAAGTGCATGATGAGCTGACAAAGTTGTGGAGGGCACCTTTTACTGCCCCAAACCGACCTCATTCATCCGCTCTCGCTAGCCTCGATGGCGGGGACGCCCATGGGTACACAGAAGTCCCCCAGGTGGACAAAGCGGTTGCAGTGCACCTATGCCCACCTGGATCGCCCGGCACTCCCCTCCAAGGCTTGTGGGACAACGTCGTCCCTGATGGAGAAAGCCTACGGTGCCACCGGACAGGCCACCTCCACCCTGCATGCCATGGCCCTCTTGCAAGTCCACCAGGCCACTGAAAGATCTACACTTAGAGGAGAGTGGAGGCTCCACCCCCAGGTGTTCGAGCTGATTTGGGACCAATACGGCGAAGCACAGGTAGACCTGTTTGCTTCCCAGAAAAACTCCCACTGCCTGCTCTGGAGGAGGCAGACCCAGCCTTATCGTTGCTGTGTCCAGTGGGTGCTTTTTGCGGTAAGAACTCAGTAATACGGAATGGCTGACCGGGTATACCACTTGTGCAAATCGCCTTTCCCCCTCCTCTGAGGCAAAAACGTGTGCTCTTACTCCCAGGCGAGCACACAAAACTCGTGCTCCCTAGATGTCCTTCCTCCCTAGCCCTCTGGAGGAATTCCTGACCAGACCCACTATGGGTACTTATTACTCTGTACTGCAATAGGTACTCCACAAGTTTCGTTATCACGGTAGCCCCCTGTGACGTATTTTCCACGCTACTGTCCCCCTCTCGGCGGACCCGTGTCTCCCATGGGCAGTCCCCTATGCACCCAGTCACTGTGTTTGTAGAGCTCCTCCCTCAGCAGTCAGGACCTTCCACTGCGCCACTTCCATGTGTGACTTGTAAGCCCATGTGACGGTTCAGGTTCGTGGCGTTATTGGATTGGGAACCCTAGTGTCACTACATCAAAACAACATCGAATAAGTGACAGAAGGGGTACGTCAAGGTTAGTGTTGTAACCCCCGTTCCCTGATAGAGGGAATGAGATGTTGTGTCCCTCTTGCCACAACACTGTACCAACCGCTGTAACGGCCGAACCTAATTCTCGGCTCCTCGGTGCAATACCTGACTAAACATATGCAGGATTCCCTCCTTTTTTACACATATGTCCAGGGGAGGGACATGCTAATTCTGTTCGCCAATTCTCATTGGCCTTTTCTCAAAGATCAGAGGCAACCAAGGCTCTCAAGAACGACCCGTAGTGTCACTACATCGACACAACGTCTCGTTCCCTCCATCATTGAATGGGGGTTACGACAGTAACCTAGATGTTTTCCATGTTATAAACAATTAGCATCCTTAAGCAATTTTAGGCTTAAAGAAGTGGTTTTGTGTATACTATTCGGTGCCTGATTATTATCGGTTCTTTAAGATGTATGTTGATGTTATCATGGAAATATAGAAATTAATGTCATGTAAGCTTTGTATACCATGTCACATGACATAACCAAAGCAACAAATGGTCAAATTAAACTTTTTTTTTTGTGTTTTCAGTTAGTATGCTAACCGTTTAGCCTGCTAACATTCCATCATGCATTCGCTATGGTACAGTTATCCTACTAAGCTAACATATACAGCTCAAGTACTGCATGAAATTATATCAAAACACTGAATTTAGTATATATGATTAATAGATATAGTAACACTTTATTGAATGACTGTATATATGTAATCAACAACAACAGAAATTAGGGGTAGACATTAATGATTAGGTCTGCGATGGACTGGCGACCTGTCCAGGGTGTACCCCGCCTTTCGCCCAATGTTAGCTGGGATAGGCTCCAGCCCCCCCGCGACCCTGTACACAGGATAAGCGGTTGCCGATGGATGGATGGATGGATTAATGATTAGGCATCACTCATCGGAAAAATCACAAAATTCACAAAAAGTCATGGACAATTCTACAGTCAACAATTTTTTTCAGTTATGCTGTGCTCTTAAATATTTCATCTGCTAAATGTAGCTTTTTATTGTTTAGTAAAACTTGTTTACTTGAGTTGGTTCTTTTAAATGAATTGGTTAAACTGTTTCACAAAATCGGTCTGACTGATTCACTAACAAATCAGTCCAGATAAAATTATTTAAAAAAAAATACTTATCCAGTTATCACTGGATATAAATACAGTATACTGGACTGGAAAGGTAATTATTGAATGGTCATAAAGGATGAGAATCCAGTAGTGTGCTATCCATATAGTGCTGCCTTTTGAATACCCTGTTTCACTCCGTGATAAATCAGTTTACAAAAATAAAATGGGTTGCAAACTGCATTTGACTTTAAAGGTATAGTTCACCCAAAAAATTACAATTCTCTCATCATTTACTCCCCCTCATGCCATCCCAGATGTGAATGACTTTCTTTCTTCTGCAGAACACAAACAAAAGGTGCGTCCCAAACACAGTTCTGTACTATTCTACACCATTTTGTAGTGTAAGAAGTGTGAGTAGTATGTTAACACTGAAAATGCAGCAAAAATAATTTTACTTTAAGTACCTGGATGATGCACTTTTTCAACAGTCAAAACGGAGTGTGGAATTTTGGACACTTCATGCACTCAGCGCATGCATCTTGCCGTACATACTGAAGTGGAACGGGTAGAGTTTCCTGGCTGCACTGCTGTCTGACTAAACAGAATGAAGAATGTAGTAGCCCCCCCCCCAATGTCCAAGACAATATTTGAAGGCTCACTTGCCCAACACTAGACTTGTCTGATTAAAATAATTAATTATGGATATATATATTTTTTACTCTAGAAGTTTCAGAAAGAGTCTGTTTAGAATGTGTAGGTATATATATCTTAAAAGTATTTTTTAGAATTTGAATTAAGTTTAATTATTTTAAATAATTTAATATGTCTTCTTTTAGATTAATTTTAAGTTAACTTGAGGCCCCTTTGGAAGTGTGCTGAGGCCCCCTAGTGGATCCTGGCCCCCTGGTTGAGAACCACTGGTTTAAGATACAAGTGAACTGAATGCTAAAGCTAGCGGCAACACATCATGTGCACTTTAAACGTCACTTCCGTCAGCTGCATCTAAAAAAAAAGCATACAAAGCACAAGAGCACAAAGTCAGCATAAAAGGATTCCATATTTCTCCTGAAGAGATATGATAGGTGTGGGTGAGAAACAGGTCAATATTTAAGTTAGTTTTTACCATAATTTCTTCTCCCTGCCCAGTAGGTTGTGATATGCACAACGAATGAGAATCACCAAAAACAAAAGAAGAAGAAAGTAAAAGTGAAAATGGAGAGTGATAGTGAAAAAGGACTTAAATATTAAACTGTTTCTCACCAACACCTATCATATTGCTTCAGAATGTATGGATTTAACCACTGGAGTCCTATGGACTTTTATGCTGTGTTTATGTGCATTTTGGAAATATTCTTCTAAAAACCTTTGTTTGTGTTCTGCGGAAGAAAGAAAGTCATACACATCTGGAATGGTATGAGGGTAAGTAAATGATGAGAAAATGTAAATTTCTGGGTAAACTATCCCTTAAAGTTATCTGCTTTGACACTTATCAATGATTAGCCACTTAACTTTATACGATTAGCTTCTATTTCCAGCTTCCACTTCTAATTTATACATTGGGTACAGTATGAGGAAATGGCTAGGTTTCATTGCCCCCCCTGGATGGCAAACAACTCTCCCCACCTATTTTTCTAAATTCATTTGAAGTTTTCCCTCCACAATGAATCATACTCAGAGCCTCTCAGTCCCTGGAGCACCTATGTGACTCTCCCTTCATGTTATTTGAAAAAGAAGTCTTGGATCGCAATCACTTCTTATCAGCTTGCTGAAATGTGATCATTCATCTCATGGACTTGCACCTTTTCTATCCTTTCCCTCGAATCTGCTTTTGGTGACATAGTGTGATGGTTTATTGATTATTTTTGTTTTTGAAGCTTGTTGTGTATTGGAAATTCTTGGAGTATTGCTTGTGTCTGTAGATGTGTTCCTCTGAGTTTGCATCAGTCTCATATATGATATTAGTCTTTATCATCCTAAGATAAATTTAATTTGAACTAAAAATGTTTGGCATCAGCTGTGGTATTATTGGGAAGGTTATGAACACTTACAGTGGGAACAGTGGAGATATGTCTCTACCACTGTATGAAATATCTCATTGCAGCAATGTGTCTAATGCAAATATTGTATTTTCAATAATCGAAACAAATTATGAAGCAGCTCTGCTCTGGAGGAGGCAGACCCAGCCTTATCGTTGCTGTGTCCAGTGGGTGCTTTTTGCGGTAAGAACTCAGTAATACGGAATGGCTGACCGGGTATACCACTTGTGCATATCGCCTTTCCCCCTCCTCTGAGGCAAAAACGTGTGCTCTTACTCCCAGGCGAGCACACAAAACTCGTGCTCCCTAGATGTCCTTCCTCCCTAGCCCTCTGGAGGAATTCCTGACCAGACCCACTATGGGTACTTATTACTCTGTACTGGAATAGGTACTCCACAAGTTTCGTTATCACGGTAGCCCCCTGTGACGTATTTTCCACGCTACTGTCCCCCTCTCGGCGGACCCGTGTCTCCCTTGGGCAGTCCCCTATGCACCCAGTCACTGTGTTTGTAGAGCTCCTCCCTCAGCAGTCAGGACCTTCCACTGCGCCACTTCCATGTGTGACTTGTAAGCCCATGTGAAAAAGAAGTCTTGGATCGCAATCACTTCTTATCAGCTTGCTGAAATGTGATCATTCATCTCATGGACTTGCACCTTTTCTATCCTTTCCCTCGAATCTGCTTTTGGTGACATAGTGTGATGGTTTATTGATTATTTTTGTTTTTGAAGCTTGTTGTGTATTGGAAATTCTTGGAGTATTGCTTGTGTCTGTAGATGTGTTCCTCTGAGTTTGCATCAGTCTCATATATGATATTAGTCTTTATCATCCTAAGATAAATTTAATTTGAACTAAAAATGTTTGGCATCAGCTGTGGTATTATTGGGAAGGTTATGAACACTTACAGTGGGAACAGTGGAGATATGTCTCTACCACTGTATGAAATATCTCATTGCAGCAATGTGTCTAATGCAAATATTGTATTTTCAATAATCGAAACAAATTATGAAGCAGTTTTCATTTAGTTGGTGTGTGTTATATTGAGTGGCAATGTCACACTAGAATTTGTAGATTTCAAAGGGTAGTTCACCCAAAATTGTGGAACTCGGTGAAACACAAAATGAGATGTTAGACATTTCGTTAGCCTCAGTCACTATTCACTTTCATTGCATATTTTTCAATCTTCCCCCATTTCTTTCATATATTTTTCAATATTATTATTTCTTTGCCAGTGTTGTTGATGCTATGTAATAATGCAAATTGTTTTTGCATTTGCATTCACCCAATTAGAATACGTTCTGGCCTGAGCAATGTACGATTTTCAATTTAAAAAATGTCATGTGTTTAGTTATGAAACAAATCACCTCTCCTTCTACCACTCATTTCTCAAACGTCTAGCATGAGGAACCAAAATATCCTATGATTATCTCTGCAAATCATATCAGTTATTACATTTTGTGTGGTGTCTTTTTTATATTTGTTGTGTAGCTGGAATAATATTTTTGAGCTGACTATAGTGGTTAAGATAAAATTGCCCAGCGATGGATAGCATTTTGACAGCTCCCCTCCATCTTTGGTGCGGTAAACAGGGGAGAGGCTTGTTTATTTACCAATTGCATTACTGCCTGGGGTGAAAAGGACTCTGTGTGGTACCAGAAAGTGCTTCACATGAGTAGGGAATATGATGTATTGATCAGGGTCGGGATGTATTTGCTGATTTTGATCCAGGACTTCATTGACACCTTGTTGATCCTGGACCATCATAAACAGTTTGATTTTGGGTAGATTTGCTTGTGTTGATGCTGGACCATCATTGCTTAGTTGATGCAGAATTATTGTCACTATGTTGATCCTGGTACACCATAATAATTTTCTGGACCCAATGGACTTGCATTGAATGGATATATAAACAAATCATATATCAGTTTGTTCTCCAAAACAACAAGAAAATCACACAAGTTTGAGATGGACTAAGGGTGAGAGTATGTGATGAGAGATTAGTTATTTTTGGGTGAACTGTTTCTTTAAATGAGAAAAAACAAACGAACTAATGAACGAACATGTTTTAATGACTAATGTGATGGTCCAGGATCAACATGATGACAATGACTGTCCTGGGTCAACATTAGTAAATCTAACTAGAATTAAAATGATTATGATGGTCCAGGATCAACATTGCATCAATGATTCTAGATCAACATTATCAAATATATCCTGAATCACTCAAATTATCATTCTGGATCAACATCTATTCATGATTTAAAGACATTGAATATTCTTATTATCTTAGATCTTTTAATTAATAATAATAACAACAATATATATATATTTTGAACAAAAGTTGAAAATATATCCAGGCATTTATTTATGTTTTTTATTGAGAGATATTTACGGATATATACCGTATTTCTTTGTACCTTATTTCATTTCCGAATTTCATTTACATATTTAATTTTTGTATTTCACTACTGTTTTTCACTTACACAGTTTTTCATTCTACTGTGGTTATATATATATATATATATATATATATATATATATATATATATTTAACCTAAAAATTTGTCATCGTACACTAATCCTCATGTTGTCCCAAAAACATACACACACACACACACACACACACACACACACACATATATATATATATATATATATATATATATATATATATATATATATATATATATAAACATACACACACACACACACATACATATATATATATATATATATATATATATATATATATATATATATATATATATATATATATATATGTATGTATGTATGTGTGTGTGTGTGTGTGTGTGTGTGTATGTTTATTATATATATATATATATATATATATGTGTGTGTGTGTGTGTGTGTGTGTGTGTGTGTGTGTGTGTGTGTTTTTGGGACAACATGAGGATTAGTGTACGATGACAAATTTTTAGGTTAAATATTCCTTTAACCCCAAACAATCACATAATTAACAAATCCAGCAAACGCTTAACACTGAATCTTTTCTTTCACTGAATCTATACTTTTCATGAAAGGATTCTATTCTCAGAGCTTGATTATGAATGTCTCTTAGAAAGAAGTCTCTTTACTCAGGCCTTTTTATAAACTTAATAGGCCCAGTGATGCAATATATAACTGTAATCATTAATTAAATATGACTATTTCACATCTCCACAAACTACAGTATAAAATCAGCTCTTCCAAATGTTAATGTCACCTCTGAAAGAGTTACACATATATGTATCACAGACCATTTTGTATCTGTGTGCTGAATTTTCATTGGACAATTCTCCTCTATCAAAAGAATCCCTTAGTGGCACATTAAAGCTCATAGTGCCCTGACTCTTGGTTGGATGCAGGGCCGTAACCAGAGGTGGGTAGAGTAGCCAAAAACTATACTCAAGTAAAAGTACAATTACTTCAAAAACATTATTCAAGTAGAAGTAAAAGTACTAACATAAATAATTACTTGAGTAAGAGTAAGAAAGTATCCAATTAAAAGAGTACTCAAGTAGTGAGTAACTTGTTACTTTCACAAATTATATAATAAACGTTAGCTCCCCGATATTCAATTACATAATACACAATGTACATGTACTACAGAATTATGGTTGTAATTAATGGAAATTCTGTCATCATTCACCATCATGTTGTTCCAAACCTGTATGACTTTCTTCCATTTAACGCAATAAGGAGATATTAGACAGAATGTTTGCCTGAGTCACTATTTACTTTCAGTGAATGTTTATATATATATATATATATATATATATATATATATATAATGGTCGGACCAAGGGCTGAACAGACGGCAGCAGACCTGCGTAACGAACACTTGTTGCGACCGAGTCTAATTCCATAACGAGAAAAGACCCGAAGTCCCAACTGAAGTCTCCCAGTCAGGAAGTCCAGGATCCAGTTGTAGAGGGAGGTGTCCAGGCCCAGCAGGTTCGGCTTTCCAATCAGGTGCTGAGGAATTATTGTGTTGAATGCTGAGCTGAAGTCTATGAGCAGCATTCGAATGTATGAGTACTTTTTATCTAGATGGGTGAGGGCCAGATGGAGGGTGGTGGCGATGGCATCGTCTGTTGAACGGTTTGGACGATACGTGAACTGCAGTGGGTCTAGTGAGGGGGGAAGCTGGGTCTTAATGTGCCTCATGATGAGCCTCTCGAAGCACTCCATGATGATGGGTGTGAGTGTGACGGGACGGTAGTCGTTGAGGCAGGACACTGAAGACTTCTTTGGCATGGGGACGATTGTGGTGGCCTTGAAGCATGTTGGAACGACGGCGCTGCTCAGAGAGATGTTGAAGATTTTGGTAAGAATATCTGCCAGCTGGTCTGCACATCCTCTTAGCACTCTGCCAGGAATGTTGTCTGGTCCAGCAGCCTTCCGTGGGGTTGACTCTACGTAGAGTTTTCCTAACATCAGCTGTGGTAAGACAGAGCACCTGGTCGTTGGGAGGAGGGGTGGTCTTCCTCGCCACCACGTCGTTCTGCACTTCAAACCTAACGTAGAAGTCGTTCAGCGCACCTGGAAGGGAGGCATCTTTGTCACAGGCAACTGATGTTGTCCTGTAGTTGGTGATGGCCTGGATGCCCAACCGCTTGACTCCGAAGAAGAAATCTGAATGAGTATCTGCATTCCAGCTCCTTTTATACCCGAATGTCCGGGTGAGTGGCATGCAAATTCCACTCACCAATTTTCATTGGCCTTTTTTCAAATAACAGAGATGTCTGGGGCTCCCAAGAGTGATCCCTAGTGTCACTTCATCGACACAATGTCGAGTGAGTGACAGAAGGGCAACCTGTGTTTCCACCAGACAATTGGAGTACAAATAGTCACTTAGTTATGCAATCTCTTAATCCACTAAATATCTAACCATTTCAATGTCTAAAATTAAAGTTCAAACTGTTTAAAGCAGTTGACCCTAAATAAATCTGTCATGGTTGTCTTGAATTTGGTCTGAGCAGTGGTGGGCGGCGTTAGTGTACATAGTGGGTGGAGTTAGTGTAAATAGCCTCTGCCAGCAAGATGGGCTAATTGCACTTGGTGTAAATAGACACTCGATATTTTTTATGCAAATATTATTAGGTAATAATTTAAAATCAATTTCAGATATTCTAAATAATTTCTTTGTCTTTAATCCATTCTGAATTTTGTACAGCATCTCCTAAGAGTCTTCTTTTAAAAGAGACCATTTTATTTTGAAGATGTGCTACAAGTTAAAGGAGTATTTCACCTACAAATGGAAAATGTGCTTTTACTCACTCATTTACTCAGCCTTATGTTGTTCAAAACCCAGATACTGTTTCTTTTTCTTGAAACATAAAATTAGATTTTTTTGAGCGGCTCTATTCCATAGAATAAAATTTTATAGTGAGCAGGAGCTGTCAAGCTTCAAAAAGGACAAATAATATAAAGCACTATTAAAGATTTAAAGGTATTAAAGACATCATTAAAGACATCATAGACAGATAGTCCATATGACTTGTGTCCTATATTCCAAGGTTTCTGGGGGCATACAACAGATATGTGTTGTATAGACTACTTTTATGGTATATTAATAATGATTTTTCTTTCTTTAGACCTTGACAGCAGTGGTCAATATGAACTGTTTTTGTATGGAAAAGAACCATGTTAGGATTCTTGAAGAAAAGATTGTTTTAAGATTCTACGAGAGAGAAAAAACTTAATAGCAGTAATTAATTGTGTGTATTTTCTTTTTGCTAGCCAGCTGACAGTCATGTCATTTTACAGATATATGTGATGTAATCTTTTCTTTGAAACAGCACAAAAAAGAAAATAAAAGATGACTGAAATAGTCAAATTGCTAGCAATATAGACGCCGTGGTAGTCTTGTACTATGTAAACTTCTGCGTGAAAAGACAATTATCTTATAATACTGAAAATGTGAAAAATTTTCACATTTAAAGCCTCAATTCAGATTAGCATTTTCTTTTACTGTTTTAATGGACCGAAGAGGACAATTATATTTTTGACCTCATCATCCCCCACCCCACCCCCCCATGGTTACAGCCTTGGTTGGATGCCATGACTATAAAAATAGATACAGCGGATGGATGTGGTGAGGACTTTGGCATGATAGAAGATGTTGTAAAACCCGTCCATTCAGTGTGCAATTGAGATGGCACCAGGGAATGGATCTGGCCTTGGATCTGATTTATTCTCACTGTGAGAGACACCTCAGGCTCTCGCCCCTGGAATAATAGCCCTTCAGATTGTAGGACAATGCAGAAGTGATCTGCTCTTAGTTGAACACAGGCAAATGTTAAAGGAATCTCATAAATCCCACATGGAATTTTCAGTTGTTTAGTCTTGTAAAACCCATTCAGAGAGTTAAATATGTACTTAAGTTGAACAGTGTCCAAAGTAATGCATTTATTTTGAAAACTCATTGATTTTGCTAGATTTTTGGCCCAACTGTGCCATTATGGAGTAATGAAATTGGATTGAATTTAGCATTGATATTTGGGGCATTCCTATGTCTTTTCATTTCAAAGCGGTTTGTTCTCAGAATCAACATTTACACACACCAAAGAATGTAAAATGTGTGATGAAAAGCTGTGATGAGTATAATTTAATTACTTACACCTTTGATGTCAATATTTTGCTTTTCAAAAAGACACTCAATATAATATACCCCTGAGTGGTTGCTGGAATTGCCACAGAAGTATCAGCTAACAGATAATGCAAGTACAGCCAACAAAAAGTTTAGTGTAGAAATATGATTGTACTTTTGAAAGGGCAAACACTTTAATGCATCTCTCATCAGAAACAAATGATGCTTTCATATTTACTGTAGATGAAATGTTCCATTCCATAAGCCAGCATGGTGAGCTAAGTGCCTTTAAATTTGTCTATGTTCACAAAAAAGGGATGCTTGCTTTTTTTTCATTTTTTTTTTTTACAGTATTCAGTATTACACCTTACCTCATGAAAAGAGGTCAGGGTGTTTACGAGGAGGATATATGCTGGTAAGACATAAATGGATGACATCTACAAATAAAAAAAGGGCAATATAACACCAATATATCGATAAATTACTTTGAAAGAAAATCTTGGCATGGGTGTATAATGACCGCTTTTCCAGCTTTCACTATAACTCCACCTTGCTGCTGTATTAAATGCCAGTATTAATGGTAAGCGAACCATTTAACATTAAACGCAACTCATTACATTAGTGTGAGAATTTAAATTACATCCATTAAATGGGCAAATGGTGGGGATGTACAGCAGAACACAGCATGAGGTGATAATCCTTAGAGCGAACTGTAATCTTTGACACGTTACTTAGCTTGACTGTACATTATGACTCCCTAGGGGAATGTAGTTGAACACGGATTCACAGTGGACAGATTTTGAGCTGTTTTGGTGGAACCAAATAAGAATGACATCTTTCCACAAGATATACCCCAGTCTCCCAAAGTGTGGAGTGCCATTTGGTGTGTGATGAATTGTGCCTAGTAAACTCTAGCCCTTGTTTTCAGTAGGCAGTTTGCATGACAAATGGTTAAGGACCCCTGTGGGAGCATTTACCTTGGGCGTAGGTTGCCTGCATAAGCTGATCTGCAACAAAAGTTCCTAAAATAGATAAATAAGGCCTTTTTTCTTTATTTTATTTATCAATTTCCTCATTCACTTGAGACCTTGTGATCTAATGCAGCAAATACGCATCACTAACATATGGATCTAATCAAGGAGGTCCATTAACATCCTAACAGTTAGCATTCAGATTCATCTCAATGACAGTTGTCCGGGTGGCTCACTTCTATTAAATTTATTTTTTTAGCCAATCATTTAAACCTTTAATGCCATATGACTAATCACTCTGAAGCCACAGGAAATTATATCCTGAAAACACTGATTATGTAATGGAACCATAAGAACGCACACAGTCCCAAGTTATATTAATAAAACTTTTGTCAGCAATTTTTGTATGCAGGTCTGTACTGAGTATTACTGTTGATCGAATCCAATTCTTCCATTACATCAGGTCACAGCAGCATTGCATTATTTAATTTTTATCAAGATATTTGCATACTTGATCACATTCTTTAAATAATCAAAATGGTATAGTTTTCATTAGTTTGTTCTGAAACTCTAAGTTACCCTGAGAAGCACTATCTGGTCATCTGAGGACTTTTGGAAACTTTGATATAATGTGCTCACTGGCTTATTCCAAATACAACAGTTAAAAGTCTTATTTTTTTCTATTTAAAAGAAATTTCAAAAACTAGCAGCCTGCTGTTAGACTAATCCCATATGTAATGCTAATCTTATGATGTTGTTATGGAGAGAAAAAAAACAGCATAGTAGGTCCACATGTATTGAAAAGGCAGTTTAAAAATTGTGTGTGTGTGGTGGTGGGGGGGGGGGGGGGGGGGGTGTTAGCTACTTGGAGTTGTTCAGTTGTCAGTGGATGGTTGCTATAGTTTCAAACACTGTGACACACTGTTAAGATCCAAACTCTGTCCAGAGTTAGCTGGGATACGTGTTAAAGGTGCACTCAAAAATTGGTCATTTGGACTTGACACTGACACCTAGGGGCATGGATGCAGCATCTTTTAAACACAATAGTTCAGTTACTGAAGCATTCACAGTCAGCCATGGTTAATTTTATCCATTAGCAAAAATGTCAATCAATAGGGTGGTTACTGAGTTTATATGGCCATGTGAGTAGTATTCGACTGGCCACGTGAATCTAACATGGCAGCTCCCATGAGGAGACCCTTTCCATGTAGAACAAAACAGCTCTTATAAGCTTACTGATATGACTACAGTCAACATTTCATGTGTGTGATTACGATTTTATACATATGTTTCAAAATTACAATTGATTTCTTTAGGAGGAAAACTTTTTAAGGAGAAAAAAATACTGAGTGCACTTTCAAGATAAGGTACACCCTGGTAAATCTTGCCATTTTTATGTAGTGCTCCTCTCCCTCAACTTAAATGGAAAGGGACCTGAGTTCTTATTCTCTATTATCTCTCTGTGTATTTAATTTCCCCTATGTCTTAAACCCAAATAAAACCTACTTTAAACTCTACTATATCTAAACTAAATGTAATATTATTTCACTTATCATGTAAATATGTACATTACTCATTTTACTATATGTAAATACCTTTTACATCAATAATAAAACACAATACAATGTAATATATAAAATATATCTTCTGAGTCTTTTTAATTTACCAACTTAACTAAATGAAATCAATAAAAATATTCAATAACTTTTAGAAATAAATAAAATAACCTTTAAATTTGTCAACTATAACACATTAAGTGTTTACAGTATTCACCATACCCTATTCACATTTCACTTCAGACTCATAGTAACATAAACACTCAGTTATTCACTTTCAAATATCACATCACATATGAAACATCACTTAAATGTAACTCATAAACCATAAACATAACTTAGAACAATTTATTTCACCCTTTGGAATGTCAATACTCATGTGATAGTATCAAATTTAAGCCCAAAGTCTTTGAATTAAAACAAAATAAAAGTTGCAGGCCTGTAACAAAATGGATACCTCAGTGTTATTAGCAATCCAATCTTTTCTTCACACACTCCACATCTACAAGGATTTCACAAGCGATCTGTCCATTGAACACAGATATCACGAACATTCCACAATTGCTAGAGGAACCACTGAGAATTTCCTAGATCTCAGAGTGCTATCTGGTTCTTCCTACGCCTCTTCGGCAATAAGGGGTCAACTCCATTCACATCATTGTTCAATAAGCAAATTTACAGTCTATAACACTTATATGACAATTATCTGATTGTTCCCACTTATGAGAGAAATTGCTATGTCTCACTGCTCAAACAATTACACACTAATCAGGGCTCAATGCTAAGGATTTTCTCTACTGGACCGGTTGGGCCAGTACTTCAGATTTTTACTGGCCCTGCCAAAATTTTCACTGGCCCCAACACAAAAATTATAAATAGCTGTTTTTAACCATCATGGCTTTAAAAATGTGTCCGAAGATAATACTTTTTTTTTTTTACATATATTGTGTTTTTAAGACAATGTCCCCCCAAACTGAATCATATTTATAATTTGCAAGATATGATTTATGACTTATGTAATCCCATATAAGCGCTTTATAGATATAAATTCATAAATACATCATATTAACCTCAGCCGTCCTGCCATTTACACATGTGTTTTTAAGCAAAGAGTTCTGTTGAGGTGATGATGGGTTTTCGGTCACCCGTTCAATCATGCTGTCATGCAACTTTTGGCCATGTGTAGTGTATTCACACACGGGATCAACAATTTAATCACTGCGTTAAAGATGTGATTATTGGCTGAATGTAATAAACATATGAATCTCTGAGAAGAGACTCCCAAATCGGTTGTGATGTGATACATTAGGGGGATATTAGGCCTGATCTGTGAATTAATGATGTGTATATAACATGAAATCAGACAATCTAAAGACCAACAGAGCTTGATGCACAAAGCACAAAAACAAAAACGCCTGTATGGTCCAGAAATAAGAAATATAACTGGTGTTTCATGATGATGATATAATATCCTTATAGCCATAGTAATCTTGCTTCTTTTCATATCAAACGGCATTATCATTTATCACATTATCAGTTAGGTACATGTAAACCTTCACTTCACATCAAAGATGTTGTTTCTTTTTTCATAGCAACATCAAATAACCATGTATATTCATTTTAAACATAGTATACATCAAATACAAATATATAAAATATATAAACAAATAAACAATCAATTAAGATACATTCATGTTTTATCAAGGTTACACTATAACATTTGAACAGGTCTGAACTTAGCAGGGCTACATTTAATTTCTAATTAATTGATAATATTGGCTATATCAAGATATCAAATTAACATTCACATGTAAGGCTGTAAGAACCTTAGAAACTTTGCAGTCCATAGAGATGGACAAAACACATTCAGTAAAATAACATGCAGACGTTTGCCTCCACACCCTAGAGTGAATGAGTGGAAAGTTTCTTTCTCATCTGTTCTCTCTTAACATTTGTCTCTTCTCCCCATCTCCCTTCTTCTCCACTCCATTCTATTTCAACTCAAACAACTCAGAATGACATTGTGAAAATACAGTATAATGTTCTTTGTGAGCATGAGGGATTTTTAACATTCATGTTTGGTATCAATAAAACGGTCTCAGTGCTATTGGTACAATGGTCTCATTTCGACAGCAGTAGACTTAGTCCTAACAAAGATTTTAGAATTTAGACAAATTATACAGTATCTCTGCTGTTGGGGTGTATCTTCCTGGGGTCTTAAATGTAACTGTTCACCACTTTTCAGGAAGGTGTGAGTCACTGGATTTCAATACCAAATTCCAACTTAGTCTTTTCATTTATATAAGGGAGGCTGGCAAAATGTTCAGAGGGATTCTATACTCAGAAAAGCTTCATAGAGTTGTGTGTTTTTGAACATGCAACACTACATATTAACCCTGTAAAGCCTGACAAGTTTTTCTTAGCCCATACATGCTACAGAGGTAAATCTTAAGGGTATTATATCAGAAGGCTCCCTGAGCTTTTCAGAGCTTCCAAATGTTTGAGAGTTTGGCCATAACAGTTTCCCCTCCTTGGTCTATAAATATGGATTGAAATGTATCACAGTTCGATTCAGCACATCAAATAAAATATGAAAAAAATCTATATACATTTTTTTTATGAACAATAATTATCACATGTATTTTAAGTCTCATGAAATTATGGTGAGATGACATCATCATAACTTATAATGTAAAATAATGAGATCTTTATAATGACAGAGCAGGCTACAGATATGAAAATACACTGAAATATTAGTTCAGACTTTAAATATATCTTATAAAAAGTATAGTTCAGAATTTTAAAAGCTCTGTGATATTTTTTTTATTATTATTTATTTTTATAGTGGTCATGAATATAATGGTGATTGGAAGATATACCTCAAAAGCCTATTGTATCATATTTGATACATGTAATTTAAACATGCTTTTTCAATTAATTATGAAAAAATAACCAAGCATAAGTTGTTTATATTCAGCAAATACTCATTTTAAAAAACAATATAATTTTACTGTCACTTTTACTTTATTAAAATAAGTTGTCATTTATCCCAATGATATCCCAGTGATTTTTTGTGGATGTCCGCCACAATTTTAAATAGATCGATACAAACATTGAAACCACTTTCACAACTGCCACTAGATGGTGCCATAAACATATGACCATGAAACTTACTTACCATCTGTTTTTTGCCTTTTCAGCTGGAACTGAGAGTAATACAGGAGCCATCAAACATTGTGTATAATTTTTTACATATACGGCGTAATAGGGTTAATATACAGTCAGGCATGGATCTTTTACTCTTAAGATTCATCTTTGAGCATTGGATGTTTTGTATTGATTATTTCCGCATTGATTAAGTAATTGGCATCGTAAATGTTTACCTAAATAATAAACTGTAAAACTTGATTCTATTCTGACTTATTCTGAAATAATTGTGTTCAGTAGTTTATGTTAAATCCATGTTACCCCAAGTCTACTAAGTCCCAGCATTTGCTGGAGAATGAGGCATGTCAACTGGGATCTTTGCTTTCTGACCAACCATTTATCTTTAGTTAAGTGTAATAGGCTGAAAGAAAGTACTGTTTGGGACAACGTACTGTAGATTGACCCGTCTATATAGTATTAGTTCTTATCAGTGTTGGGTGTAACGTGTTACAAATTAACAGATTACTGTAATCTGATTACATTTTGTGGTAACGCAGTAATGTAATGTTTTACATTAAGTAATCTGATTACAGTTACATACATGAATAAAATTAAATTACTTGGATTACACATTTATTGATAATACAACAATATTAATTAAGTAGCATGCATACATTCCTATGTTGGTACTTTTATGTGTTTTGCTATGTTAGCTAATGAGCATGTGTTCTAACAATCCACCATGGCATTGGGGACACGTATTGAGGCGATGGCAGATGAGTGAGCTGTGTTACTATGGACGTAGTGGAGAGTAGTTGTTTATTCAAATTGAAAACGAAAGTGAAGAGTTTCACGTTTTCATGCACTCACAATCAATTTTAGCGAGCTCTGTGTCAGTGTGCTCCCAGCCCTGGCTGAGGGATGCAAGACTGGGCCGCCGACAAATTCTCCTTAAATATCCATGCTCTACCCCTTCATCACGCACCTCCCTAGTGTCTCCCTCTGCAGATGCCGCAGGAGGAGATGGGATCGGCTTCGGGTGTATATGGAAAGCAGCGCTCATGCCTGTCTGACAGAGGGATATATCACTCACAAGGTGGAAACATTTGTAGTTCAGCGTCTTGAAAAGACGTCATTAAGCAAACAGCTTTTTATGTTCTTTATGTACTGTACACAATAAAACCCAAACACAATGCTATAGCATTACAGATGCACAAGTGATAAAGGATACTAAATTCATCCAAGCACAAGCAGGGAGATACTGTAATGCACTCACTGAAAAGTTGTGTAAACACACACATGCTGCACATGTACACACACAAACAGACATACATATACAAGCAAAGCTGTGTATGCACACCGAAAAGAAACAACAAGCATTCAAATACACAATGGTTTTACTATCAAAGCTGTCTGCAAATGGGTTTTCAGAAATGTTTTCAGTTCTTTAGTACTCTTTTTCCATCTTTCACACTAACACAAACACAGGTAAACATGTATACTGTACACATTCATGCCACACACAGCTAAGAAGGTTGTAGATAGAGGACACACACACACGCACATACCTGAAAATACTACTACAGCATATTTGAGAAGAAAGTTAAGTTGCATTTTTAGAAATGCACTGGATCTCTTTAGCCAAGTGTCTGTCTGTGTTATATTGCTGTAATTTGGTTAATATTTCAGTCAACATTAAAGTACTAAAAGAGTGTCACATTTGGGATTTTTTCCCACAGGATTGATTGGTTTTAGACAGAAATTTCAAAGTAAAGTAATTAGTAATCTAATTATTTTTAAGTAATTAGTAATCAGTAGTTGATCACTTTATGAAAGTAACTAACCCAACATGGGTCATTGCCTATGATTAATGGTAATATTACTCTAGTTAAGTGTAATCGTAAACTAAACAAAATGTCCTGTTTACTGTCGTAACCTCCGTTCCCTGATGGAGGGAAAGAGACGTTGTGACGATGTAGTGACACTAGGGGTCTATTTCTAGCGTCACTACATCGACACAACGTCAAGTAAGTGACAGAAGGGGAACTACTATTTGAGTAAGGTATATTGATAATGTTATGTTGATTAAGTTTATACAGATCTGTAGATCTAAGCAAAACTGCTACAGGTATTTAGAAATAGGTAAGCTGAAATAGAATTAGTTGTTTACCGGTAGCTTTCGACCCCATACTGACAAGGTTGGGGTGTGGGATTCATGTACTCGGCTGGCACAAGACCCTAAGCGACAGGATTCTGAATGAACAAGCACAATGTAAAGTAGAGAATTAACTAGAATAATCAAGCCCTGAAGAATGAGACAAATTCTAAAACATGATCAATAACAATTGGACAACCTAAAGTCAAGGTGTAATACAACTGGAGTCAGATTAAATTAATAATTGGTGTCAGATTCAATCTTATCTAAACTAAAGAGTGTAAAACGCTATAAATACACATGCCAAAAAAGACAAATGCGCAGATACCTTCACCACTCTACTGGATATCGTCCATGGCCATTTGGGGTGACCCTTACATAAAAATGGAACGCTATACACACAAACACATGCACACACACAAAACTATTTGTTTTGTGCAACTCTGTATCAGCGAATGCTCAAAAACTAGGTTTTCAAAAATTGTTATCAATAGACCACTACGTGTACATTGTATATTTTTTTCTGGGTGAATAGAATGCAGCATAAGGATTAGCAATAGTAACAGTAATGCATCCCTTAGCAAGCACCACTTATGAATATTGGATTTTAAATGTGCCTCAGATCCTCTTTGAAGAGCCCAAAATGTCCCAGAACAGACATATAGTTTCCTAGACTTAGAATAGCTATCAGTCGTAAACAAGATTCCCACACAGGAAGAAGTAAACTGCTGAAAAGCGATGACAGGGCTTTTGAAAGATGGCTACTCACTCTGTAGAATATCTAAAAAATAATGTGTCAATTATCTGAGAAGGTAAACCTGTCACTTCACTGTAGCTCTGAGAACAGTTTTGTGCCACTCATTCTAATGGATATGTTTAGGATTTAGATAATGGAAACTAGTCCAAGATCAGTGCTTCGTAACTACACCAGTGTTTCTGTCAGCACCCTTGAGGCTAGCCAGGTTTTTGTCAATAATGCACAGAAGTCTGGGCCCTTAGCAAGCATCGATTTCCACAGCAGAAGTTTCATTACTGAAAGGATGCCAGTGCTTCTTCCTACAGCCTTTGTTGGTGAAAACCCCTATAGCTGAAGACTTAATTATTTCCCTTGCTGTTACCACCGACCCAGATACAGTGAGTGTGGTAACATTGGCTTGTCCTGAAAGAATCCCTGAGGATAGATAAATAGCTTGAGGTGATACTGAACACAGTTTGGAAATAACAGTCAAACTTGACTGGCAAGTAGCACTTTCTCCTTTAAGAGGGTTTAGTGTTATGTTTTGTACCCCGTCTGTCGCTCACTTCGACGTTGTGTCGAAGTCCATTCAGCAGCACCGTTGATGACTCCGCCTAGTAGTCCTCAGCGGTGAAGTAGCAGACGGAGGTCATTTCACACATCCTGCCCCGCCGCAAACCTGCCGCCATGGGCCATGCCCTGTCTGCTCTCGCCGAGTCCTCCTGCATCTTCCAAAAAAAAAAAAAACGTGCTGCTCCGCCTCAACCAAGATTGGGCCCAGCTCTCAGTCCCAGCGTTGAGCACCCCGCAGGAAGCGCACGCCCCCCATCTCACGGACCCCTTCGAGGACCCGGAAGGCTCCCAAGCACTCCTGAGACGGACGACCGGAGTTGGTAAACAGACCACTCCGTCCCCCGGTGGAGGTCCGGGAAGAGAACCTTCAGTTAAAGGTATTTATCTTTCGCATACTCAACTACCTCGACAACTGGCTCATCCTGGCCCAGTCACGAGAGTTACACAGCGACCAGGTGTTCAGGCACCTCAGCCGTTTAGGGCCTCAGGTCAACCGGGAACAGAGCATCTCTTTTCTCAATGTCAGCGTGCCTCACCAACAAGTGCGTGCAGTCAGCTCTAAAATGCCTCGCTGCCTTCAGGCCGGGCACGGCGGTCCCTTTAAAACCTTTCCAGAAGCTCATGGGGCATACGACATCCTCCACAGGGGCTGCGCCGCTGGGGTTGATGCATATGAGACCACTTCAGCACTGGCCCCAGACTCAAGTCACGAGATGAGCAGGGCGCCGCAGCACGCACCATGTGATCATAACATCCCCACCTGCTGCCAAACGTCAAAACCCTGGACAGACCTTTGCTTTCTGTGGACAGGAATCCCATTGCAGCAGGTCTCCCGACACGTCCTGGTCACGACCGACGCCTCCAAATTGGGTTCAGGCGCCATGTGCAACGGGCACGCAGCCGGGGATTGCCTAGAGTTGCTGACTGTATTCTTTGCTCTGCGGATGTTTCTCCCGTTAGTGCGGGACAAACACGTCTTGGTCAAGTCAGACAGCACCACCGTGGTAGCGTACATAAATAACCAAGGGGGCGTATGCTCCCGGCACATGTCCCATCGTCTCCTCCTTTGGAGCCAGCAAGCCACTCACATCCCCGGCAACCTCAATGTGGTAGCGAGAGTCCAAAAATTGGGTGTATTGTTGTTTGTGTTGTTCAACTTTGGAGTGCCTATAACTCCAGACTTATTAAAAATATCTAAAGATTCTTGGTCTGAACAGACTTTCCATTTAGTATGATCATTTTTGTGGCCCTATATGGTTATTTCACAGAGATATGGGGTTCTCAATGTGGCTTCATCCTTAAATTATTACATTTGACCCATTTTCGATTGCTGAAAACCAATATGGGTCACATGGAATGAAGCTAGTTTTATTTTGCAAAAAAAAGAAAATTAAAAAAAGAAAAACAATGTCTGAAGTACATATAATTTGAAACTATAATTATACCTTCACTTATTTACATAAAAACAGTAATGTCAAAATCTCACATTCAAGAGTCCAGAATTACTCTATTATTAAGAATTAGCAACACATGTGGTGGCTATTCAGTTATGAAAAACATATCTATTTTTTTGGATTTTAGGAATTTAGATCTGCAAAGCGTAACAGGCAGAGGGATTTATTTGGACACCTATTTCAGAGATAGGTAGTAGGATAGGTAATAAGCAGCCAGGAAGTAGGGTCATTTTCTGCAAGATATTCTATAAAATACTTACCTTTAATCCCTTTAAATGTCTTTAAACATTATATTCCTATGTGCACTCTTCTCACCCTTACATTTGGCTGTTCATCTGGGAGCACAAATTCTAAGCAAAGGCATGAATTAGCACTCGTTAGCAGCGAGCATTGATCACATCTGTGACACAATCAGTGCTAGCACTTTTAAAATCACTCAGAATAAAAAAACAAATTACACATGCCACCACTAAAATGTGGCCCTGAGTTCTAAAATATTCAGTCTGAGATTGAATAATCACTGCACTTGTATTCAAGAGTGTGATGCTAACATAAAAACAGAGTAGATCTTTAACAGTGGCATGATTCTATATAAAGTTTTAGACCACCCTCATATCTCTCTTTCTTTTTCCCTGAAGGCCAAAGGTTTTGCCAAAGGCATTTCAATAGCTTAGAAATTGAGGCTGATACCCCCCACACATAATAAAGTTTTGTCTGGCTGGTTTGCACAGTGTGTTATATCATGAGCTTATCTAATTAACTACTACAACATGTAAACAAAAGATTTTCCACACGCAGATCAATAGAGATCTCTTTTTCTGAATTATTATTCTTACTTTAATATTGGAAAGGCCCTGAGGCAGTGGCTAATGATGTTTAAATCTTAGTTAGAATGGGTCTATTTTCCCAACAGATGTTTGACAGATTTGTATTTCACAGACATACTTTTTGATTGTAATCCCTTCCATATTGAACATGTGTCTTTTTATTACACAACCTTAGTCCAAATTACCATCTTTTTTTCCACTAACTCAGGAGTCCTCTGGGAAATCTAATCCCATCCATATATGAATGTCAGTGATTGCGATATAAGCTTTTATTTTTCACAATGTTTATCCATTTATTTAGATCTTCATTGAATACCTTAACAAAAGGTAAATTTCTCGTTACGCTGCCTGGTGCACCTTCATTATGAATGTAGACTTATTTTTGCCAAATTTCTAGGTATAATAAGCTTGTTGTGAAGGTACTTTTGGCATAGGATAATACAAATACAGATTGCATAGAATGGCCACTGCAGAAGTAGCATCAGGTATGAATTTCACCTTAACCTTCATTTATACACATTGTTGATCTGTGATTGCGTATATGCTATTATTTTGTTGCAACATTTCTCATTCATTATTTTGAACTTTATCGAATTATTCATCTTAAAGCTGCTGTTAAAAAGCACCCAAAAGTAGTCCATGCGATTCGTTCAACAAATTTCAAGTATTCTGACGGAATCTGAAAAACAACCGAAAAGTTATGTCAAAATCTTGCTGTCCATTGGGTATTCTTGAGTGTCATGAGAGAAGGTCATTCATAGTGGCTCACAAGAATTTGCGTTGTTGTTTAGAACTAAACAATGCAAGCTACTGTGAATGAGCACTCCCGAATGCGCAACGGCAAGATTTTTACTGAAAAATTACAGTACTGTTCAAAAGTGTGGTGTCACTTGCCTGAAAAGTTTCCCATGATCTTTGATCTGAAGATGTATGCTTAAATGTTTGAAATTAGTTTTGTAGACAAAAATATAATTGTGTCAACATATTAATATATTTAATTACAATTTAAATAAAATTGCATTTAAAAAAAAACAACAAAAAAAAAAACATGTTTGAAATTGATGACTTGGACCGAATAATTAAGAAAAGCAGCCAATAAGTGCCCAACATAGATAGGAACTCCTTCAATACTGTTCAAAAAGTATCCCAGGGTGATACCTCAAGAAGTTAGTTGAGAAAAAGTGAAGAATACATGTCTGCAAAATATGGGTGGCCACTTTGAAGATGCTAAAATATAACATAGTTTTAATTAATTTTTTATTATTTTAGTCACAATATAATTCCCATATTTCCATTATTGCATAATTGTGATGACTTTAATATTATTCTAAAATGTGAAAAATAATAATAAAGAATGAGTAAGTGACCCCAAACTTTTGAGTTGTAGTGAAAATTTCGGGCTGTTTCTCACCAAAACCATCCTATGTCTTTAGAAGACTCGCAATATGATGCACAAGCTGCATGGACTTCAACCTGGCCTTGTGAACATTACCTGACCATGGTAATTAGGTGTTTTATTACACATTTGTTGTTTTCAAGTGAAATGTCAAGCTTAATCACCGGTGATTAATAATGGCAAATAATGGTGTTGTAAGTTTTACATGGAGGTTTTAATGAGGAAAACGAACCTCCCTTACCTAAAATTTTAACCTAAACCTAACTAATGTTGTTCTAAAATCAAATGAGAGGTAGACACAAAACAGACATCCTTACCCTTAACCAACACCTAAAGTTAATTGATAGTGTCCAAAAACAAAATTAAAGCTGAAAAGAACATTTTCTGAAGCAGCCATGTCACATTGTGTCGCTTCTATGACACTCTTGTCTCACGTGTTGGCTTATGTGCTTGACTGGTCTTGAACAGCATGCTTCAGAGTACAAAGTCCAACACTCCATGAGCTGAGCTACCGTGGAAGCTAATCACATTTGAATAAGTGTGTAAATGTAGATGAGTCTGCATTACAAGTGTTACAATTTATTGTTTTTCAAATTATGCAAGAGTAAAAGTGTTTCAATATCATAACACAGTGTGTGAGTAATAGTGCAAAACACAAGTGTTTATAAAGTCACAATCTGCCATTGAAGTCGTGATTTGTGTGAATGTGAATAAAACGCACAGCTGTAGCACCTCTAGTGTTAATTTCACCAGTAAACTGTGATGAAATGTAGAATTCGGCTGGCGAAAGTCAGTTTGCAAAGATTTTGTTACGATAACGTTCATTCTATGAGACTAGGTTTGCTATTTTTATGATAATTTTGTTTGTTTTTTTAAGCTTTAAAGTGAGTCATTATCAACTGCCATTGTGGAGAAGACAGACCGGTAACATTTTTAATGTTTTCATAATTTTCATAATAATATCTAATTATTCATTAGATATTTTCTAGTTGTGTTTTGCATAGGAAGGAAGGAAGTCATAAGGTTAAAAACATCCCTTTAACAATATGAATATTGCTTCTAAAAAAAGCTAATAAAAAGCATGTATAAAGGCTGCTTTTGGCTTGTAAATAAATATCCACAGAGCGTGTTGAGTAAAATACTTTGCTTTAGTGCATTATTAATAATTATCCTTTAGTATGTTCTCATATTCTATTATGAATAGTTTCTATTCAGTATCTTTGTTTCCACAGAGATTTATGATCTGCAACAACAGCTATGATTACGTGCTGCAATATGTAGATGAAATGTCAAGTATGCATTCATACAAAGATTGTGATTTTGCTATGCGACAACACACGGGTGGACAGAGCCTGACATTGGTTGCCATGGAGAGATGGTTATTTGAGACAATGCCCTGAAACTGAACACGACCAAAATTCAAAGACACAGATGTAAGTAGTGCTGTACGCCATGTTGCTTTATCAGAGGGTGCCAATGTGCCATATTATGAACATTTACACATATGGATTAAGCTAGTTCTTTCTGTCTGTTTTGGGATTGTGCTTTATTTTGAAAACAAGCATGTCTGCTGTAGGCTCATTGATTTGAATATGAATTGGACTGTATACAAGGGTTTTGTGAGTTAGATAAATCTGCATAATTTTACAGTATAATCACACTAGACCTAAAATGCTTAGGAGTGTGACATTTTAGTTAATATACGCACCTGAAAAATTAAATTTAAAATAATCTCTGTAAAATTTAAAAGGTTTACTTATTATCTAAATGAGTACAGACCACAGACATCTATTGTTTTTATATTGACTAAAGGTAATTATAATTACTGTAGACTGTTTTAACACTAATCCAAATTGTGATGAGGAGGAGGGCATGGCCGGAATGTGAGTGCGCATGCCCATCGCTGAATTATCCTAATCAGCCGGGAGGCAGGAACCAGCAGAACAGCCAACATAATTTTAATGACATGACTGAATTTAAACAAACATAAACACACAGACACACAGACACAGAGGACGTGTGTGTCTCTCTCCTGAACTGGCCTTCCGGCTCATCTTTATCCCCCTCCTGGCTGATTAGGACAATTCAGCGCCGGGCTTGCGTCTTCACGGCCCGGCCACACCCTCCTCCTAATCACACTCCTCCACTGCACCTCTCTGGAGCCATGGGAGAGAGGGGAGGGCGAGTGAAGGAGCGAGGGGGAGAGACAGAGAGAGAGTGTGTAGAGAGAGAGAAAAACTCGGACCCGGACATGCCATCGCCTGGTCCTCAGCCACTCCTCCACCCTCTGGACAGCTACTCCTAACCAAGATAAAACTAAAAACACAAACAAATACCTGATTAACCAGCAATTGTGATACTGTCAGTGGTTTGCCAATGTACATATTTCTCAGAACCTTTTTTTGGAACAAGTTTCATAACATCAGTTGGGATGAGCTAGTTTTTTTCCCCCTCAATGGCCCCTGAGGAGGCTAAATACAAACCTATTAGCATTTAATAATCTTTTCTCATTACAAAGGCTGGTCATCCTGTCTAAGCATCCCTCTTTTTCTAATTAAAATTTTATTGGATTTTGTATGAATGAGATTTAAAGTTTAATCGGGGTAAAGAGCCTGCCGTATTAATGCATATTAATATTGACTTGGAGAAACTGTCTATGGACCATTCTTTCAGATAGCAGACATTCAGCTCTTTATGTTCTCAGCGGTTTCCGAAGCTAAACTTGAATGTGTGTGGGTAATGTATTATACTTTGGCTTGTTTGTGTTGCAAGACAGCAATTTATGGGTATGTGACACATTATAATGAGAATGAGACATAATGAGAGAGCCTTATTGAACTACTGTGCATATACTTGTATGCCTTCCCAAACGATCCTCATCCTATTCTGGCAGCATTGCTCTCCTTGAAAAATCCATGGGAGTTGCCCTATGGAGGCTCACATCAAGTTGGAGGAAATCAGTCAGTATGGGATTACTAAGGCAGCACACAAGGAGACACCTGCATGCAACACAGCGCTTAGTGACTTTAATGAGCTGATGCTTGTAGGAGAAAGATTTACTGTTTATTCTGTGCATGAAGGCATGCACAGTACATTCACCAAATGTTGTTAACATTTTTACAAATGATATTAGACATTTTCATAAATTACATGATGATTTATAGTGGATTTCACAATTTATATCATATGTTTCATATGCAGTATTTTCAATTTTGAATTAATAATGTTAATTTACACATGATAGGATGATAGCCAGCGAGAGAAAGAGATTTGTCTAGAAGGACACAAGAAACTCACTCAACCTTTTCAAAAACGTACAACCTTTTATTTAAAATATAAAGGGCACATTTCAGGTCTTCTCTCCTTTTGGAAATGTCATAGAGAGGTAAGTTTGCACAGAGGCTATTACAGGATCATCTACAGGTGAATAATTTGCTCACATCCTCACCTTAATAAATAAATCAATAGCTTCTTTTACGTTTTCTGAAGCCAAAAAGTTTTTAAGTGTAATTTAAAACTAAAAAGTAAAGGCTGAAAATGACTTTCTGTAATTGATAATTTAATGTTTTTAATAGTTCTTTGAAGGTGTCTTTTTTAGAAGCCAACATTATACTGCAATATAAATCTTTGAATGTGGCCCAAAACTGAATCGGAAACAGTAGGTTGACTTTTCTTGACCTAAAATCGGTTTGTTCTCACCGAAATTTGAAACACTATCCCCAGCATTGTTTGGTGTAATGCATTACTAAGTAATAATTACTGTAATTTAATTACTTTTTCATTTAAAGTTTGTAAAAAAAATGTAAAGTGATTACTTTTCATTTTTAAGTAATGAAATTACTGTTACTTCTGATGTAATTGTGTTAAATACTGTATAAACTATCAAACAATTGTAAATAAAACAATAATGAATTTAAAATAGAAATGTAATGTCTTATGTTAAAATATAAGTTTTCTAATTTAACGCTGCCCCTTAAATTCTTTGGCCAGTTCATGAATAATTTATTTGATTTTATATTACTTATTTGAATGAATTAAAAGAACAGATTCATGTCTATCATGTATTTTTCATCTGGTCGAGGTTGATAATAAGTAATGCAATTACTTTTCAGAAGCTAGTTGTTTTTTTTAGCTGTACTGGCTGTAATACAATAAAGAGGATTGCATTTTAACTGTATCCCAAAACCCCAAATCCGCACCTAACCATCAGTTGGATAAAAATGTAATGTAAGGAAGATTGCAACCTCCAATTTGCGCTTTTCACTGATTATGCGAACGCTACTACTTCCTGTTATAATGCATGATACAAAACCAGGTCTCAAACATTGCGGTCACAACACACTTACAGACATGCCACAAGGGAAGATAAACACACTGGTGCCAATGAAAAAAATGTCTGATAGGAGATGACGCTTCTCAGTCGGCATGTGGCCAATCCTAGGTTACTGGAACTCTTGGAAACAGCATACTGACTTCCTGTGTGATCATATTGATGTTATAGACAGTCATATCCTCTGTTGATGGAGATTGAAAGCTCTGGAAAACCTCAGCATTTAATGGAGTACCAAACAGTGAATAATCACATCAAATTCACTGAGATGTCATTCATGACTGGCTGCTCGGACAGCCAGACAATGAGATTATAGGGCTGTTGCGGGCGGCACAACTCAGTAATCGCCCAGCGTATCATTCAATGAATGACTCCACACGTATGCCTCCCTAACACTATACTTTATACTAGTATATAACACTATAGCTTTAGAGGTCTGTTGTTGAAGCTCTGTGTATGAAATAAAAAAGGTAGCCTACATTTATTTTGTTTCCTATGGTTAAGGATAACAAATAGTATGCGGAGGTTTACACTGAGCACAAAGTACAACCCCAAATGAAGGGGTTGATATTTTAGCCAGCAGTTCTAGTTTTCAGAAAAACTCAGCGATCAGAGGTCTTCATCACGGTTTACAGATGCTTTACCAGGAACCAGGTCATTCTGCTGAGAAAATGATTGTTCCTGCAATCACTTTCACAGAAAATATCATCAACAATGAGCCTTTTCCAGGTCTGAGTCTGCCAGTTTTAAAGCATATTATGGCTTCTGTTCATCCAGTGTGGTCTGAAGTTGGCCCTCGGCACCAGCTTTTGAACTTCTCAGTCAGCTTTGTGTTCTGATTTTTAGAAATTCTTTATTTTATTTATAAGAATGTGCTATCATGGCATTAGTGGGATAACACTTACTTGTTTTCCTTAAGCCAGTTGACCCAGAATGCATGGATGGACATAAGATAGGGCTTTCTAATGTAGCTCTGCAATCCTCAGAAATACCCAGTGGAATAGAGTCCATTTAACCCTTAAAATTCCTTAAATCCTGTCACTGCTAGGCTAAAGCCCAGGCTGACTTGTTCTTTTTTATGTACTCTGTAGGAGCTTTACTCATATGCTTTGAGAAATGTAGTTTCTATAGCTATTCACTCTAGTGTAGTTTAAACTCTTACATTTTAACCTTAATCTCCTGAGACCTGAGCGTGACTACTGTGTGCAATTTTCATTTCCCTTTTTATTTTTAACCAGTAGCATCTAATAAACATTGATTTTTATTTTTTTAGAGCAAATAGATTCCCTAAAATAAATGTCCTATATGGGGACAGCGGGACTAAGTTTAAAATTAGTTAACATTTTAATTAATACTTTTCATCCTAACTCCATAAAATGCACAGTAAATATAGAATTTCCAAGGGAAAAAAGGCCTATAGTTCAAGTTATTGTTTTTAACACCATTATGTTTAGCGATGAATCACAAACATTAATGCCATTAATAATAGAGAGCACAATAGGTGCAACAGAATCCATTACCACCTTGAGCAACTTTGTAGGAATAACGTCAAGAGAACAGGTGGTTCTCAGAGTGCGTTATAGAGTAAAAATTAGAAAAACAGGAAGGACTAGTATTTGAATATTGGAAATTCTGGGGTAACTTCGAAGAAATCTTGGATGTAATGCCAGTGATTTACATTTAAACAATTCCTTAAAAATAAACGCAATGCCCCCACCCCAGCTGGAAGTTCTAGGGCAGCTGAAGAAGTTACATTTTGCAGGGGAGAGTTCAGATAGAGGACTTAGCTCATTTGCCGTGAGCCAAGTTTCAGTAATAAATAAAAAGTCCAGGTTGTTTGATGTGAAGAAATCGTGTAATAAATTTTTTTTTGTTTGATACTGATCTTGCATTTATCAAAGCCATTTTAATTTCCACCAGATTGTTTTCTCTCAGTGCAGAGCTGAGCAGGGAAGTCTTTGGAAGCGACCGTAGTAAATTCAAATTTGTGCTGCACCGAGACGTACAACAACGCCGCGTCGATCGCTCAGTGGACCATATAACAGGAATATGATCTGATAAAAGCAGTGGTAGTTGACCGTGAAGAGCAAGCACCTCAGTGAACATATCGTGAGCGATGGAGAATCCTCAGATTAGTGCACCGTGTATAAATGTCTGAACACAGGTGCAACACTGACCGATTGTTCAGCCGCAAAAGTTCTGGGAATGCAAAAGTAATTGCCATACTAATAGAGGCAGGTGAAGAGAAAACATAGGAGGAGTATCGTTCACAATTCCAAGAGACAATAGTTACTAGATCAGTCAAAAGAGGCCAGCAGACGAAATTCCGTGGAGATATTCACTCACCAGAGAACCAGGTCCAAAGGAATTGTTTTTCCCCTTCTCCCTCCCAGAAACTCTGATGAAGTGGATGCAATGCCAAGGTATCCCAATGAAAGACTTGCAGTAATATTCCACCAAACGGCCCAAGTTGTAGCGGCACAGCAGCAGCAACGAACCAAATCCCAGGTTGGCTATAACACAGATTGCAGTCTGTTTGTTTGTTTATATAGTACAGATCAAGATGAGATTATTTCGGCCAGGAAAGAATTCTCGGTTATCCCCAACTTGAAAACACCACATGACAGTAAAAACTTCTGACCAAATACAATAATTAAAAATAAAACTGGAGAGCAGTGGCAGCCACTCAACCGGAAGTTGTGTCACTCAGTGACACGTAGTAGTGTGTGTCCTGACTGTCTTGGTGAAAAAAAAATCATAGTACAGTACAATAGTACAGTGCACTCTTAATTGGTTTATAGAACAGAAAGTCACACATCCTTGGGTGACTTGAAATGTTTTTTTTTTCTTTATGTCATTTGATCTCTATGTGTTCTTTGGGTTGTGCTTGGTGCTTTGTGTTGTGCGGAGGTTGCCATAACCATGGTGCTGCAAGTTCCATGCCCTTCCAATTGAGTAACAGGAACTATTCCATAGAAACAACTTTCATCAACATATAATAACTTAATTCACCTCTGCACTGACTTCCCCTTTCAGCAGGCTTTTGGTTAATCTATAAAAAAAATAGCTATCTACTGTAGGTATTGTTGTATGATAATGTTAATGCAGCCTTTCTAAAATCTTGCCAATCATCCATGTCCAATACAAAATACAGTATGTGTAAGTATTGATTGCACACTTTTCATGATACAATCAATTCAGATGGGTAATATCAAGTCTAGCCCTACTTTTCTCAACAAATACTGTATCCTTTTTTACATGGAAATATGACACATTGCGGAAGTAAAATGAATTGAGAATGCTGTTTCAAGGTTAATTTAAGATTGATGTGGTATTACTTGAACCATCCATGAATGCTGTATCAGCATGTCAGGAGCCCAAACACGACTGCACCAGGAACTGCACATAACCGGAAAGGTATTTTTAAAAAGACGCTTTCCATCAGTGCCCAATCTATTAGGGAATATATACTCTTTTAGGGAGAAATATACACTTTTGGCACTCAGTGCACACTGTCGAAGCTCCCGGGGCCATTCTCCGCACTTATCTGTGTGAGAGGGGGAGAAACTGCTGTGATGTGCCGTGAAATCCAAAGGCTGCGGAGATCGCTTACGTTCTACAGAGGCTAATTGATTGGCAGTGGAAAACATCAACACCGCTCGGCTCTGAGGGAAAAATCTGAATGAGTGGCTGTGAGCCAGCTCCTTTTATGTCTGGGGAGTGGCATGCAAATTCCACTCGGCAAATACCATTGGCCGTTTCTCTTCGCTTCAAGGTTGAAGTGAAGCTGCCTGACAAACGGGCCTGCTGGGGGGGCGGGTGGTTCGTGGGAATTTACTCAGTGAAACCGAGCCCGCTGTATGCACTAAATTGCCTTCATCACCAGCCACGCCAGCCCCATTCCCGTAGGAATGAGGCGCGGGGGGCGGCTAAAGTGGCTTTCTCTTGTGAAGAAAGAAAGCTGTGACCATAACGTTGCCATGGCTATGTTCTCGCACTGACAAAATGAGCCATTCATAAAACTCTGCCTGTGTGGGATCGCAGCCCAGGCACGCGAGGCAGCTCGTATGACCGTCAGAAGTGGAGAGAAATTCGACCGCATCCAGGAACTACACAGGGGTGGAAAGACATATTTAAAAAGACGCATCCTGAAAAGGATGTTCAATGCTGTGTATTGCTCTTTTAGAGAAAATAAACTCTTTTTAGGAAAATAATCTCTTTTAAAAGTGCTGTCAAAGCACCCAGGAGCAAAGCTGCACTGTTGTGCAGAGAAGAAGAAAGCTGCTAATATGTGCCGTAGATCCAACAGCATATGCTCTGTAGAGATGAAGTGAATACAGCTGATCACACAACTGCTCAGCTCCGAAGGAAAAATCTGAATGGACAGACTCATTTCCCTCCCTTTATACACGTATGTCCAGGGGCGGGACATACAAATTTTGTCTGACAATTTCTCATTGGCCTTTTCTCAAGTTCAGAGATGCGCGAGGCTCTCAAGAGAGACCCCTGTTGAAGTGAGCGACAGACGGGGAACTACTGAATAAGGCTCATTATTGTTGCCTACAGGAGATAAACGATAAAATGTAATAGCTTCTCACAAGTTGGAAGAAATGATGCATACATGCTCCAGAAATATAATTATCGGCATGCAATTCTGCTACCTGTCAATCATGCTTTCAATAAATACATACAATGAAATTAATTAATAATGCTTTTAGAAATACACAGCAATGGGCCTGTTTCAATTTTCTTATTTCTCATTGCTTGCCATTGCTGCTGTGTGCATGTAACATGGGACACTGGGGCCGCAGGTTGTTGGCTGCTAATTAAAGAATAAGGTATCACCCTCTCCTTTTCTCAAGACAGGTCTGTGGATTGGTTTGCTGTATGAGCAGAATAAAAAATAGTACATTTTCTAAATATACCATGAGACTTAATTCCATCCGCTGAGCTAAGATACGAGCACCGGAATGATTAAATAATCGATCTCAGTGTGTCTTCTCTGACCAATGCATTGACAGCAGCAGGCCTTTTGAAGAGAGGAAAATTAACTATTATGTGCAACGTTAACAGTCACTCTATGTGGTAAATGATCAGCAGCAGGGATCAATTAGTCTGCAATTCTAAATTTGAGGATACTTTTATTTGAGATAAAAGACAAATATTATCTCTAAATGGCCACAGAATTGGATGCCTTGATCAACCTGCTGTGTAAATTAAATTACTCTACACTAACTCTGATCCAACTTGATCATATGATAGACCGTTTACTCAAACGCTGTGAATAAATGAATAAATTGTTTTCTAAATCGGTATTTCCTTCTGGTTTTCCAGTAAAATATCTAAACATCCTTAAGACAAGATACAGAACAATTACATTATTAAGTCTTGTTTTCAGAGAAATCTAACAAAATTGACTTAGTAAAAACTGCCAATTTCTCCTTGGGGAAAGGTTACATAATAATAATAATAATAATAATAAAACAAAAAATACAAGCACATTTATTTTCTAATTTTGGCAGAAGTTACTAAATTATATTGCCCCGTATTTCAGCTGGGAAACTCCCACCACTGACAGATGCTCAAAGTGCTCAAAGTGTCCTGTATTGAAGGCATTGTGAGCTGTTTTAAAGCCTTAAGCCCCCTGGATGGATGACCAAAGACTTGGAGGGGACCAACCCCTGAAATGTACTTTTATTGCATCTTTTGTAAATGAAAGTGAATGGTAATTAAGGTTAATATTCTGCCATACATCTCCTTTTGTATTCATCAGAACAGAAGAAAGTTTGGAGCAACATGAGGGTGTGTAAATAATGATAGAAATGTCCTTTAGTTTAGAAGTAATTAAGTTGCTGTTTCCTGAGCTTGCCTTGGTTTATTTAATAGTAAATATTTTCAACCGTCTGTCATCATCTAATTGTTTAATATTTGTGTAAGAATGCCAATAGTAGTCTACTAAATGTCAATTATCAGTCCAATAACTGATGGTCATTAGATGCTATTTGTTCTTTTATACAGTACAATTATTGGTGGCAAGTCATAAATTTGTATTTGGTTTATGGTAAAAGATTGGCAAATCCAGAGGCCACTGGCCTTCTGCTCTGTCATCACTCACAGTAATCTGTCTCTCCCTCACTGTGAAACATTTGTATCTTCTAATTACTCTGAACAGTGGCAAGAATGACCTTTATAGGTCAAGACTCTGCTACACAGGATCATTGGAGAAAGTTATGGCAGGCGGGGGCACTTGTGATAATTATCAAAGATATTTGTGCATTCATCTTTTTTGTGTGTACACAATTCGTTTGTCATGTTTAAATGAGTTTGCCTGTGTTTGTGTGTGCGCCACAATTAAATACAGTATACTGTGGTCCAAAAGCCTGACCACTGGTAAAAATGATTCTATTTTGCATTATTCTGAAAATTCTGCAAATTCACTAAACAGTTGCAAGATTTTAGCAAAAAAACGTAGCGAATTCTTAGTCATTAACCAACTACGATTCAGTTTAACCATGCTTTATCTGCTCCGGTATAGTGCTGCAACATTGCATATTTAAATTATGTCATTGTCGTTCTTTTCAGCACAGACACGCCTTCTTTCTATGTAAATTACTGTAGGTTTATTAAAGATTTGCCTGCCACAATTATCACTGACTGTTACTGCTTGTGAAAAGAAGGTGGTAACTTAAATTTAGTTTGAAAGATATGTTTTTGTACATTTTCTTGTGATCATGGCAACAACAATTCGTCAAATGATGATGAAGTCAAGTCAAGTCAATTTTATTTGTATAGCAACTTTCACAACACACATAGTTTCAAAGCAGCTTTACAGAAGATCAGGCATTAACAGAAGATAAAACTGAAATGTCTATAATGTCGATGAATCATCATTGTGTAATTAGATAAAATACGATTGTTAATCATGTTTAAAAATAAGTAATTAAATAATAATTGTATTAATAACCCCAGTGAGCAAGCTGAAGGCGACTGTGGCAAGGAACACAAAACTCCATAAGATGTTGGTTAATGGAGAAAAATAACCTTGGGAGAAACCAGACTCACTGTGGGAGCCAGTTCCCCTCTGGTTAACATCATGAATATAATGTAAATATTACTTATGTATAGTTCAAGTCATGGTTTAAAATGATTAAACTAAGTGTTAAGGGTCAGTGTTTAAACATCGATTTTGTATGAACTGTAAGATTAATGACCAATGTCTTTGAAGTCCATCCAGGATTAACTGCAGAAGTTCACATAGATGCAATTGTCCTTGTTAATTGGCTGATGAAGGCTTTTGTTGGCAATTGTTAGTCTATGCATTACATTTCAAGATTGTAGTCCATCAATAGACCCAGATGATCAGGCAGAGATCAGGGATGTGAAACGCAGTTCAACCTGGCCAGTAATTTTGGTGAGGTTCGGTGTGGTCCATCCTAAATCCAAGGTTCAGACAATGGCATATGAAGTATCCCATGTCTAGTTCATCCTCAGAAGTCCATCATAATAGACTGAAGTGATGTTTGGCTAGCACCGGCTGCATTTAGTCATCATCATTCAGCGACACGTAGCAGTAAAGTCCAACACGAAGCAGGAATGGTGCTGAATCCAGCCGGTTCTGGTGACCTCAGGATAGGAGTCCCAAGGTTGAGACAGGGAAACAAATAAAATAATATAAGCATAGATGCCATTAAATTTATTGCAGAGTTATAAATCATGATCAATGTTTCTGGTTTCTGGTTCAGGCAGACCCGACTAAAGCAGCATAATTGTGGGATGGAGGATAAATTAGGTGTATGCCTGGCTAAATAGATGAGTCTTTAGTCTAGACTTAAGGGAGGGAGTGTGTCTGCATCTTGAATAGTGTTAGGGAGACTATTACATAGATTAGGAGCCAAATATGAAAAGGATCTACCTCCTTTAGTGGATTTTGATATTGATAGGAACTATTAACAGGTCGTAATGAACATGATGGAATATAGCGTGGTAGAAGGTCACTTAAGTACTGCGGAGCTAGACCATTCAAAGCTTTGTACGTAGTTAACAGAATTTTAAAATCAATACAACATTTAACAGGTAGCCAATGTAACGATGATAAAATGGAGCTAATATGATCATATTTCTTGGTTCTATTCAGCACTCTGGCTGCTGCATTTTGAACCAATTGAAGTTTATTTATTGATCTTGCTGGACATTCTCCCAGTAATGCATTACAATAATCTAGTCTTGAGGTCATGAACGCATGAATTAGTTTTTCGGCATCAGCAACAGAGAGCATATGCCTTAATTTAGCAATATTTCTTAGGTGGAAGAATGCTGTTCTACAAACATTGATTATTTGATTTTCAAAGGACAGATTGGTATCAAATATAACACCTAAGTGCTTCGCTGTTGAAAATGATGTAACAGTACATCCATCGAGAGTCAAATTATATTGCAGTGGCTTATTTTTTGAGTTTTTTGGTCAAATAATTAGTAGTCAAAATTGAGTAGAAGGAAATTTCTGGCCATCCAATATTTTATTTCATGAAGTGACAGAGCAAAGCATTATAACCTGTCGTATATCCAGTTTCATGGTGTAGACAAGCAATTTAAGCATCATAAAGAACTGATTTCCTGGATCACCCTCATGATGTATATATTCACAGCTGTAATCAAGCTATGGAGTGTGTAATCAAGCTACAGTCTACAAAGTGATTTTGTTCAGAAGCCACAGCATATCTCTCTTTTCTCAGATGCTGCAGCATACTGTCTAATGCTAAGCAGCAACAGCGTGTGTGCGTAAAGCAGATCTAGTCTGCCCAGACCAAATCTACTCCAATGTCATTTACATCAATGAAAACTACTTTTATAAACTACTCAGAGAGTTATCCTAAAGGAACTTTGTACACCAATCAACCAGCCTGATCTCATGAAAATAATGTGACTGTGAGAACATTTTTTCCTCAAATGATATTAGATGATTCCTTACACACATTGCAGTAGATCTAAGTTAAAATGTTCACTGAATTGTGCTAAAAGCGATAAAAAAACTGACCTCCCTATAGCAAACTTTAAACCTAAACCTAACCGTATCATATAAAGCAAATATGAGGTAAAAAAAAACAAAAAAATAACAGATGAGGTTTTAAAGGTTAATGAACTATTGAGTTTCAAATCAACAAAACCTACCTCCCTACCCTAAACCTAAACCCAAGCGATTGTGTCAAAAAAGCAAATGTGAGATGTAAATACAATTGCTGAAACAACCACGACTTTTTGTGGTGATTCTATGACACTTTTTAGGACTCTTCAGAACTCCCGAATCTCTCATTATAATATTTTGTTCCTTCGCTTCACAAACACAATTTGATCATGTTCAAACCAGCTTATTAATTTAGTTGGTTATGTAATGCATTAAAATATATCACCTTACAAGTCATGCACTATAGTAAAAGGGATTAGATGTTATAACATATGTGGTATTGTGTGAGAAACAGGGTGAGAAATGTTTATGAACTGACAACAATTTTCTTCATGATTTGTGTAAAAGTTAATAAAATCATTTGTTATTGTAGCGCCTCTAATTTCTCCAGGAAAGTGTTGTGATGCCGTGATATGTATAACTAATGATATGATTCTATGAGTTGTCTCTGCATATTAAGCTGGGATAGGAGAAAGTAATTTTACCATATTACAAATTTTGGGTCCTATTTTAATAGCGTTAGCATTACGCGCAGCACTATGCCATAAGTCATAAGTCCAGAGTCAGTGGGCATTGCCATGACATTTTGGTATTTTCGTGTATGCATGCGCTGAGTCTAGGTTTGATGAAATTGTATGCGCAATGCGCAAATTGGCTTAATTAGGTGCAGTTTAATTCTGAGGTTTTCTCAGGTCATTCCACCATCTGCATTCTATTATATAGTTCATTCCCTTAAGCACCAGCGATATAAACCAAGACAGCACATTCATAAGAAGCTGGTAGTTTGAATGGACTGTATGCCATGAATAAGAAGATGTGTCCTTGATGATTGTTGGGCATTTTTCTATGACAGTGACATGCTCCTTTTATACACATGAAAAATATGATTCTCCTCAGAATTTGGATGTAGGCTCCATTAAATTACAGAGAATGTATGAATTATTAATCCATTTCATCTACTGATACACAGGGTTGGGGAGTAACGAAAAATATGTAATGGGAATAAATATTTAAAATACAAAATATAAGTAACTGTGTTCCACTACAGGTACAATTTAAATCATTGGTATTTAGAATACAGTTACATTCAAAAAGTATTTTGATTACTGAAGAGATTACTTTGCATTTTATTGTCATTTGTTTCATTTAATATTTTGTCCTTTCAGATGGAAAACATTTATACATATATATGATGCGATCCAAAGTGAATTTGAACAGCGGTGAAAACATTTCTTATAATGTTACATTGATACGAGCAGTTGCTCCTCAGTTTGAAGTAAGTTTGGAGCAGAAGAAACAGAAATAAACTTACGCTAAGCTAAAATGCTATTTCTAGCTATTTTACAAGCATGTTAACAGGCACAATCATATTGCTTTATCAAGAAAATTCAAGTTGGATCAATAAGTTCTTTTTTCTACAAAGACCTTTGATATTATGGCAAAAATCATATTCTTGACAATAATTTTTGTATTGTTTTCATGTAAATATATCTAAAAGTCCTTAAAACAAGATCAGTTTGATTTATCTTGTTTTAGAAACAACACTGCATAAGATATTCAGGATTTCAGAGAATGTATTTTTAACATGTGTATTTTTACCAATTCCAAATATTTTACCCCCTCCTTCTACTTCTTCCTACAACCCGTTTTGCAGTGACTTAAAAATCACTCTATGAAAAAAGGTGGAAAAATCCCTTTAGGACTACAAAGTATACCATTAATACAATTGTAAATATAATAATAATAACAATTGTAAAATAAACCATGGCCTATGCATAACACAAATATCATAATTTTTTGTTTCATATAAGGCGACTACAACGCTGGTGGTCAGGGACATAATTTCATGTTCTGCTATATTTTTAGAATTTGAACATGATCTTTATTACCACTTGCTGGTGGAATCTCCAAACTGCAAATGCAGAAACTGAGTTAAACTTTGCGCTAAATTAAGACATGGTTTTCAAACGTCTTAGCGAAATGACCTATTTCTCAGGAAAATAGCAAATTGTGCTTTGCGCCACTTCATTATCATACAATACACTCACAATTTGCTCGCATACACCCTCAGATAGCGCAAATACTCCAACTTGCACTTTGCATGGCACAAAAATTGCTATTAGAATTAATGCTCTCACGAAAATTGGATAAGACATTGCACGCGGTCATTGCACAAACTGCTATGCCTTGCAGTCTTCAAAAATAGAGCCCTTTACATTGAAGCATTTGTATTGATCTGTAATCTGTAGTGATTACAAATGACGAGCCAGATGACTAAATACTAAGAAATATTGACAGTTATGTGGGTGTGTGTGTCTATGTGTGTGTGTGTGTGTGTGTGTGTGTGTGTGCATGGATCTTGTGTTTGTCCATGCACAAATTGTGTACATAAAAGCATTTGCCATGACATTTCCAGAGCCAAGTACTTTACATCACGAAAATCAGCATCAAACTGTACACATTTGTGAATTTGTAATGTGAGAAACACCAGTGATTTGAACGTCACTGCCAATGTTTTCTGTGTGGTCCCCTCCACCTCAACAGCCTTCTGGTAGGGACTGTTTAATGAGTGCGTCACTGGGCCATGGTGAAAGGCCAAGAGCCTTTGTAATTATTGTGATTAAAAAGAGTGGCAATCAAGGGCCAACCCAAACTCTCTCTCTCTCTCTCTCTCTCTCTCTCTCTCTCTCTAACACCACAGTGTCACCACTGCATGGGGGATCTCCGCGAGACACTAAAGAGTGTGGCTGTGTGCTATGAGTGTGTGTGTGTGTGTGTGTGTGTGTGTGTGTAGGTGAAGTACATGAAGAGTTTGAAGGGGCAGCACCATCTGTCAATTTGTACAAGTTGTCAGGATGACAGCTACACGCACACGTATACACACACCCAGTATTAATTAGCTCATTCTTCATGTCATACAGCATTAACGTTTTGGTTACTGTCATAACCTCCATTCTCTGATTGAGGGAACGAGACGTTGTGTCAATGTAGTGACACTAGGAGTTGCTTTTGGGAACCCCAAACTCCACTCCTCTGATCTTTGAGAAAAGGCCAATGGGAATTGGCAAGTGTAATTTGCATGTTTAAAAGGAGCTGGCTCGTATTCAGGTTCTGCGCTGAGGAGCCGAGACAGAATCCCAGACATTTCAGCGGGTAGCTCAGCGTTGTGGCAAGAGGGGCACAACATCTCATTCTCTCCATCAGGGAACGGAGGTTACGACAGTAACCAAGACGTACCCTATCTGTCACTCACTTGACGTTGTGTCGATGTAGTGACACTAGGGTTCCTTATACAAAACGCCACAACCAGCTGAACTCTGTTACGTGGACTGGCAGTGCAGGTGCAGGCAGACCACTACGTGCATCGTACCAAGTGCACCTGGCCCCGACGTAACCTTCCCCAACAAAATATAAAATCATTAAGCTGGGGTCATATGTGTCAGCATTGGGGGTGGAGGGTGTGGTGGGTGTTGTCCTTCCCAAGGGGAAAGACACCGCAGAGACCACATCCTGCCCGAAGGGGAAGTAACGTGTGGAGAATACATCACATGGACTTACCGACCGGCAGAATCGCATGTGGAAGAAGTCCCACGGTAGGTCCTACCTGGAGGGGAGGATCTCTATAAACACGGTGACTGGTGACAGAGGGAGCTCTGCCCAATGAAGATGCAGATTTACCAACAGGGAAACGCGGAAAATATATGTAATAAATGTGTTACTTATCACATATTCTGAATACGATTAATTGTTCAAAATAACACATTAATTTGACAGCTTTAGTATTATTGTATCAGAGCAAGCAAAGGCTGGTGATTAGTGTGTAGTGGAGTGGGAAAATGCACACACGTGAAAGTAATGTAAAGTTAAGTTGACCTGTCAGATTTGTTAATGCTGATGAGGGCTAGTTCTTGCACTCAGAAATGATGCTGTCATTTTTCTTAGTTACGGTGCAACCTTGACAGTGGTTAAGGCAGAGAGACTTCATGTTCCTCTATTTTAGCTGCAGGGCTTCCTGCAGGTTGGCCACGCATACATGTTTGAGCTTGTTTATTCCAAGATGGGCAACACCTACATGTGTTGGTTAATTTACAAATGTCAAATTTTCAGTTCATTTTTGGGTGTTTCTTGTGGACTTTTACATGGTCAGTAATTATTATAATTTTTTTCTATCAATAATTTATAAGAAACAGCAGATATATGGAAGTGACGGTGAATGGCGGAAATGTTGTGCTGGTTAGAATGTGAGAACAGACATTGTGCAAGAGACCTCCTGGTTTTGTTCATCAGTTGAGAATTCTTTGGGATGATTATTTATTTTCTTTGTTTTCTTGACACATATTTCTCATATTTCATCTCTAACATGCTATTCACTGGAAAATTTGGCTCCTTGTTGAGCCAGAACACTAACTTTTCATAAAACCATTAGAGACAAAATTGTTGGTCTTTGTGGGCTGTAGGACATTCATATTTCACACTTGTGAAATAATGTTCACACAATAAACTCAATGGCTGATATTTATTTCATCGTTTAGATTATCATCAAAGTTTTTAAAACATTTTTTTTTTTTTTTGTAATAATGATGATTGACTTTCAAAGTTTAATATAGAATGTCTGGGTCTGGAATGAGGGTAAAATATAAAAATCAACACATACATTATAAAGGAATTTGAAAATCAACAGAATGATTGATGATGGTGTGTAAAAAGTTTCTAAGACAGTTTTAATGTGATCTTAAGAAAAATTTGAAATCTGTTAATTCTATTAAAATCAACCCCTGGGACATAAAAGTGCTATAGTTGAAAATAAACCTGTTTAGAGCTAACATAGCATATTTTTAGCCATGTAATGTGTTCATTTATAGAATTTCTAAATTTGAAAGATCAAGTGGGCTACCTAAAGTAAATAACTACAACTAGTTATGTTATGTTATTACCCAATTGTAGCCATCTCAATATGCTGAATTTCTCAGTGGCTATTTTCTGCCCTGTGTACTTTTAAGTAAATTAATCAAAGTTATGCTCTAACCAGGGGCGTGTTGAAATGTGTGGCATGGGGTGGCCCTGGCTGAAAATCACCACCTGGATTGACCACCCCAGGTCCCACCCCAAATTCTGAAGTATGACTGGTCATTTCCCATATCGGAAGAGGGCCTTCAATACAACCAGGTAGGACCATGTTGGTTTAAATCTGAGCGGGAAGCAGTGTCAAAAAATGACTTGGACTTGGGGGAAACACTGCAAACAGTCATCCAAAATAAAATATAGCCTAAACGTGCACTGTAGATAGCACTGAATGTCACATGATCTGTGAGGCCGAGACACTGAATTATGCGGGCTGAACAATATAAGGTGATGGAACATTTCACTATAAACAATAGTTCCACTCACTGCAAACATCATACAACAACCAACACTATGATCAAGCCTCCCATCACCAGTGCTTGAAGTAAACAGCTCAGGACTGGACGCTCATTCTGGACGCCTTTTGTCCCATTAATCAGTAGCCTAATGTTTTACAAAACTGATCATTGACGTGCTTTGTGTTTTTTCTGTCATGAGAAACTTGCAATGAAAAATCAATGAATTGTAAATTCCCGCAGTCTCAGAAGTGCTTTTTTCACTGTACTAAACTTTCCCTTCACCGCCCCCTAGGCAGGATGGGATTGTTATTGCATTGAACAGCACATGTCAAGGTAATCAAATAACAAAAAAATTGTCCCCTTCCTAATATCAATCCTCTGACACCGTCAGTAAAATCACAACACAGTTCAAACGAGCCATGTGACGACATAAATGTTCATACAATGATGTGAGCCAATATAATAATTAATAGAGCTTCTCATTGATTTTAATCCCGTTTGTAACGGTCATATCAGTAATATTTCTCTAATTTTTACATACTGCGCTACAGTGTCAGTGCAAGATTTCAGTGTTTTATCTTTATCTATCTGGAAGCACTTTAATTATTGTTGTTTAGTTTCTGAAGTCTCTGAAGTGGATGTTGAAAAATTATAAGGCTGGCTGTTTTTTTCAAGCATTTTATTCTGTAAATCATTTTGTTTTTAAAGAGAAATAAATGATTGTGTTTTTTGTTTGGAAAAGTGAAGCCCCACATTTTGGGACATATTTTCCTGGAGTATAAATAAAATGACATAATGATAACAGATTGACCATCTTTTTAATTATAGAGTATGCATTATAATCACCAGATCAGTTGTATTTTGGCAAATATTCCTATCAATTTATTCCAAAATCCTAGAATATACTCAAGTTTAATGTTTCAAATTAATCAGCACAGCTACAGTAGATACATTTTCAGACAGATCAATAACGTATGATGCACCCAGCTCTGTGATTAATACAGCCATTGCTTAAAATCATGTTTTGTAGTTTACAAAATGTATAGGCCCATCAATTTTTTAATTTTCAGAAATTTTCTTGTTCATAGCTTATGTTTACAGTATGCCCTTTCATAATGTAATGCATTCAGTTTTAATTAATCTAGCCTAGTACATCTCTTAAGAAAAGTATTTATAAAAAAAGAGATCAGAAAACAGTTTTAATATCAAGTGGATTAAGTAAGTTTTAAAAAAAAGATCTACTTTTGGCAATCCCAAAATATGGCTATATTGAGGACACAAAACTGAAATCTGTGTATAATAAGATCAAGAAATATCATTAGTATCATCTTAACTGTCTCAAAATAAAAATTTAAAATACGTGATAGAATTACACGACACCACAGTAGCTTAATCTCTCCAAAACTGCACAAACCTGTGTGCGCTTCATGCCACCCTTGAATGAGTCTGTGCCCCACATGGGCCACCCCAGTCAAAAAAGTCTGGACATGTCACTGGCTCTTACAAGTAATGACAAGTATAAATGATGCGTAATGTAGGCCACTGAACCTCTGAGCGTGTCATGCAAATAGATACAAATTATATCTGCTATGCCTAAAAAAAACGAACTAATGACTTTTGCAAAAAGTTAATCAGATAATAACATTTAGGGATGTTTTTGGTTTCCTCCTATGCTTAGTTATGATATATTAGGATTATTACAACAAAAAGCAGTTACCTATAGTTCATCACTGGAGTATTTGAATAGACCTTCCTTTCATGAGGGCATCCTACTGAATTATTTCAGCCTAAAATCAAAAAAAAAAAAAAAATGTAATGCTAAAATACACACACAACTAATGAGTGTAAAACCCAAAGCTAATCAACTCTTGTTAAGCCTCAGTAATCACAAATTGTCCATTCCTAATCATTTTGCCATCGTAATGATAAAATGAACAATTCAGCAATATGTCTGACAGGCTCTGACCCTCCAAAATGCAATCAGGAGCAATTAATGTGCTAAAAAAAAAAGAAGAAAAATAGGATTTTAATGCTGAATCGAGTGATGTTCATAAATCAAACTCTGCTGACACAGGGATGCTTTATTCGGCACAGCTAAGCAAAACAAGTCTGGGGCAGGTGCTCAGACACACGCAACAATTGTTGAGTGTGCTCTAATTCCTGATGAATGGATACAAGCTGTAGAGTAAACAATTATAGCCCTGTGGCACAGGAAACGTTGATGAGTACACATACATTTGTTCTTACCATCATTGAAATGTTGATGAATCCGAATTATTCTAATGAGGGAGTGTGTGGCAAGTTAGTGAGCTTTACGCACAACCTCTCCTGTACAGCCATTTGTCACTCTTTGCAAACATACTGTATCCTAATGTGTGCCATTAGCCCCGATCACAGATGCATCCAGGTAAATTACAGGAAAATCATCGGGTTGCCTTTACTGGTAAATGTACCACATGTGCTGTTCACACATACTATCAGTATGGAAATTTATAGGTAATGATACAACTTTTCTCATTAAAGGAAATTGCCAGAGCAAAATATACCTGTACTTTTCAGGTAATTTTCTGGAAAAGGCTGTATGTGTGAAAAGGGCTAAAGGTACATTTCCAGTGCAAAATTTACCAGTATTTTCACACATGACCTCTAAACTGAAAAATGCAGTAAATTTACTGTAAACGGCTGTACTTACTGAAAGAGGCTAATGTTAAAATGAGTTGAAACACAATAAACACCTTTTAGTAGGCCTTGGTTAATGGTTAGTGAATCAAACTGATTGAGATCTGATCAGTGTCTGTTTACATTTATTTTAAAAGCACTCATTAACTCTTCAATGCTTTATAGATCACAAGAGACAGGGGCACACAATGGCATTCAACCAGTGGTGAATTCTCAGGGCCAGCAAAGCCTTCTCTGTTGGCCTAACATACCAAATAAATTAATATTTTTTATCCTTTCATTCTTAATCACCTTTTTGCCTATGTATTTTTAATTGCCCTGTCACAAATTGCATGCCGAAGCAGCGTGTGAGTCTGAGCTCCACCCCACTAAGCCTTCAGAATTTCAAATTAATCCCTCAACAGTGCAAGTGAATAGACATCAAAAGTCAGATTGTCAGATTCTTGAGCCAGTCAGATTGATTAATTTGTTCTTGGTGGGTGTGATCTCGAGGCCATCTAGCTGGCCTTGAGTGATGCAATCACACTTTAAGTGATGTACGTAATTCGAAAGCGAAGAGCATAAGATCAAGCTGTCTGACGAGTCGCCTGTCATCACTGCCGTTATCACCAATAAGAAAGAGATCCTTATGGATTTAAAAACACAAGATGTTCTGTTTGACCGTTTGATTGTTTAATTTATTAAACAGGAAAGTAGGGCTGATTTTCACTTTCCAGTATATTGGTAAGTGCTTTTTGAATTGTTATAGCAACATTAGGAGTTTTCTAAGTGTAAATTATGCTTGCTTGAGCATTCAGTGTTGATTCTGGTTTTGAAAAGTAATGCTGCGTTCCATTCAACTTGGAAAGTCGGATTTTCCAAATTCCTACTAGGAAAAGTGAAATGGAATGCAACTTAAAGTCAGAATTACAACTTGGAAGCTTGTGTATAAATTCTCAACTCTGATTTCGCAGAAATGCAGGTGTGTGACGTCTCACAAACATGTCGACTCTCAGGGAGATTACAAAGTAAGTGATAATCATTCACTTTATTAAATAATATCGATAAATGAGTCCAAGTTTCCACATTACATGATATTAAAGCTTGTTTAACAAACGCCTGCAGAAACAGGTGTATAAAACATTGTAAATTTTAAAATCTCTCTTGATAATAGTACACATGCAACATAAATGCTAGCGCTGCAGCATTGTTTATCATTTGGGTTGCTAGGAGACATCTCTAATGAGAGTCAAACAATGGAAAAGCTGACAGGAGCATTGCAGTTTTGTTTCCTTAAAAGTCATCTTCCGAATATCAGGGAATGGAATGCATTTATGGTCGGAGATCTGAGATATCAAGTAGGAATATTCCTCATCCAACTTGAATAGAACACAGCATAACCGTGTACCCTGACGAAACAAAATGTAGAGCAAGCAACATTTAAATCGCAATTATTATTTAATTGATTTTTCTAGGTATTATAAACCTCCTTGGTAGATTCATATGAAAAATTATGATTTTTGAATGTATATTCAGGAGACGTTCATCTCACAAAACATTCATGCTGCATTTAAAATTAGGCTTGCTTGGGGGCCTGGGTAGCTCAGCGAGTATTGATGCTGAATACCACCACTGGAGTCGTGAGTTCGAATCCATGGTATGCTGAGTGACTCCAGCCAGGTCTCCTAAGCAACCAAATTGGCCCGGTTGCTAGAGAGGGTAGAGGGGTAACCTTCTTGTGGTTGCTATAATGTGTGGTTCTCGCTCTCGGTGGGGCGTGTAGTGAATTGTGCATGGATGCCGCGGAGAATAGCGTGAAGACTCCACGGTGATGCGCTCACTAAGCCATGTGATAAGATGTGCGGATTGATGTCTCAGATGCGGAGGCAACTGAGATATGTCCTCTGCCACCCGGATTGAGTCACTACGCCACCACGAGGACTTAGAACACATTGGGAATTGTTCATTCCAAATTGGGGAGAAAAAGGGGAGACATTTTTTTTTTGCCTTGCTTGAGCATTAAGTGTCATTTCAAGTTTTGGCTTTCGTGCATGGACATGTTTATAAAATGTTGATTTGTATTATTAGTTAGCCTCGACATAATGTATGATGCCCAAAGCCATAGGGTGTCTTATTCATTGTGAAACTGTGTTTTCTTAATGGCATGAATCACAATGAAGTCCTAGACCATAAATGCACGGGCCTCCACTGCATTCAACTGTAAATATGTGTACTAGCTTGATGGTGGAATGCTAAGAACCTAATGCCCTTATTTCCCTCTTGTGCACTGTACCATTAAATATAAAAGGGCATATTAGAATAACAATTATAAATTTAGCCATCTCAGCCTAGGATCATTGCTAAACTTTGAAGAGACCTGTGTAAGCTTAGCCATCATAACCTATGCTAATACATGTAAAAATTTGATGATTATATGCATGATTGTGCTAATTTCATGCTTGCATTCTAACACACATGCTTAGCAATGAAAGTGTGAGTGTAAAACCCAAAGCTAATTCATGCTAATTACTCTGGGTTTACAATTTTAGCCTGCATTGCATAACAAATAGGAATTCAGGTATGCAGCGCTTTTCCATTGGGATACTTTTTACCCAGCTGAGGAAGAGATAGCATGCACGGTAGCTAAACTCAGAATCAAGCTAGCTGGTATCACCACTTATGAAAACATTTTGCTGATCCTACATCACATTCTGAACTAGTGTAATAAATGAGATCTTTACATCCTCAGACTGGTTGTGTTGGCCAGTCAATATGCATTTATCATATTTGTCACACATTATACCTATATATAGTGAAATTCTTTTTTTCTGCATATCCCAACTAAGCTGGGGTCAGAGCACAGGGTCAGCCATGACACTGTGCTCTTGGAGCAGGTAGGGTCAATGGCCTTTCTCAAGGACCCAACAGTAGCATCTTGAGCCCCCAATCTTTTGGTCTGTAGCCTAGAGTCTTAACCATTGAGCCACCACTGCACCTTGGCAATGAAAGCAATGGGGCATTTGAACCTTTAGGGTGGGAAATAGTTTATCTCTTTGTTTGACCAGGAGGTCCAGATGGGTTGTTTTTCCATCTGACTGGTAGCACAAGGAAAATCTAGCCCCCCCCCCCCCCCCCCCCCCCATCTGTCTTTATGACAAATTACCTACTTGCCTTTATTTAATATCCAAAAGCTAGAGCCTATTTTAAAATATATCAGAATTACAACAGTGACTGAAAGAAGAATAACTGATTAAACTGTCCCTTCTATACAATTTTGCTTTCAGTCATTTGTGTAATCCTGCACAGAAAATTTTACCATGCAGAAGAAAAGCAATATATTCAGTCATTACACCCAAAATTGAACATTCCTAGCGAGCTGTAATTTGATAGTGCTATATGTTATGTGCTGCTGAGCATGAGTGAATTTGGAAACACATTGTTTATTGAGTGCTCTTATTTTCCACTGTGTTCCACAAAAAATGTGCCAGATAATTGTGAACAGCCGCAGAGATGTGACACATCATCACACAATCAGTCATTCAGTTTGTTCTATGGTTATCTGCTTAACTCTGACAACATTTTATTATGTAGTTCACATCGTTCCAATGTGCTTCAAGGCCACCACCATCATCCCCATGCCAAAGAAGTCTTCAATGTCCTGCCTCAACGACTACCTTCTCGTCGCACTCATACCCATCATCAAGTGCTTCAAGTGGCTCGTCATGAGGCACATTAAGACCCAGCTGCCCCCCTCACTAGACCCACTGCAGTTCATGTATCGTCCAACCATTCAACAGACGACGCCATTGCCACCACCTTCCATCTGGCCCTCACCCACCTAGATAAAAAGGACTCATACGTTCGAATGCTGCTCATAGACTTCAGCTCAGCATTCAACACAATCATTCCTGAGCACCTGATTGGAAAGCTGAACCTGCTGGGTCTGGACACCTCCCTTTGCAACTGGATCCTGGTCTTCCTGACTGGGAGACCTCAGTCAGTTCGGATCGGTAACAGCATCTCCACCACCACCAAACTGAGCACTGGGGCCCCCCAGGTCTGTGTGCTCAGTACACTGCTGTTCACTCTGCTGACTCACGACTGTGCAGCAATGCACAGCTTGAACCACATCATTAAGTTCGCCGATGACACGACCATGGTGGGTCTCATCAGCAAGAACGACGAGTCAGCATACAACAACCTGTCTCTGAATGTGGACAAAACAAAATAGATGGTTGTTGACTTTAGGAGAGCACAGAGTGACCACTCTCTGCTGAACATCGACTGCTCCTCTTTGGAGATCGTCAAAAGAACCAAATTCCTTGGTGTTCACCTGGTGGAGAACCTCACCTGGTCCCTCAACACCAGCTCTATTACCAAGAAAGCCTAGCAGCATCTCTACTTTCTTCGAAGTCTGAGGAAAGCACATCTCCCACCCCCCATCCTCACTACATTCTAAAGAGGGACTATTAAGAGCATCCTGAGCAGCTGCATCACTGCCTGGTTTGGGACTTGCACCGTTTCGGACCGCAAAGCCCTGCAGAGGATAGTGAGGACAGCTGAGAAGATCATCGGGATCTCTCTTCCCTCCATCAAAGACATTTACAAAAAACACTGCATCCGCAAAGCAACCAGCATTGTGGATGACCCCACACACCCCTCAAACAAACTCTTCACCCTCCTGCCGTCTGGCAAGAGGTACCGAAGAATTCGGGCTCTCACGGCCAGACTGTGTAACAGCTTGTTCCATCAAGTCATCAGACTGCTCAATACTCAGAGACTGGACTGACACACACACACACACACACACACACACACACACACACACACGTGTCCTGAGTTGCACTTTAATTATTGTCACTTTATACCTGGCTGCTATCTCAATAAATAATATGTGCATAGAACACTATCCCATAGTATGTTATGTTTACATTTGGCATTTTTAGAAACTGTCATCTTTTTGCATTACTGTGTACTGTTGGCATGCACTCTCTCACTGTGCCTATTGTCCTGTTAAGTTTTAGTAATTTATTGTACTGTCCCGTACTTTTTGTACATGTTTGCACATGCACTTTATATAGGTATGTTATTTAGTCTGTGTAGCCTCATGTGGTTCTGTGTTTGTCCTATGTTGTTTTATGTAGCACCATTGTCCTGAAGGAACATTGTTTCATTTCACTGTGTACTGTACTAACGACAATAAAAACCACTTGACTTGACTTGATTACCCAAATGTATTCAAGTTGTTATTCAGGTCACAGTATTAATTTCCAGGTTGCCAGGTCACAGTGAGTCATACATTTTCCCCATGATGATTCCCTGGAATTATCTCTTCATATATCTCAACACAACTTTGTTAAAGTTAGCCGCAGGGTAATTTTAAGGGGGTTGCACATTGGACGCATCTGGCAGATGACAGAGCACAGTATCAAATTTGAAACAATTATTTTCTATAAAGGTACACACACCGCTGTCACTACCTGCCGTATATCGGTGGCACCTAGCTACGACTCCGGAGGCTGCTCAAAATTCTGCAGCGCCACTGAGTGCAACTTGCATAGCTTTTCTTTAAATTCAACCCAAATCATTATCATGGGACATATTTACTCTAGCAATAATTGTATGATACAGTATATTGTGTATGTGTCTTTCATATAGCCTACACAATGTATTTTCACTTACAAGTATGTCTTTTTGTGGTTTGACAGCTTGAATAAAACCCATTCAAGGTACATAATAAACGTCAACATTTTTTAATCGTTCAGTTTTTGCAGTTACACCAGTTTCAATAACCTGAAAACTTATCAATGTCACTTTGTTAATTTTTGAAATTCAGAAAAAAGAGTTCATCATTCATCAATGTACCACTTGGAGGCTGAGAACTTGTCACCTACAAAAGTTAAAAGTTCAAGAACACAGCTCAAGTTATCACTCTCGCACACACTTTCTTTTTCTGTTTTAGATGATGTACCTGTCACATTTCTCCTCTCTTTCCAACAGAAAATCTCTGAGGGGGCTGTTTTTCTAACACGCTGTGGTGAAGTCATGTAACACTTGCATATTTCAGTTAAAAAAAAAAAAACAAACCGACCACATGCAAGAGTGATGCTATGCAGACCCAGTATGACAGATTGTGGTTAGTCTGCTACAGTACATACTGGTGTTGGATTTGAGTTCACCTTAGTCGAGTCTGAGTTCAAAAAGGGCCAAGTCGGACTCAAGACTGAGTCCATAAGAGGCAGAATGGAGTTGAGTCCAAATGAATCAGTTCAAGAATCTGAATTAAAATTGTAACCATAAACTCAACATTAATATTTTAAGTGTGTAAATTCCGTTCTCCGTCTGTCGCTCACTTCGACGTTGTGTCGAATGTAGCGACACTAGGCAACTTTCTTGAAGGACTCGGTTACCTCTGAACTTGAGAAAATGCCAATGAGAATTTGGCAGACAGAATTTGCATGTTCCTCCCCCGGACATACGGGTATAAAGGGAGGGAATCATGCATCTGTTCATTCAGGTTTTACACTGAGGAGCCGAGAATAAGGTTCGGCCATTGCAGTGGTTTGGTCCAGCGTCATGGCCGGGAGGACACAACATCTCATTCCCTCCATCAGGGAATGGAGGTTACAAAATTAACATAGACATTTCCCGTCTGTCGCTCACTTAGACATTGTTTGAATGAAATGACACTAGGGGTCCTATTCAATCATGCCATGAGCTGAACAGTGTATGTGAGCTGCTGACGCAGGTGCGGGCAGGCATTTGCATGCCAAAGCAACAGGCTGCGTCAGACTGCACGTACCCTTCCCCAACAGCCCATAAAAATCGTCATAAACATTTTAGGTTCCTGGCATCCCGGAGGGGGGGAACAAAGCGATGTGCCAAGAATGGGAGCAGGCTGAGCCAGCCATGCCTTTTCTCTCTCTACTTTTCTCACATAGTTAAAGTGACTGGGGCCATTTTAACGCTATCACATGCATCGGGGAAGGCGTTCTTTTCCAACTCCTATTCTTTCAGGGGGAAAAGACCCCACGGAGACCACCACTTTCCCAGGCTGGGGGAAGGTAAAGTGTGGCGAAACATGGGTTTTCAGGCCACATGTGGAAATAGCGCGGTGGTAGATCCTACCTGCATCTCGTAAAGGTATTGGGTGTTGCCCAGCCCGCTGCTCTGAAAATGTCTGCTAGGGAGGTGCTGTTGGTCAGTGTCCACGAGGATGCCACACTTTACATCAAGTGCGCTCGAACATGCAAGGGGGCGGGCACGTCCTGGGTGTGATAGACCAAAATGATGGCATCAATGACCCAGTGGGAAAGCCTCTGTTTGGAGACAGCGTTCCCTTTCCGCTGTCCACGAAAGCAGACAAAGAGCTGCTCAGAACATCTAAAGCTTTGCGTGCGGTCCACATATGTATGCGAGACACAGCAAGGGCTTGGTCTGCCTCCTCCCTGGGCAGCTTCACTTGCAGGTTCTCTACCTGGTCCTTGAAGAGGGTCGTAGGAACCTTGGGTATGTAGCCTGGCCATTGTCTTAGGACGACATGGGTGTCTGCTGGACCAAACTCAAGTCAAGTGTACTGAAAGAGATCGCTTGCAGGTCCCCAATCCTCTTGATGGAAGCAAGCGTGATCAGGAAGGCCATCTTCAAGGAGAGGGCTCTGAGCTCGAATGATTCTAGCGGCTCGAAGGGGGGTCTATGTTGGCCTGAAAGGACCATGGACCATGTTCAGCCTCCAGGCATCTCTAAGGAACCTGATTATCAGATCGTGCTTCCCTAGGGACTTACCGTCCATTGTGTCATGGTGATGAGCCGATATGGCGGATATATAAACCTTCAAGATGGAGGGGGACAACCTCCACTCCAGCCTCTCCTGCAGGAATGAGAGCACTGGCCTGACTGCGCATCTCTGCAGGTCTTCTGAACTGGAAGAACACCAATTTGCGAACAAGCGCCAATTCAGGGTGTAAAGTTGCCTGGTCGAGGGAGCTCTGGCCTGGTTGATCGTGTCTATGACAGCTGGCGGTAGGCCACTTAGATCTTCTGCACCCTGTCCAGGGGCCAGACGTGGAGAGCAAAGTTGCGTCTGAAAGAATTGTGCTGAGAAAAAAACTCAAAGCACTTAACTTGCTCTGCGTTTCCGGCTGGGGCGGGAAAGTGACTGAGGAGGAGGTCCTATGGTGGAGTCCTCTACACTCATCAGAACTGGCCCGCCAGGATTCTACAGTCGAAGACGTGGAGGCGAGGGTGCCACGTCCATGGTGCCGTGACTGTAGGTGCTTGGCGCCATACTGCTGTGAGAACGGCGTGTGGGGGCACCGGTTAGGTGACCAAAGTAGTTAGGGAACTGCTCTCTTTTTTCTGGCAATGTGGGTACCGTGGCCTGGGCAGGGTGCAGCAAGAGGTTTCTCTCCCGGTACTCCAGCGGGGTATGGAGTGGCTCAGATACCAACTCTGTAGCGGTCATCTTGCTCCTTGGTTTTTTCATCTCAGGAACGCTTGGGAGCCTTCTGGGTCCCAGTAGTGGTTCATGAGACGGGGGCATCAGCTTCCTGCAGGGAGCTCTACGCTGGGCTGAGAGCTGGGCCTAGGCTGAAGTGGAGCTGCTTGTTGTTTAGAAGCCACAGGGGGGATGCCCTCGGTGAGCAGAAGGAGCATGGCTTGTGCTGGAACGGTGGAAAGGCATGATGTGGGAGATCTTTAAGTGCCTTGGCCTGGTGGATTTGCAGGGGGGCTATGGCATACAGGGCAGAGACAGCTTGGGGCCACTCCGCCGTCAAGGGTAGTGAGAGCTGAGGAGTGAGGAAGTAAAAGGGCAGTAAAAGGTGCCCTCTATAGCTTCGTCAACTCATCATGCACCTCCGGTAAGAAAAGAACTGGGGAGGGGCGGTGGGATATGTCTGTGAGCGGTGCCCTTTCCAATCGTCTAGCCGTGAGTTGTTTGGAGGGGACGGAGGGTTCCAGCCCTGCACTCACAACGGCCTGGGCAAGCATAGCGGACATCTGCATGTCAGAATCAGACTGGACGAGCAGACCTGAAGGTGGTAGCCCAGTCGAGTCATCAGCTTCAGAAATCATCATCCAGTTCGCAGGGTCCGAGGGAGTAAACAGACTGGCCGTGAGGTGAGCCGCTCTCACCTCGAGCCAGAAGGGAAGCAAACGAGCGTGCTGGGGGGGCGGGTGGTTCGTGGAGATTTACCCAGCGAAACCGAGCCCTCTGCACTCCCCAAATCGTCTTTATCACCAGCCGAGCCGGCACCAATCCGGCTTTCTCTCGGGGGAAAGAAAGCCGTGACGTTGCAATGTTGCCATGATTATGTTCTCGCACTGAGAACATGAACCATACATAAAATGATGCTTGCGTATGATCGCAGCACTGGCACGCGAGGCAGCACTTATGACTGTCAGAAGCGGAAAGATATCTGTCGCATCCAGGAACTACACAAAGGCGGAAAGACATCTTTAAAAAGACGTTCAACTCCAATGTGTATACTCTTTTAGAGAATATGTACTCTTTTATAGGTCTAGTTGCTCTTTAAGGAAATGCTGTCGAACTGCCCAGGGGCAAAGCCTCACTGCCGTGTAAAGAAGGAGGAAGCCGCTGATATGTGCCGTAGATCCAACAGCAAACGCTCTACAGAGATGAGTGGAACAGTAGTGATCTCAACTCGCTGATCGCACAACCACTCGGCTCCAAAGAAGAAATCTGAATGAACAGATGCACGATTCCCTTCCTTTATACTCGTATGTCCGGGGAGGGACATGCAAATTCTGTCAGACAAATTCTCATTGGCCTTTTTTTCAAGTTCAGAGGTAACCGAGTCCTTCAAGAAAGTCCCCTAGTGTCGCTTCATTCGACACAACGTTGAAGTGAGCGACAGATGGGAAACTGTCCTTCAACATAATTCCTTTTGTGTTCTGTTGACATTTCAATTATTTGTTTCTTTTCCCCTCCACTCAAACATAGTCATTACAACCAGATATATTATTGTTTCAAATTTTTATTTAGTTTTATTTCTACTTCATTTTCCATTTGTCCATTCAATTTAGTTTAGCTTTTTCTAAAATTATGGATGAATGTAACGTTCAACGTTCAGTGAGGTCGAGGCGACATTAAGTCCTGCCCTACATAGCTTGCCAAATTCTGCTGCTAGATCCATATTTCGGTCAGTTGTTTTGTAATGTTCAATGAGGTGAGGCGAAAGTTCAAGATCTAAATGCAACTTTTAATGAAGGAACGCAAAGCAAAATCAGGAAATCCTCAAACACAGGAAACATTAGAAATCAAGAAAACAAACATTACAACAATAAATGGAAAACAATTAAAAAACATCACAGGAAAATCAAAGGATTAAATATACAAGGGGCAATTGAGGAAACAATGAAAACCTTGGACTAATAATCACAAGAACCAGTGAAACAAAAGACAATGACAAGAGCTACAAAACCCATAATCAAAACATAAGGGAACAATAAACATACATGGCTACCCCTAGTGGTCACCATGGTAATTGTGACAGTGAAATACATTTAATGTAATTAATTAAATACATTTAACATGTTTAATATATTTAATAAATGGTAATATTAAAACATTTAATAATGCCCATAAACTTAAATACAACAACATTATAGAAAAATGATGAGTTACTATTAAAAAATATTTATATACTACAGTACTACACTTCACACTTTTCAGTCCTCCTGCTGTGTCCAGGTGTAGCCTACTTCCCCAAAGTCAAGATCAAACTCACCTTGGGCTGACGTTTTGTTCTTTTCACATTATATTTAGTATGGAACAGAGACTTCTCCTCTCACTTGTGTTCTTCATTGTATTTTCTGACTTTTTTGCCATTGAAACGCCAGCTTCACAGGTAACATACAGAGGTTGCACTACAAAAATTTGACAGACTGAGTTATACAATTTCCATCATGGTCTTTTTCATCCATCATATTAGTTTAAATGTCCCTGAAACATAGTCAATTAGATTTTGTCTCGATATAGTCAATATTTTCAGTTAGAAATGACTTTGCGTAGTAAGCGTAAGTCTGATAAAACATGTGTCTATTTAATAATTTGCAGAGTTGGGGGTAGGTACTTTTTAAAGTGTACTTAAGTTATTGATATTTCTGGATGAGAGCGGCAGAGCACGTCTGGCGAATGGCGATCTCGGTCCAGCACAAAAATACAGCTTTGCGTGTGAACAAGAGAATTAAAAAAGTACTTTGAAAGAGTGTGCGCTGCTGCTCTCAGCCAGAATAATCACATGTAAGAACATATACGTGTGAAAACTGATGCGCAGTATCAAATACACAGAATGTATTATAGTACTAACTATAGAGAGCACATCAATTTAAAGACAAAGCCATATCCCGGACATAAAATTTATACATTTTTTCAGGTCTGAAAAAGAAGACATGTCTGGGAAAAAGAGGACATTTGGTCACCCTATGTTATGTTATGCTCTTTTTTTTTATTTGTTTCTTTGTTTGTTTTTCATTGCATCACAAATTTCATGGACTCTGAAATGCCAGACTCTGAAAAAAATCCCAATTCGAACGACTCGAGTCCAAGTCTAGTCTGTGTTAAAATGCATCCGAGTCTGTGACAAGTCCAAGTCCATTAAAATTGGACTTGTGACTTGGACTCGAATCCTAGTCTGAACTTGTGTACCCCAACTCTACCATGATCTAGCACCTAGCACTCAGAACCATCCCTCAAGATCAGGAATTGTGCAGAGCAAATTGTATTCAGCACAATTTTTGTGGGTGCTTATGTTTTTACCTAATTGTCATAAATTCTTCAGTGAATCAGGAGCTAAGCAATGCATACAGCATGTGCAAATAAACAACACTGTAAGTGGAATTAATTCTTTGTGAACTCCCCCCTTAATGTCAAATTCAAAATCAACAGAGAAAAGAGAAGTTTCACAATACATTTCGAGTTCGCAAATGTATGTTCCAATTCCATTGCTATGAGCCATTTTAAATGGATCTTTTGTGAATTATGGTTTGAGACATACACAACATTATTGCTGATGTCAGTATATGGATGGAATGTGACATTCAGCCTGATAATGAGCTTCAAAGATGAATGATTGAGATGTTAGCCCTTTCCCCCCTTTTATACAGGTGCAGTGTATATGTGTGTGTATATATATATATATATATATATATATATATATAAATTCAAGCCCACTGCAGAGTGGGTGGATCTAAATTAAAATTAAAGGCATGCATTATCATTAGACTGAACTATACAAGGTTTTCTTTTTGCCAAAACTACAGCTCTTTCAGCCAGTCATTCTTAATCTGGACATGAGCTAGTCAAGTCAAGTCTGTCATTCCCTAGAAAGAACTGTATCTAGGACACAGAGTAAAAGCTTTTGTGAATTGGGTTAATGGCTAGTCTGCATCAACAGCACACTGTGAAACATGCATTTGTCTGGGCTACAATTGCTGCAGGTAGTACAACAACAAAGTCTATAATTGTCTACCAGACTATAGTTGCTAGAGGCTGTTAGTCGTAAAAAATGACCTGTTTCCCATTTAGTGACAGCATTTGTAGGTCTAGTGTCTAGTACAAGGTTCATAGAGGAGGTAGGTGCATGTCTTCTATCTCCTTAAAGTTGAAGCTGGTGGGAAGACCAGCATATTGTTTGCAGCGAGGCAGTTTTTAAACCGACAATGGAAAAACACAGTCTTATATACTGTAAATCATAATATAGTGACAAATACTCATAAATAATGACAGAATTTTGGTTGAAATTTTCCTTTAGCATTTAGTTTTTTATTTTTAGAATTATTAGTTAATAAGAAATACAAATCTATTTTCAGTGCTAATAGTGATGAGACAATATACTGTACACTTGAACACATCACAAATACTAAACCTGGAAGTTAAATGACAGCATACAAAATGTCACCTTATATGAGTCCCTTATTCTTGAATGTACTCTGTTCGTGACACCTGGTGCATATTTTACCAATATGAGACATGCTCTGCCATTAACTATAATGAAACTGACTTCCTAGAGGGCAAAGTGACCCCTCATACAGCATACTTTCTAATTGCCTGTAATTCTCCCTCCCTAATAATGTATGTACATTATCAGCCTATAATTTTAGCCCTGGATATTTTTGCTCGAAAAGATCACTCACAAATTACCAGTCCTGGCATGCTGTACAGTATTTGTGGCCCATCTGTAGAGGACAAATGTATGTGTTCTAAAAAGGTTTCTTTTTCAATGGTGGTATTATTATTTCATTGCAATGCTATTTACATAGTTTACACAATAGAAATGTACTTTTAAAGAGTATTTAACAAGTCTTATACAGAACTCATAAAGTTGTACAGAGTGGCGAATTTGCCAAGGTATCTACAATTAGATGCTTATGGAAGTTAGCACTTTTTCCCCTCACTTGAAACAAATAATGCTCATGACCCACATCTCTAATCTCGACCTTATCACAATATTTTCAAATAACATTGCTGTATGAATTCTTCTTTTCTGGTGATTATTGTAGTTCAGCATGATCCCATAGCTAGATCAAATCCCAATTAACTGAAGCTTATTTTATAAGATCCAATTTCTTCATACTGTATTAGAAAATATCCAGATCCCATGTAGTTGAAGAGAAGAATTGCTAGTCTAAGTTTTTACAAGATACAAGATCTTTAATTAGTTTACTTATTCATAATTATATTTACTTGGATTAACTAATCATTAGTGTTAATACTTTTGCTATATAGCTAGTCATTATGGTTTACTTTAGGTAATTGTTACTTAATACCTAAAACATTATGTACAGTATGTGAAAGAAATACATTTTCATAATCTATAGGAACTATGTTTTCAGCTTATCATTCATGCTTTTGAATTTGCATTTGACATATTTTTCATCTAAATATGTATACAAATAAAACTGATCTAATCTCCATCTTTCCCTGACACACCTCTCTCTTTGTGTCTGTGTCTCTTTTATTTATTGCTTGTCTCGCTCCTCCACTTCTCGGTCACAAGTGTGAACACTATCTTTCTTGTTCCTTTATTGGAAAGGCATGTAATGAACAATCCAATAGTTTGGTATATGAAACAGATTCAAAGTAGAATATCTTAGGCTCGAAAGAAAAAAGTTACACATCAGTTGTTCACTGTTCTTTTCTGCATATTGCGGTGCCTTTTTGTGGTCTGTTCTGCATAACGCAGCTGCTCATTGTTGCTTATCGCGGCCCATTCAGTATGGCCCATGTCCATGCCTGATCGGCCCAAAAGTGGGTCGGCCCACCAGGAAAATGCCAGATTACCAGTCAAGCCCTGGTGTTACCTGTAAAGCTGGCACTTGCATTTCAATGGCAACAAAGTCTGAAAATACAATGAGGAACACAAGTGAGGGAAGAAGTCTATATTGACCTATTATCCATGCAAAATATAATGTGAAAAGAATGAAACATCAGCCCAAGTTGAGTTTGTCAAAAATTTGATCTTAACTTTAGGGAAGTAGGATACACATAGACACAGAAGGAGGACTGAAAAGTGTGAAGTGTAGTACCGTAGTATATAAATATTTTTTATGTTATTTGATCTTTTCTGTTTTTATTTTATGTTGTTGTATTTAATTTGATGACATTGTTCAATGTTTTAATATTACCATTTATAAAATTTATTAAACACATTACATTTATTTAATTAATTAAATTAAATGTATTTCACCCATAATTTTAGATAAAATTAACTAAATTGAATGGACAAATTGATAATGAAGTAGAAATAAAAACAAAATTAAAATTCAAAATAATATTAACTCTGGTTGTAATGACTAACATAGCTTTCACATTCTTTGTTGTATGTTTGTGTGGAGGGGAAAAGCAACAAACTTGGCCTGTTATGGACTTGGTCTTGAGTCCAACTCTGCACCTTTTGGACACGGACTCGACTCATACTTGATTGTTTAAAGACTCGGACTTCACTCAGACTCGACTAAGGTGGGCTCGAACCCAGCGCTAGTTATTTTCATAAACTAAAACTAAGACACAAACTACAGATTCATTTTATTTTTCCATAACCCATAAACGTGAAAGTGCATCTGCAAAGCAACCACCATGAGTAATGCAAATAATTTATGGCTAAAGATGTGGAAAGGACGAATACCATCGATAATTATTAAGCCTGTGCTTATAGCTCTGTGTGAGAAACAGACTTATGATCTCATGTTTCCAAAGATGTGAGGTTTGGGTGACAATTTCACATATAGGAAATGTGAAAATGTACTTGCAAATTGTTTGATGTGACTGGTATGTCCAATAGGCTGTGTGATTGGGCAGTGTTCAAAACATTTAATGCTGCTCTTGACCAAAAGTTCATCACTCTGAAAAATAATTCCATGATTTTGCTAAAAATGTTTATTGGTAACCAGCATATAAAGGAAATGCTGAGAGAGAAGTGCAAAGTGACTGTGTATATGGATGGGAAACAAAATATAAATACATCCACAAAATAAAAACTAAACTGGGTAACACTTTCTAAGAAGTCCATGTTTATAATGCATTGTAAAGTCATTATAATGCATTAGTAGTGTCTCATAATACTGTCAAGACACAGAATGAGAAGAACCCAGATGCAAATGATCATTAACAAGATTTACTGAGGCTTATGGAATGCCCCACGGGGTGAGAGAGTGGATCAGTCAGGCAGTCCGCAAACATGCGCAGCAGTGGTAATGCTGATGAACTTGCGATATAGATTCCAATCTGCCCAAGGAGAAGGCTCTCCCCAAGCAGGAGGCAGAAGATGAGCGCTTTCGGCGCTGGCAGCTCTGCGGGGTCTGAGAGTGAACAGAGGTTGCAAACACTTGGCTGGGGGTAGAGGGAGAGAGAATAGTCAGGTCGGGAAAGAGGATACCCACTCCAGTGAGTATGAGTCAGAGGATACTGAGGTCGGCAGAACAGACAGCAGAAAAATAAAATAACGAAAGTAAATATATATCATTCTATAGCTAGAGTAAAACAATTTGGAGAGAGCGGGTGATCGCTCCTGGACTGGACACTAAATGGGAATGTTCAGAGATAAACCAGAACTTTCAAACATGGAAAATGTTAACACAGACACAGGGCGACACACAGACCACACAACCACAACAAGAGAGGTGTAACACACAGGGGAAGACCGGTCATCCCAGAATCCCAACAGTTACCACCCCCAACCCATGTTAGTGAAATTCATAGATAGTGAAATAGTGAAATTCATAGGTTAGAGACCGGTCTAGAATATTCCGGGACAGTACCCAACATCTCTTCTCTGGACCATAACCCTCCCAGTCAACCAGATACTGGTGATTCTGGGGCCTATGAATTTAGGAGTGAGCTTTTGTGAGGACACCTTTAGGGGGATGTCTTTTGAGGACAATCAGACTTTCTGGCTGACCAAGAACCTGGGAGGTGCTGTTCGATGACGGTCCACCTGAGCCTTGATAAGTCCCCTAGCCCTGATAAGAGTCTGTCTGGCCAGTCTCCACATGCAGCGACAGTGAGAGATAAAAGCATGGGCCAAGCTCAAGGTCAGGAAACAGTGGTGGTTGATACCCAATGTAGCTCTGAAACAGGGAAAGGCCTGTAGATGATGCCGGCTGGGAGTTTTAAGCATACTCAACCCATGTAAATTGTTAATTCCAGGATGAGGGATTCTTGGCGGCCACGTAATGGAGCATCTCCTCTAGACTTTGATTGGCCTGCTCTGTCTGACAATTGGTCTGGGGATGAAACCCAGAGGACAAACTAACTGAAGCCCCCAGCTGCCGACAAAACTCCCTCCAGAAGTTGGAAACAAATTGGGGACCCCTGTTGGAGACCACGTCCACCGGAATGCTATTAATCCTGAAGACCTGGTCCATGACAGCGGGAGCGGAAGGGAGGTTAGGAAGCAGGATACAGTGGGAAGCCCTCGAGAACCTGTCTACCACCTTCATAATGACCGTGTTGTCATGAGACATGGGAAGTCCCGTGACAAACTCAAGTGTGATGGGTATCCCCCCAGGGTCTCGAGGGGATGGACAGGGATTTCAAAAGTCCTGCTGGAGGATGGTTAGAGTGTTTCCCCTGATCACAGACTAAGCAGGCCAAAACAAACTTTCCTACATCCCGCCCCATCACCGGCCACAAGAATCACTGTCGAATGACAGCCTCCGTGCATATCATGCATGGATGACAAGCCACTTTGGAAGCATGGCCCCACTGCAGGACGGAGGGGTGGACCAACTGTGGTACAAAGAGCCAACCTGCTGGTACTACCTCTGGGGCCGTCACTCCCCAAAGTGCCAATCTGCACTTCTGATTCAACCCCACAAGACACAGCAGCTACCCCATGATGCTGGGAAATTACTGTGTCTGAGGTGTCTGAGCTCTCCGAATTCTCAAAATGGCGAGACAGTGCATCAGGTTTGATGTTTTTCAACCCCAGTCAACCCCTACCAAAAATGAGAGCCCAGCAGGCCTGGCACAGGTTAAGTCTCTTAGCAGTCTTTATGTATTCGAAAATCTTATTGTCGGTCCACACTAGAAAAGATGTCTCAGCCCCCTGCAACCAGTGGCGCTACTTCTCCAAGGCAAGCTTGACGGCCAACAACTCAATCGTATTTCAAGTCTTCTGGAGTGAGGCGTTGCAAGAAATGTGCACAAGGGTGGATCTTGCCATCCTGGGAGAGAACCGCACCCATGCCCACATCTGACACATCAACCTCCACCATGAACTGACTGGTCGTTTCAGGGACAATTAGAGATAGAGGCCAAAGAGAATCGAGACTTCAGAATGTCACTGGCAATCTGTGCACAGTCAGACCATAAAAAGGCCCGTGAGAGGGATGGCTACCTGGCTGTAGTTGCGGATGAAACAAAGGTAGAAATTGGCTAACCCCTGAAACCTCTGCAGGGCCTTGTGGGAATCTGGAGTTGGCCAATCTGTGATGGCTTTCACCTTGGAAGGATCCATGCGCACAGCTCCAGGTGACAAGATGTATGCCAAGAACATAACTGACTGTGCACGGAACTCACACTTCTCTGCCTTGACAAAGAGCTTGTTCCCCAGCAGCCTCTACAACACTCGCCTGACATGCTCCACTTGCACTTGGAGAGACTGTGAAAAATCGAAATATCATCCAGATACATGAATGCAAAATTTGTTAATCATATCATGGAGCACGTCATTGACGAGTGCCTGGAAGACGGCCGGGGCATACATCAGCCCGAAGGCATACATAAGCTCGAAATGCCCTGTGGGAGTGTTGAACGCATCTTCCACTTATCCCCCTTCCTAATCCTCACAAGATGATACACATTGCGGAGATCCAACTTCGTGAAAACGGATGCTCTCCGCAGCAACTCGAAGGCTGAAGACATCAAAGGTATTGGGTACCTGTTGTTAATGGTGATGTCATTCAGCTCCCGATATTCGATGCAGGGACACAGAGGACTATACTTTTTCCCCACAAAGAAGAACCCCACACCAGGCAGGGAAAAGGATGCAAAAGCCTTGGTTATGGCAGGGCCCCTCTCTGCTTGTCAGGGGAAAGGATAGTTGCCCTATTTTGATTAGATTGTTTTGGACCAACTCAAACAAATGCCAAGCAACCATCAGATAAACTCCTCAGACAACTGCCAGATAACTTTTATGGGGCAGGAAGGAATGCTCCGGACAATCTCCCACATTGGAGGAGACTACCCATTGGTACAACATGTGATTTGTTCCCACCAAACCATTTGGCACATTGTGACTCTCATCAAAAGGTTTAAGCTAAGGTGGTCATTAAATTTCCTTAGGACTTCCAGATACAGCACATTAATTAACAGCCTATGTGGCAGCAGTGGCTGACAATTTCATCCATGCATATTCTTTAAATCTTTGAAATGGACACAAACTGCACACTCCATGTTTACTTTTTTTTTTTTTTTTTTTACTTTTTCAGCTGTTTATGTTAACTGCAGTTAATTGTTATCACAATAATTCATAGGAATTGACCTATTAACATATAAATGAATGTATGGGTGATAGCTCAACCATTTCAGATCATGTTTGGTCTCTATAAATTCAAAATAATGCTTCGACCATTTTGAAAGAGGTCTGGAAAAGAAACTTTAGGGACACTATTCTATCCGTGCAATTTAAGATATGCAAATGACTTCCACATCAGAGTGGGTCATACTGTGGCTACTTCTGATAACAGCCAACCACGTCGCTGTAATGGAAAGGCACCAGATTTCAATTCCCACCTTATCAAAAAGGGATAAATATATCTCCCAAACGGACACTGTTTTCTGAGTTTCTAACCTGACGTGGAAAGAGACAACAGCACGAATAGTGTTAAGCTCTTGCGAGTACTAGTTATCAAAAATATCACAAATCCTTCAGATAAGTCAGATGGCAAACTCCATCTAATTGACATATTTGTTTTCTAATTCATTGAACCATCCTCTTGGATCGTTCTTATATTGTTATGGTAAAATTCTGGTGCCCCAAAATCAGGGACGGGCCATCTGACACTAGCACACACATATTTGGGTGAAGTAGTTTAAACACAATCTCTTCCTCATGATTTCCAGAAATTCTCAGTCTCACCAGGATAATGGCTCTGGTGATCTGACCCAAGGAGGTTCCACTGAGAGCGCAGATGTTGATAGGTTGCTCTATGGGATGGTATGCCCTAAGCAATGGCCATCTCTGTGTCCAAAAGGTTTCCCTCTACATCAGAAGACAGTAGCGAAAGATGACAGCTGGAGAGTGAAGATCAGCAAACACTGTGAAACTTTATTAGCTTATAATGTATTATTATTTAGTTATAATTATTTATCAGAGAAGGTGTATTATGAGACAATTTTGAAAGTGGTATTAAAATAAAAACTCATTTGAAAATCCAAGACTATAATAACCTTGGTTTGTTCTTAAAATAATAGTTCACCCCCCAAAAAATTTATGATTTACACACCTACATGTGTTCAATATCTGCATGACACAGAAAAAAGTAATATGGGTTTGGACCAACACGAAAGTGAGAAAGGGGTTGGAACTAAACTCCGCAGGATGGTGGGCCTCCAGGTTCTGAGTTGAATAGCCCTGTCCTGTTCCTTCTAAATGCAGACCTGCCCATGAGGTCAAAATGCAGATCACAACAAGACAGACTAAAAAGAAACTTGGGCACTAATAATACCTTGAGCTTAGACAGAGGGGACTTATTTATATGTATGTATCAGCTAAATAATGGAGCTAAACCATTTCAATTGAAGCAGCAAACTACAATAGCCTGTCTGCAAAGGATTTTGTCAAAGAGCAGCCTTTACCGTATGATTGATGGATTCAGGTTGCATGCCCGGTAATCGCTGGTCACAGTATACTGATCTGTCAATAAAGTCTTGACCATCTATGGTCTTTTGAATAATTTTTAATGTGGTTAAGAAACAATCTGCCTTACAATTGACGTAGATGTTATTGATTGCCTGGTAGCCACTTTAAAAATCAGGTTTAACAGCTTTGTAATGATGTTCAAGGGCAGCTGTGGCAGCTTACAGACTGTGATGCTTTGTACAACTCATATTCACAGCTTTAATAAAAAGCCATAGCATGTCATGGAAAAGACAGAGTGGAGGCAGAGAACAAGCAGCAGAGCAGATGATGCTCTTAAAAAAGATGATTTCACTTTTATGTTATGCTGCATGTAAATGTAGACTGTGTAGGTGTGAGAGTGAATGAGTGAGAGGAAGACAGAGAGAGCGAGTATGCTGTTATATGGCAGTCGAGTTGTCTCTACAAAAGATCTATTGAATTGCTTCTTTATAAGAAAAGCAATAGCTGGAGAAGTATCAGTATTCAGCTGCACTACAGAACTCAGCAAAAATTGTATAAAGCTCCTTGAAATGTCAAAGCATCAGCAAAGTGAGAATGTAAGAATGTATTAACATGTATTTAACTTTATTTTATTCCCCCCCTCACGCGTCTATATGCTAGCCTTCAATGTCAAATTAATTATTTTGTATATTTCTATGTATATAAACCAACACTTATTCTTAGTATATTATATTTCCTGGTGTTCCAACATTATTTGCACTATTATTATCAGTAGTTCTTTTTATATGTGTGTGAAAAAGTTTGATTCTAAACTTAAAGACATAGTTCACCAAAAGAATACAAATTCTGTCATAATTTACTCACTCTCATTTTGTTCCAAATCCATTTGACAATATTTGTTTATATTTATCATTTTGCATAGTTTTCTGAAGGCATATAAGTAGGGGTGTAACAATTCTTTATCTCGGTGCATCGATTACTCATCCTGCCGATCTATATGCATGGATCTTTAAATATGATTTTTGAATCGAGAATCATTAGTGTTGGTCAATAATTGATTTAAAATGCTAAAAATCGAATGAATCACAGTTTGACAAAACAGTGTACAGTATTTTAAAATATATACATATTTAATTAGTTACATGTGTGATTTAATGGTAATGTGCAGCATCTAGGCACGCACTTTCATAGCTCTCATAGTTGAACTCTTCTGTTGTCCTTCACAGGAATCATGCCCACTCTCAGTTCTGATCGTAACTCTCATTAAAACCTTTTTCTGAGCAGCTTTCGAGCACCTTGTGTCTGATCTCTTATCAAGATGACCACTAACTATCACATGAGCAATTGACAGCTCACGCTCTTGCCTCAAGTGAAACGCACTCAAAGCAGTGGACAGCCTGCCAACTCATGGGCTGCATGCCAAAACTGGAAATGCTGCCTTCTGAGCCTGTATACAGGTAGGATGAAAACAAGGTGCTTTTAAAACTGTACTGAGACCAGTTTCTTTAAGAGTTACATTTATTCCAAATGCTGTTGGTTAAGCCGTTAACTGATTAGGCAGTAAGTTAACAGCCTACCTTTGTGTAGCCACTACTGAAATAAAATGCTGTCATTGCAGTAAAAAAAAAATTTTTTTTTCTATAAGATAAATAGTCCCATTTTACTGGTACTATAATTTAGTTGGGGACTTGGCATGCAGAAACATTTGATCAGTCGTATTGCTTTTCTTTTTTTCTTATTTGTATTTAATGCCTTGAGGAAACTGAATGAGGTCTGATATTAATTTAATACTGTAATATTTTGATTGTTTTTCTGATTCAGGGTTCCCATAGTCATGGAAAATTGTTGTATTCCAAGAAGCCTGTATCTACATTTATTTAATGTGTTTTCTTTCAAGCAGCTTTTGGTGCAATAAGTATTTAGGGGCGTATTTACCCAAAAATCTAAATTATCTCATCATTTACTCAACCTTATGCCATCCCAGATGTGTATGACTTTCTTTCTTCTGCAGAACACAAATTAGGATTTTTAGTAGAATATCTCAGCTCTGTAGGTCCTTACAATGCACAGACCAGTACTGTGAATCCTCAAAAATAAAAAAAAATTCTGCATAAAAATCATTCATAGCTCTCCAGTGGTAAAATGTCTTCAGAAGCTATATGATAGGTGTGGGAAAAAAACAGACCAATATTTAAGTAATTATTTTAGTAATTCTCCATTTTCACTTTCACTTTCACATTTTTTTCTTTTGTTTTTTGGTGATTGCATTCTTCGTGCATATCACCACCTACTGGTCATGGCTGGTCAAAGATGGAGATTTATAGAAATAAGGACTTAAAATATTTTTCTGGTTTTCACTCATCATATCGCTTCTGAAGTCTTCTGAATCCGTTTTATGCTGCCTTTATGTTATTTTTGGAGATTCAAACTTCTGGCCACCATTCACTTGCATTGTATTGACCTGCAGGGGCGGACTGCCCATAGGGAGAACCGGGATTTTTCTGGTGGGCCGAACACCAACCCCAACTCGCTCGACAACATTTATTGGCTGAGACAGCCCCTCAAATAACAATAATTCAATATATAATGATTACATTATTGTGGAAGACTATTAAAGTGGTGATATGACAAAACAAAAACTAGCTTTAGAAGGCAATATATTGTTTATCTATCATGGGCCTACAGTTCACAGCAATTCATTTAGCAATTTAATTTGTCAATTTGTCCGACATAGATTTATTATAATGCCCTGTTAAGGACGCATCAACATACATGTGTCAGACATTTCTGAGTGTCTCTTTGGTTGCGTCGCATAATAAACACAACATTTTTAGGTCGTCGAGTCAAGTTAAATGTAGTTTGAAACTTAGAAAAACACATCTTGAGATCTCTGCATTTAGAATTGCTCTCTGTCCAGCTGTGTCTGAACGCAAGTGTGCTCATCTAGTGCTGTTGCTAATGACAAGGAAGTCTGAATTGTTTTTGTTTTTTTCTCTGTACAGCTGTACATTGCCCATACCTGGAGATTTGCTTACTGCCCCCTCTCAAAACTGGCAGTACATCAAGCTTGAATTGCTCCAATGGTAGGTATATTCCATATTACAATCCTGGGACATGATTATTTGTGTTATTTTTTTAACAGGATATTTTTAGATGAAAAATCACTCTACATTAAATCGACAGCAATAGTATTTTTTCAGCAACAATCTTGAAATTGGGCTGTTTTTAGTGTTTCAGAAAGTCATATGCTTTTGTAATGACATGAGGGTGAGTAAATTATGACAGAATTTTATTTTTTGGGTGAACAATTTCTTTAATGGCAGTGTCACATGGAATCTGCACCCACAGAAAGTTCAGCAGATTACTGCACAAATGGAACGCCTATTGTGGAGGCAAGGGCATGGTCAAGCATTCCTCTGGGGAGAGAGGAAGCGGTAAAGGTTTTCACCTGAGATGAATTGCTGGTAATTGCTGTTTCTTTGTTCACAGTGAGAGATGGGGGAAATAAAAGGGGCCAGACCTCAGAGTGAGAGCCCAGCTGAAGCTTTGAGTGTTTTGGCAGCTGCCAGTCCTACTAAACAGAGCATTTTGAGTGTTTATATGAAGCTTTACTGTTACACATTCAAGCGAATGTGTTTGTGCAATATGTGTAGTTATCTCAGCTCTGTTTAACACATTATACCAAATTTAAATTAATTGAGAAGAACTCTTTACATTTTCCTTTCGAAAATGTGCAGAAAACGCAAAAAAAGCATAGAGATACATTTGCAAGTCTTTAAACATATAAAAGAGTGCAGTGGTCTAGCGTTTTCATGTCTTATCTTTATTAAATTAATGAAAATAACATCCAGGATGTCATAATGTTTTACAAGTTTTTGATATGACTACAAAATGTTCTTTTTCATCCATCTTCCACTGTGGATGGCATCATTTCGTCATAGGGAAACATTACATCAGGATAATAAAACGGCTTCCTTCCATGTTGTTTATCTTCTGTAATAAACTGCCAAGTTTAAGGTCTATACACAAATAAAAGTGTATGCCTTTGATGTACAGCAGTGCTCCTTGGGTAACCCTCTGTAAATCAACAGGAGTTTTTAAAATTTCCCAAAAAATGTATGTGTTTATTATGTAATGACTAATGATTTAATGATTTCCTTTTTTCTATTTCCATTATTCAGATCACTTTTCTATTGTTTAATATCTTAAGACATGTTATGAAGTATGTTTTAATCTCTTTTGCACTGTATAAATCCATAATTGTTTCATCCAAAAATAAATTCTGTCATCTTTTATTCACCCTTATGTTTTATCAAACCCATATGACTTCCTTTATTTTGTGGAACACAAAACATGAGATACTGGGCAGAATGTTAAGTACAGCCTCAATCACCATTCAATTTCATTGTATGGAATATGAATAGCGTCAATATTCTGCAAAATCTCTCCTTTTGTTTTCCAGGGAAGCAAAACTTATAGTCATATGGGTTTGGAACAACATGAGAATGAGTAAATGACAACATCATTTTTATTTTTAGGTGAACTATCCGTTTAACTTGTTTCTTCACCATGTGTGAAAGTCAATGTTTTCATCTTTTAGAAATTCAGTAAAACCAGTATGGAAACACCAGAAGTGAGTGAGTAAATGCCTGCCTAAAACACGGTTCCAAATGCAATAAATTGATTTGAAACAGTATTTTTCCCTGGGTAAGATATGAGTTTCTCATCATGCCTTGACCTCTCCAAGCACTAATGCAATTACTGTATTTCAAAGGATTAACCTGGAAGTATGCAGGTTTGTGAACTCAGACATGTGCTTGCTGATCGATTACTTTCCAAGTAGCATGCAGAATCTTCCCTGTTGTGATTCCTCGTGTTCTGTGATGTCATATATAAATAGCCCTGGGGATACAGCACTGTGTGGCAATGCACAAGACAATTATGATTAAGGCAACATACAGTAAATGTCATGTCAAGAGTGTGACTAACTTTGGTGGATTAATTATCTCTCTTAGGATTCAATATAAATTATTTTTCATGATGTCCCCTCTGTAAAACATTTAATCTTATATAACTGTAAATAGAAAATCACACTTAAACTTGCAGACAATTTAGAATTTAATTTTTATCATTATCCTATCAATATTTCATGGACCAAATCTATTATATAGTTTCAGAAAAATAGGAATAGAGCACACAATTCAAATCAAGTCAAGTCAAACTTTTGAGAACATTTAAAAAAAAAAAAAAAAAAAAAAAAAAAAAAAAACAGTAGTTAAACCAAAGTGCTGTACAATTTAGGAACGAAGTATGCGAGTATGAAATAACATTAATACTAATAGTAATAATAAACAGAAAATAAAAATACATTCTTAAATGGATAAAAGCAATTAGAGAAAGCATAATAATCAATTGACAATAAGTCTAAAAAAATTAAACAGCATCAAAAGATAAAGAACAAACATAGGCCTTTTAACTTAATTTATACATACATTAGTTAGCGACGGGTTAGGCCCTGATATGAGAAGGTAAACTGTTCAAGAGCAATATAAAAGGCCCTTAAACTTGCAACGTGAACGAGGGACAAACAGAATACCTGGTGGCTGAGTAAGGATGGAGAATATCACAGATACAGTATATTCTGGTGCCAGTCTATTCAGGCCCTTGGATGAGTTATAATGTTAAAATCAAGGAGGGACGTACAGAAGAAATATTATCCCTTTTCTTTGTTCCTGTTAATAATCTGCAAACAAGACAGAGTGGGCTGAGGCAAGCCGACATATAGGGAAGTAAAGTAGTCTAGACGAGATGAGTTAAGTGCATGAATAAAATAAATTGTTTTACATTTGCATCAGATCTGAGTTGGAAAAAATATTTTAATGACAACACTAATCTGTTTGTCAAATTACAGCAGGGGGTTATAAAAGGTTTTCAACATGATTATTCAAGTTGTTACTTAACGAACCTAACTGATTTCTAGAAGCAGTAGTGGAGACAGGAGAGCCTGGCAATATAACCTCAGTTTTATTTTCACTCATTTTAAGGAAGTTATTGGTCAGCTAGTCAAGTTGGGAATTGTCACATAACATTGATACAAAATTTTATATTTAAGATGGAGCTCAGGGAAGCATACAAAGGGAAAACAAAAGTGGCCCCAAAATGGATCCCTGCGGAACACCACATGATATGGGTGCATGACGAGGAAGAGGTCCCAATGTTTACCAAAAATGTCCTGCCCTTTGGATAAGAAGCAAACCACTGTAGGGCCAGACCCTGGATGCTAATAACAAGATCAAGTTTCACGAATAGTAGTGAATCAGAGGCAGGACTCAAACACAGAGTAAAAACCAAGCAAATTTATTCAAACCAAAACATTCAAAAATGGCAGGGGGCAGACGAACTTTGTCCAGGACTGAACAGAACTGACAGACAAGAAACTGGACCGACTTGAGATCGACATGAAAAATTAAACAAGACAAACTTGCACTGGACAGTACACACGAGGAGACTAAAATAGGGAGGGAAATCAAACAGGTTAACAGACAGGGCAAGTGTGACTGATTAACTAATAATAGGCAAACAAGGAGGCAGGGTATGACGCAAGACAGAGAAACACATGGAAGAACAGAAACAAAACAAAACCACATGCTCTCATAAGACACAAACACCGGAATGGCATGAGCGCACATCGCCAAGACAAAGGCAATATGCGCTCATTCCAACTGACAGGGAAGACAAGAGAATGGGTGGCAATGCCAAACACATCAATGCCATGCATTCTCAAACTAGACAAAGCCTGAGTGTACATTGCGAGGCAATCACCACATGATGCACGCCAAAGGTGTCAATACGAGACAGGACACCTGTGCTAGAGTTCGGCCACAAATAAACCTGATACCTCAGACCGAAGTGACCGAACCTCAGCACAACGCGAAGACAACTTGCGATCCCAAAATGCATCGCAACGTGTGTCCGTAGTCGTGAGAGATGGAACAGATTATTGAGTGCATCCCGCCAAGGTGACATAAGCGCAATGCACTCATGCCAAGACAAGACATGGAGCATGAGTGTCTGGACCCTGACACTGAAAACGTACCAGACAGGGAAGTCAGGATCCAGACACCACCTTCCGGACATTAGACACGAGACCGACCAAAGAGCACATGGCAGGGAAACAACAACCGAAGCCATGCGCTCACATAAAGACAGAAGACAAAACACAAGACAGGCACCGAACAATGATGTCAGGACCCTGTCACACAAAAACTCAGACTGACATATTGACAGGATCGTAACATAAAGGTATTATGATAATCACAATTATGATATTATAAACAATAGCATTGAACGCTGCACTTAGATCTTAGAACAGGACCAATAGCACATGATCCGATCACTTTCACTACCATTGTATGAAATAGTGGCCTGGATAGCCGTTTTGTCAGGACGCCCGTTTGATCAGCCTAGTTGTGTCTGTGTCTGTGTCGTTGTTCATCCGGAGCGCTTGGCTGTCTTGTTTGTCCGCTCGCGCGCTTCGGCGTGTTTTGTTTGTGTTCTTTCACCATGTGTGTCTGCATGTGTTGTTTTCCATGCGTTCAACTGTCAGCTGTCGCCCCTCCCTCTTGTTACCTTGTTAGTTCAACATTACACTCACGTGTTACTCCTCATTAGCCTCTCTTTATATTCCCTTTTTGTTTTTTGTCCTTTGCCAGATCGTGTTTTGCGTGTTGCTATTCACATCTTGCTTTTTTCTTGCTGTTCTTGGTAGTCTAGTTATCTAGTCAAGTTTTATTTTTCTTCAATTTTGTTTTGCTTTGGATTTCAAGGTTTTTCCTATTTTGTTTTTCTTTGCTGTGTATTGATCCCAGCTTGTTATGAGCCCTGATTTGATTTATAATTTTTTTATTTTTAATGATTATTTTTATTTATTTTTCCCTATACATTAACTTGGCATAGTTAATAGGTTCTTGCTTTATTTTTTCCCTATCCCTGGTGGCTTGCATTCCGAGCAGTTTAGTCTTTTTCCTTTTTTCTTTTTTTCTTTTCTCTCCAGTCTCCCCGTCTTCCAGGCTGCTGGACAGAGCTTATTCCCCCGCCACCTCCGGCCTACAAGCAGTCATCTCCCTTCCCCTTTGCCGCGCCTCACCTGCCAACACTGCCTGCTGCTTCACCCGTTTCATTCGCCACCATCCTTGACCTCTTGTGCGGACTGCTCTTGGCTGGGAGTTACCGTCCCATGGACCTAGTCTATGCTTTCTGAGGCCGTCATTGTCTGTGGACCTTATCCTGTCCGGCTCGTGCCTGTTTATTTCCTAATAAACAGTGGTTTACCCTGCTATTGAATCCTCTTCTTTCAGAACCCTGACACCTTATGTGTTCCACAGAAGAAAGAACGTCACAAGGGTTTGGAACGGCATGTGATTTTTCATTTTGTGTGGGTGACCTATCCCATTATGTTCTCAAAATTTAAATACAAGAAAATTAAGAAAATCAATGAAAAATAAATGTTTAATATTCATCTGCATCTTTAATTTAATGATTTGTACTTTCTGTTCTTCTGCTTTCACGATGTCTCTTGAAACAAAACAAAAAAGAACACAACCGATGATATTCCTCATGCTTGTTATAACAGATTGGACTGGAAAACAAGGGCAGGCGTCTCCCATCACATTCACCTGCTCTGACTTTATACTGTCAATAAGCTTTTATCTTCACTGATTACAGAGAGATTTCCCACTAATCTAATGTACCACTTATGTAATTGTTTCACAATAGAAACTAAAATGTGCAAAGGGGCCTCAAATCTCAAAAATTGCCATTGCATACATTTGAATGAATAAATGAGATAAAGAGATTTAAAAGAGAAAATCCTTAGGTTTAGCATCTCCTTAATCTGGATCTTATTTTTGTTACATCATAAATCATTATACACAATAAATGCACTCCCAATATAGTAGACCTTTTTATAAGGTTATTTAACAGGATGTTCAAGCTGCTGTTTTACTCATCGAAAATATTGCCTTCCCTAAATCTCAAATCTTATCTACAGTCCGTGGGCGATAATGAGAAGATATTGTGTTAGAGACTGATAAATTCGTTAAAAGATTTAGATTTTTGCTTTCACAGTTACATTTTTCTTTGAGTCACAACCATGCATTTTTCACAAAATCAGGGAATACTGTGTTATTTGTCACAGATTATGGCAGATAATTTTTTTAGGGAAGTTTAAGGTAGGGAAAGCTTAAAGACAAGGCAATGCATGATGAGCAGGTCTGACTGTAGAAGAGTTTATTAACTAGTTTAGTTGATCAACCAATCATTTAAAAATCGAGATGAATGTTCATTCAGAATGGCAATCAGGTAATGTCAGAAATTTAACAGATTATTTGGTATCTCTGAAGCATCCCAAAATGTTACAAAGCTTTTCATGCAGTATCATGAGCTGACATGAATCACCACTTTTTATACATCTGGGGAAAAGGCAGCAAACTTTTTCAAGTTTCTACATGAAAGGATTTTCACAAAGGAATGACAATGTTTGGATTAGCACCACATTATTAATTGACTGTCAGATTATCAATCTATTACTTAAAAGTACTTTGGTTCAGCAGCATTGGGTGCTGATTAAAAAGCTTAGGTCAAACATTATAAATACTGCAGGAATTGTAGCAAGCAGGAAATATTTGATTTCTCCATTGCATTGGAGTGCTTCCAGTGGTGGTTAATTGTCAGTTCACGTTCCATTCATATTCCTTTGGCGACTCAATCAAAAGCAAAACATGTCGGGATAGAGAGCAAATTAAGGGCATACACACTCCAACACAAAGAGCTTTGGAGACATTTTGAGAGCTGATCTGTATGCCAATGCAGAGCCACACAGACAGCAACCATACTGTATCTGACAATGCACTATAAACACTGTACATATTGTCCAGTGCAGTTTCAGGAATTTGCATTAAATAACTTTTGTTCTGAACTCAAATCACAAGAACCAGTTAAACCACATATGATATAAAGCTATTAAGAGACCTGCCTTAAGAGTCTGTTTATTTTATATTGCTTAACTGGGAAGACAAAGCCATTTCATTGTGTCAGTGGTCAATGAAGCATTTCTTTGTGGTTGATGTCAAACCCTCAGTAATGAGAGGCGATAGAGATCAGTTTGACTAGGGAGAAAGCATCTCATGTGATGTCAGGAAATGTATTAATGAGTTTAGAAACCACACCAAGTTGTAAACGGAAACCAATTTTGTTTTTCTCCTTTAGTGCTAAAATCAAAGGTTTTGCCTAGCAATATGAGGTCATGTCTATGTTGTAGAATGAGAACTGTTTAAAGTAAGTACATTATTGTTAGTTCTCCAACACATACTGTATGCTCTGGTCCAAAAGCTAGTGAGATGCCTACATAGGCAGCATTTTAAGCCACTACGTTTTGGAACAGAACTATGTAGAGTGCTTTGGTTTTACCTTCTTGTCAGTAAAGAAGAAACAATCTCAGATTGATGTTTAAAATGAAACTGAGCATTGGGCTTTTTCTTTGCAGGGGGTTCCTAAATGTCCATACCATCTGGTTATGGTGAATCAAATTGTTCCTTGAAGCAAAGTTATGCACTTTCATTTGATGCTTCAGAAATTTTGCATGTGCATTACATTATGGGTAATTCCAAATATATTCAGCGTTCTCTACAGAATTCCAATAAAAACATTGCAGTCTTTTGGAAATGTTAGATCCAGAATCCTATGACATCTCTCTCTCTCTCTCTCTCTCTCTCTCTCTCTCTCTGTCAGAAGATATCCAAAAACCAGTCAAAATCAACAGCTTGTTATTTAAACCATTCTTCCAGGTCAAGAATAGGCAGATGCAACAGGGGAAGAGCAGGAGGCAGGAGTTTATTGAAAAATCGTATTTGCATCTTTCTCCATGCTCTGTCTGACTTTGTCTGAACAGCACAAATTCAAGTTCACAAATTTGAAACTGACTTTGAAATGGAGACTGCTCCTTATATCTTACATGTGAAGACAATACAGTACAGAAATTATAATAATGCATATTAAGTGAAAGAAACAATATAAAAAATATAATATAGAATACAAAATAAACAAGTAAACATGTAAGAAAATAATATGTGAAATACTAAAAAACATGAGACTGGGTTTCAAAATGGAAAGCTGGTCTCAGATCAGATGAACATCTACCCAAAGTCTGTTTCTGATTCATTCTTTGGTCTGTTTCCTATTTTCCACAGTGCCTCACTTATTCACTGCCTTTTAGGATCGGATGAAAAACATTGAAGGACCTCCTGTGTGACAGGTCTGGAGGATCTCCTGGGGTGAACATCCAAGATAAACTCACAAGCTCGACACAGAACACAAAAATAACAATCCTCTCCCCAGACCCAACACAAGCTCCTTCTCGCTGAGGGATTGAAGATTCTGCAGAATGTTGTGCTGTAAGATAACAGGCAAAAGTATTTGGGTGACTAATTTAAATGCACATAAATTTGTTGTGTAGTACATGCCAGTGCTTCTTTATAAATACTTTATAAAACTTGGTTTACCATCGGTCAAAAAATACACTATTCTTAAAAATTTTAGCATCCGTATCGTATTTTTGAGCAGAAGTGTGAATTGTTCTGCCATTTTTAATGAATAGCAGGTATATTTACATACAGGCCTTTATCAATATACAATGGCGCCAAAACATATTTGGACACTTAACCCACACTTTAAAATGTATGAATGTCATTGCATTAGATAACAAAATACCAAACCAAGTGCTATTTATTTCAAAGAAAGATATCACAAGCACACTTTTCAAGAAAAACATTTCACATAAATTTGTTTTTCAAAACGGTGTGTCTATTTACACTGTGCAAATAGTCCATCTTGCTGGCAGAGGCAATTTATACTAACTCCGCCCACCACTGCTTTGACATATTTTTTCCCATGTTTCTACTCTTAATATTTCCTATAATGCTACTTATAGTAGCAGTATCCTCGCAGTGATTTGGTCACACTGATGGTCGGTGAGTTGAGAGAAGGATTTGATTTGAATAAAATTAACCATGGTTTTTCTGTAGTAATATTGTAGTAACCATGTGTTTTGGTGGAAACTATATAGTTCTAATGTACTAACCATGGTGCTACTACAGTAACATGTTGTTAATAGTAGTTCATTTTAACCATGTTTAATTTAGTGGTTACTATGATTTTACTTGAAAAATACCATTATGATACTATTGTTTCTGTAGTAAAAACATGGTTAACTTTTGTAAGGTAGGGTTAGGAGTAGGGTTTGTTGGAGGGTGTCTGTGGAACTCCAAATAAACACAATAAAAATCCTACAGTGATATGCTGAAGGGGGCCGCGTAGAAGGGAACAATGAAACACATTGCCACAACACATTCAGTGACAGTAGGTTGAAAGTTCTTAAGCTGAAATTGGTCTATGTTTACAGAAATTTGAACCACTGCCCTCAGTGGTGTCAGAGTGAAACGTCCACAGAGTGGCACTAAAAGCAAATAGTAAATCAAGTTGTTTTTAATTGTAAATTATGTAATACTATAGTCAAAATTTATGCAGATGTCACAAGGAATATGACTGAAATTCCATGAAATCATATTCCTCTCAATAATCTCCATACAGATAATGGTCCACCACTCTAAACCACAGCGATTCATTAATGAGTGTTTTTCCTTTAAGTGATGCTGCTTTAGAAATACATTCACCATATATGTCAACGTTCAGATTCCAGCACAATCATGGAGTGTTAGTGCATGTAGTGAAATTAAGCTCTGCAGATGGTTGCAAGAAACCCCAAAAGTTAAGAAAGCACATAATGAACATGAATGTATATTTATTAACCATACTAATTAACAAAAACCCCAACCCTAAACCTAACCATCAATGGAGTAAACATGTAATCTTAGAGGGAAAATAAAACCTCAGGATAGTAACTCTGCCCATATACAAAGAAAAAAAAATATGCATTGAATATGCGTGATACAATATGTTTCAGATAAACCCACCCTTAAACAGCATTTAAAAACAAAAAATGCGGACATGCGGTTTCTCCCTGTCTAAGTGGACGGTTCTTGTCCAGAATAAGCTGCTAAGAGGACCAGATTTTATGCTACAAGTCAAACATCTGACTACAAGACCATCATGTAATAAACATTGAAATGAGATATATCAAATATTTTATCTGCCAGATTAGTGTCAAACTCATTTGCATTTAGCTCAGCTCATAATGACACCAATGTTGCCATGGCATTTTATACATCAGCTTTGCTGGCACATGGCACATGTGTTCACTTCAAGGATGTTGGCACTGGAGGAGCTCTCTAAACCTCTGTGTGCAATATCATTCAGATAGCCAAAACAAGTAATGGAGAGTGTGTAACTAACAAGTGTCGCAGTATGGAACGCCTGCATAATTAATCTCCCCTGCCATTAAAATCATTATGGTCATGAAATTCATGAATTATAAGCATGAGGGTTGAGATATTGGAAACTACAAATTTTATTTGCCACCAGCCAGGACTCCTAAGCAACCAAAGTCTCCCGGTTGCTAGGGAGGGTTTATTGGGGCACGTGGTGTGTTGTGCGTTGATGCTGCGGAGAATATCGTGGGCCTCCACATGTGCTACGTCTCTGCAGTAATGCGTTCAACAAGCCACGTGATAAGATGCACGGATTGACTTCTCAGACGCGGAGGAAACTGAGATTCGTCCTCCGCCACCCGGATTGAGGTGTCACTACACCACCACAAGGACTTGGAGCATATTGGGAATTGGGCATTCCAAATTGAGGAGAAAAGGGGAGAAAATTATAAAAGGGTCTGTGTATGACATGCTAGAATTACTGGGTAAATGAGGGATTGTACCTCCTGTCTAATTTCTGTGGTGAGCCTGTGTTACATGGTAATGTTGCCGTCTAGTGAGAGCATAGAAATAAAGCATAGTGGTTCATATAAAACATTGCATTTTTATTTATTTATTTTTAAGTCTGATTCACAGGGCTGTAAAGCACATAATTTTATTTATTTATTTAACTAAACCAAGCAAAATTGCAACTGAAATTGCTAGTGATCACCATGTATTTTCGTTATATAGAAAACAGCATCTTTTGCATTTTGATAAAAACTCTTTCTGTGTTTCTGGGAAAAAGATGAACAAATATAAAAAATATATATTGTTTTGTTTTTTTATTGGAAGTTAAGTTCAAAATCAACTTTTTCAACTATTTGAATGGGCAGGAAGCTTCTGTTTACACAGTAACACTTTATACATTTCCTTGACTCTTCCATTCTCTCACAGGCTGCCATTTTATGATTGAATATATCTGTCAATTTTTAAAAAGACCTGCATAGTGACCATCGAGGACACATTTGCGGGTTTTAGCTGCAGCCTGGGAGTAGCACCTGTCCAATAAAGGACCTGTTTGAAGTTTGGATGCCACTGGCAGAGTGTAAAAATGACTAAAGGTCGATGAGCAATCAACAGACCACAGCTATTTGCTGGATGATAATGACACACGATTTCCCCTCACTGCTAAGAGACAGGCTGGAAGACAAGGCGTGAAAATGGATGTCATCGCCCTCGATTATGGGAAGTTAGGGGTGTGTGATAGGGAAATGCTTAGCCCAGTGTAACTCAACCCTTTGTGTGGTGTTCAATGCACTGATGATAAATGAGACTTGTGAAGGACATGAGGTCTATAGGCTGAATGTGTGTGTTGATGTGCATATGGAACAATCGTTGTTTATGAGCTTGAGTGGACCGATTGTTTAAGCAGTTCAATATAGAGAGTTCAGAGTATGTTTAACCCTTAAGATGCTGCATTCCGATTGGTGACAGTATTGGTGACACTAGTGGTGCAGAAATTAAATATTTCATGTTTAAAATAGATTACTTGGAATAACATTTGTATTTATTTCAAATACATTCTGGCAGGGAGGTGAAATGCATATAATTAGCACATGAATGACATACCCTGTCTTTTATCACAGTATATAAAACATGCCCATCCTCCAAATGCATGTTTGAAAGCAATGCATGGATTGGCATGTCTATAGAGTCTATAAATTAATTAACCACCCATTCCAGAAATAAACATAAATATATTGCGAGTCATTAAGATAAACCCGCCTATGCTTTCCCATCCCATTTGAAAGACATCAGTACAACCCCTCACATCACCCACACGTTCCCTTAAATAATGAAGATCGGACCTCATACATAAAATAACTAACATGCACACACATTTGTAAGCACCATGTTAGCGATCAACAGAAAGATCCATATTACTATTATCTATAAACAGTATGTACAACTGATCTGGATCTAGACCATGGGTGTCAGAGAGAATATCTTCTTCAATACTGTGAAAATATCTATAACTTGCCAAAATTCATGGAATGTCAGCCGACATATGTCAATCAAATTTATTCAAAAAGGTTTTTGGGCATGTCCACACCATTTTCAGTAAATGTGTCCAGGGAAGCTGGGGGACAGAACTGGAACAAAATACAAATAAAACTAGATAGGTAAAGACAAACTTTGATGTTGGCTTGTCAACAAAAAATTGAGATGGATGGATGGATGGTTGGTTTTGGTTTTGAAATTCTGAAAAAAAATAAAACTAAAACAATTCTGTAAAAAAACTTTATGTTGGCTTTGTAAAGCCTGTACAGCTGAAAACAACTTGCTTCACAATTCAATTTGGTGTCCCTCAGTGGACAATACACCCAGAAAATGAAGCTCACATGTGTCCATACTCCCAACAACACTTACCGCTTTTGGCCACTGCGGGAGTGTTTCGCATTTTAGTAAGTGCAGACCAATTTTAGCTAAAGAAAAGTCACCCTACTGTTTCCGATTTCACTGTGAGATCAGTCTGTGGTCTAGGGGTGTGCACATGTTCTTCTGGGAATGTAGGAATTGTGGGTTTGATTCTGGCCCATGTCAAATCCTCGTCCCATTCCACCTCTCTCCCTCAAATTCCTTAAAGTATGCACTCTCCACTGTCAAAATGGACCAAAATAAAGTAAAATTGATCATCAAATGACTGCACCAACATCATTCATTAAAAATTACTTAAAGTTTTCTTTGTGTTTCCTGAAAAGACCCGCTGAAATGTATGCCCCCTTAAGGGGCATAATCACATTACTTCTGAGTCATGACCTTATCAAAAATCTGTCAGTTTTAGTCTTATTAGATTTGTCATTAATAATACATACTGACTGCTGAAGTTACAGGCCATTATAAGATATGTCAGCTGCAGTCAGACTTGGCTGTGGGTATATATTTCAGTGGTCAAAATAGCCTAGAACAGCTTTTAAGTCATTCACATAATTCTTCTGATAAATTTCCACAAGTCATTCATAGGAGCCATAAGCACTGTGATTCACAATGTTTTTTTTTTTTTCTTTTTATAGCATGACTTGCTCTTTATTATGAATTGAACAGCAGGTATGCATTTAATGTGATGTCAACAGAAATGGGGGGAAATCTGAGGGAGTTAGTTCCCTGTCTGTCGCTCACTTCGACGTTGTGTCGAAGAAGCGACACTAGGGGTCTCTCTTGAGCGCCGAATATACCTCTGATCTATGAAAAAAGGTCAATGAGATGTTGGCAGACAGAATTTGCATGACCTGCCCCCGGACATACGGGTATAAAGGCAGGGAAATACATCTGTTTCATTCAGAAATTTTCTTCGGAGACGATGGCCGTGTATGTAGCGAGCTGTGAGTCACACACACACATCTGTTCCTCTTACCTCTGGTTCTCTGCTGTTGGATCTATGGCGCACTTCAGCGGCTTTCTCCTTCTCTGCATTGCAGTGCAGTTTGCCCCTGGGAGCTTCGACAGCACAAACTAAAATAATTTATAAAAGATGATTTTCTCTAAAAGACTATTTTCCTTTAAAAGAGCAATACACAGCGGTGTTGAATGTCCTTTTTAGGATGCGTCTTTATAAAGATGTCTTTCCACCCCTGTGTAGTTCCTGGATGCGGTAGAGTGCTCTCCGCTTCAGACGGCCACAGACGCTGTCTCGTGTGTCTGGGCTGCGATCACACCGAGGTAGCGTTTGTGGATGGTTCATGTTCTCACTGAAAGAACATGACCATAGCAACGTTGCGGTCGCGGCTTTCCTTCAACTGAAGGAACGCAACTCCAGCCGCCCCCCCGCGTCGCTGCTTCATCCCACAGGATTGAGGACGACGTGTCTGGCGATGGAGGCGATCTGGGGATGCAGCGGGCTCGGTTTCGCCGGGTACACCCCCACGAACCACCCACCCCCGGCACACTCGTTGACTTCCGTCCGGGCTCGAGGCAACAGCGGCTCGCCTCACAGCCAGCCTGCCTATCCTCTGGAGCCCCCAGATTTACTGAAATAAATCAACTTTTTGATGATATTCTAATTATATGACCAGCACCTGTATATGAACATGGCCACCATTGGCCAATCATCAACGAATTTGACGGCGTGCACGCCAAACAAGGCTGTATCTCGGTTATGCTTTGGCCTATTAAAATTAAACTTGGTGCGTGTGATAGCTATCATACCCTGATGGTACCTGAGTTGTTTAGGAACAGTACCACCTACTGGTCAAGACATATGAAAAATAGCCTTTCATTGCTCTTAGACCATAACTACTTAATAGTGTGGCCTAAAATCATGAATAATTTTGCCTATAATCAAATAATGATTTCTTTTTTTTCATGGGACTGGTATCATACAGTTTCTTGTGTTATGGTTATGCCAATGATGCCATATTTCCCATGGTCTGCCCTATTACCTATCCACCATTTAGAATTTCATTGAAATTATACTTTTTCTAACTCCTTCTACATCATTCATCTGATATTGACTTGAAACTTGTCATCATGCTTCTTTGTTTGCTCAAACTATCTGCAATGGGCTTGACCCCAGTATTGCTGCTTCCAAAACACATGGCTGCTATTGGCCGCCAACATGGCCAATTCAGCTATAAGGTTAACAAAGGTAGATTGAAATGAAACGTGGTGGACATATTTGACTCTTTGCCCGGGAGGTTTTTTAAAAATTTGACAATTAAATTGGCCACCAGTTGATGCTATTACATTTTACATGCGCACTAATGGTTTTGTATCGCGCAGTGTTTCAGAAAAACACAAGTAATTCATATCTTATGATAGCTGTCCTCATTTTGAGCAACTTTGCCTCAAGATAATATGAGGCTGTATCTTTCAACACTTTGGTTAATCGACGTGCCAATATAACCACTGCCTGATAATACCATACCAATTTGGTCACAAAACCACCTATTGGTCAAAAGTGAAATGAAATTCTATTACATTATAAGTAAGTTCATGAATTATATGAATGAATGAATTACATGAATTATAAACTGCTTTGAATATATCATTCAAAAGTTGATTTTTTGGCAGTCATCGCCATTGGTCTGCTTGGCCCCGGAATTGCTGCTTGCAGCTATATTCTTATTATTGTTTTTTTCTGCCCTAAAAGAGAATGGGCAGCAAGGGCTGTAAGTCCTAGAGATGACAAACATGGCAGGATGGTCCCAAATCCTGGCCTCTACTCAGGCACATACACATTCACCCATCCAACTCTAGGTGGTGCTATAATACGCACTTTTACGTTTTGGTAAAACTGCGAGGGCTAGAATCCAAATTATTTTTTTCCTCTGATTCCTTGAGCCAAGCCCAACAAAACGTATATCTTCATTTTTGCCTATAAACATTTTCTGCCATTTTGAATTTTTTTAAAAACCTACTTTTCCAAACTCCTAGTCCGTTTGTCCAATTGTCAGTAAATTTAGTATAAATCATTTACAGACCCTCCAGACAAAATTGTGTTCAAGGAATTTTGATATGTCAAATCATTCCAAAGATAATAACGAAGCAATTCCTTCGGTTGAGCATGATTTTATTTATTGATCATCAATCTCAACACAAACTCCAAATGTAACCAAACTAGGTATACCAAGTCAACAGAACATTTTAACGTTGTACATAAATTTTCATACAATTCTGCCTTTAGGGGACGCTACAACACAAAAACCGTCATTAATATGCAGCCATTGGAGCGACAAAGTTCAAATTAAATAAGAATTTTCTTTGGTTCAAATGCTAACATATTCTTAAAAAATTAATTTGACAAAATATAAAAATTGGCTGCCAACAGCCAATCAAATTCCAGCACCTTATAACTCCTATTGGGAATGGCAGAGGGTTATGAAAATTACTATACACAAGCAACTCATGATGGTATAAATAGATAATTTGCATTTTTGCTCATCCTGTAACTCAGAACCATATAGGCTACAATACAAATGTGTAGCTTCTCTGAATCCACCAGTGCCCCATAATGATATGGTCACTTGAATTTCCATTTCCACAATAATTATTTTGCAGTTTTGATTTATTTGAAAAGTCTACATTTTCGAACTCATCCTAGGCTGTTTGCCCGATTCTCACAAAAAATCTATATATCATCTACAGACTCTCCTGACAAAATGTAATCAAAAGAATTTTGATGTGTCGAATCATTCCAAAGATATAAGCAAATAGTTTTTGGGCATGGCCTATAATGACTAATTAGCCTGTATCTAATAATGACTATATATATCCTGTATGCAATTTTGAATTTAATTGAAAACCTACTTTTTCAAACTCCTATGCCTTAAGTCCATTTCACTCGAAAGTGTCATCTAGGTACATTCATAACGTCTCGGTTACGTATGCAACCTCCGTTCCCTGATGGAGGGAACGAGACGTTGTGTTGAAGAAGCGACACTAGGGGTCTCTCTTGAGCGCCGAATATGCCTCTGATCTATGAATAAAGGCCAATGAGAGTTGGCAAACAGTATGTGCATACCCCGCCCCCCGGGCATACGGGTATAAAGGCGAGGAAAATACGCTCGTTCATTCAGGATTTTTATGAGGAGCCGGGAGTGTTCTGGCCACCTCAACAGCTCGGCTCAGCGACGTGGCCGGGAAGACACGACATCGAAGTGAGCGACAGACATGGAACTTCTCGGTTACGTATGTAACCTCCGTTCCCTGATGGAGGGAACGAGACGTCGTGTCTTCCCGGCCACGTCGCTGAGCCGAGCTGTTGAGGTGGCCAGAACACTCCCGGCTCCTCATAAAAATCCTGAATGAACGAGCATATCTCTCATTGGCCTTTTTTTTTGGAAGAAGCAACACTAGGGGTCCACTTCAAATCACGCCATGCACTGAGCCGTGTACGTGTACTGCTGACACATAAGCGTGCAGGTATTTCACGTGCACAAGCAACCAACTGTGTTTCAGACTGCACGTACTCTTCCCCAATGCCCCAAAAAAGTCGTCGGAATCCTTTTGGTTACCCTAGAGGGGAAAAAGGCGACGCTTCCAACTAGGGAATGGGCCAAGCCTGGCTGGGCCTCTTTTTTCTCTATGTTTTCTTGGCATAGAGCAAGAGCAGCCGGGGCCCTTACCGCATTGTGGGAAGGGGGTCTTACCCGAATTCCTATTCTTTCATGGGGAAAAGACCCTGCGGAGGCCACACCCGCCCGAAGGGGAGGTAAAGGTGGCGAAAATACATCACATGGCCCTTTGGTCACATGTGGGAAGAATGGCGTAGTGGTAGATCTAGCCTCGAGGAGGGGGTAGTTGCTACAACATGGCGACTGGAGGGCAGCGAAGGACTGCCTAAGGGAGATGCGGGTCAGCTCGTAAGGTGACCGTACTCCGGAAGGACCGTACGAGGAGTCCACGTAGGAGGCCTGACCTGTGGAGCACCTATTCCAGTAGGGGTAGCCTGGGGTACCCGTAGTGGACTGGGTCGGCGAGTCCCTCCGCTGAACTGCGGACCCAAGAGGGCTAGGGAGGAATCAACCAGGAACCTAAAGGGGTCTCCTGGGAAGAGGGCGCTGTTTTACCTCAGCAGAGGGAAAGGGCGCTGGACGCAAGCGATTCACCCGGTCAGACCGTCGACATGTACCGAGTTCTACAGGCTCGGACCTGAGAAAACACAGGACGAGACTGACTCAACCCTGAGATTGTAAAATCTCTCAAAGGTGTTAGGTGTTGCCCAGCCCGCAGCTCTGCAAATGCCTGCTAGGGAGGTGCCCCTTGCCAGTGCCCATGAGGATGCCACACTCCTGGTAGAGTGGACTCGAACCCGTAGGGGGGGTGGCACGGCCTGGGTGTGATAGGGAGGGATTTAACCTCTGGGAACCTCTTAGGAACCTGACAATTAAGTAGTGCTTACCCAGAGACTTGCCGTCTACTGGGTCATGGTGAGCTGCGATAGCAGCAACATACACCTTCAAGGTGGAAGGGGACAGCCTCCCCTCCAACCTTTCCTGTAGTAACAGGAGCACTGACCTAACTGCACACCATCTTCTGCCCGGGAAGAACACCAATTCACGAACAGACGCCATTTCAGGGCGTAAAGTTGCCTGGTAGAAGGGGCTCTGGCTTGGTTGATCATGGCTATGACTGTGGGTGGTAGACCAGCTAGATCTTCTGCGTCCCGTCCAGGGGCCAGACGTGGAGGTTCTAAAGGTCTGGGTGCGGATGCCAGAGCATGCCCCGTCCCTGAGAAAGAAGGTCCTTCCTCAGGGGAATTCGCCAGGGAGGTGCTGTTGCGAGGAGTACAAGGTCCGAGAACCAGGCCAGGTTGGGCCAGTAAGGAGCCACAAGAGTGACTTGTTCCTTGTCCTCCCTGACCTTGCAAAGCACCTGTGCAAGAAGGCTCACTCGGGGAAATGCTTACTTGCGCAGCCCCACTGGCCAGCTGCATGCCAGTGCATCTGCCCCGAGGGGAGCCTCTGAGCGGGCGTACCAGAGCGGACAGTGGGAGATCTCTCGGGAGGAAAACAGATCTACCTGGGCCTTGCCGAACCGTTCCCAGGTCAGCTGAACCGAGTGGGGGTGAAGCCGCCACTCTCCGCCAGGCAAGCGTCATCGTGACAGTGCGTCTGCTATCACATTGAGGTTGCCGGGGATGTGAGTGGCGCACAGCGACTTGAGACGACGGGTGAGTTGTGACGTGTGGCGGGAGAGTACGCCGCCTTGGTGATTTATGTACGTCACCACAGTGGTGCTGTCCGACCTGACCAGGATATGTTTGTCTCAAACTAACGGGAGAAACTTCCACAGGGCCAAAAGGACGGTCAACAATTGAGGCAGTTGATGTGCCAACGCAGCTGGGCCCCTTTCCAATGGCCTGCTAATGCGTGCCCATTGAAAACGGCGCCCCAACCTGGTCTGGAGGTGTCGGTCATGACCAGGATGCGTCGGGACACCTGCTGTAAGGGTACTCCTGCCCGTAAGAAACAGAGGTCTGTCCAGGGTTTGAATGTTTGACGGCAGGCGGGGGTGATTGTCACACGATGCGTGCTGCGGCGCCATGCTCGTCTCGGGACTCCGGTCTGAAGCCAGTGTTGAAGCGGTCTCATATGCATCAACCCCAGCGGTGCGACCACCGCGGAGGACGCCATATGCCCCAGGAGCCTCTGGAAAAGTTTTAAGGGGACCGTTGTGCCCGGCCTGAAGGCAGCGAGGCACCTCAACACTGACTGGGCACGCTCGTTGGTGAGGCGTGCTGACATTGAGACCGTTTCTAACTCCATACCGAGAAAAGAGATGCTCTGGACTGGAGTAAGCTTGCTCTTTTCCCAGTTGACCTGAAGCCCCAAACGGCTGAGGTGCCTGAGCACCTGATCTCAGTGGGCGCATAGTAACTCTCGCGAGTGGGCCAGAATAAGCCAGTCATCGAGGTAATTGAGTATGCGGATGCCGGCTTCTCGGAGCGGGCAAGAGCTGCCTCAAGAGTTGACTTTCGTGAAGACGCGAGGGGACAGAGACAGGCCAAAGGGGAGGACTTTGTACTGATACGCCTGGCTATTGAACGCAAACCGCAGAAAGGGGTGGTGTCGAGGCAGAATGGAGACGTGGAAGTACGCGTCCTTCAGGTCTACCGCTGCGAACCAATCTAGATGCCAGACGCAGGTTAAGATGTGTCTCTGCGTGAGCATTTTGAACGGGAGTTCCGTCTGCTTTTTCACTGCAGATAACTGCTGGGCGAAGTCCTCGACGGTGTCTCCAAAGAGGCCAAACTGGGAGACAGGGCGTTGAGGAAGCGAACTTTGTCGGCCTCACACATCTCTACCAGGTTGAGCCATAGATGACATTCCTGGACCACAAGGGTGGCCATCGCCTGCCTGATTGCCTGTGCGGTGACCTTCGTGGCTCTGAGGGCGAGGTCGGTCGCTGAGCGCAGTTCCTGCTGCACATCGGGCTCAGGGCTACCCTCGTGCAGATCCCTGAGCGCCTTGGCCTGGTGGACTTGCAGGATGGCCATGGCGTGCAAGGCGGAAGCGGCCTGTCCCGCGGCGCTGTAGGCTTTGGTGTGTAACGAGGATTTCGTCCTACAGGCCTTGGAAGGGAGTATAGGGCACCTGCGCCAGGTGGTAGGGTTATCGGGACATAGATGGAGCGCAACGGCCCTATCCACCTGGGGAATCACCGTATACCTGTGGGCCATTCCGCCGTCAAGGGTAGCGAGAGTGGACGAGCAGGGCTTTTGATGAATGGAATGCGGGGCTCTCCATGAAGACGTCAGCTCGTCATGCACTTCTAGGAAAAACGGGACGGGGGGAGGGGGGGGGGGGGGGGGGGCGTGGCTGTGAGCGGCGCCCAGACCCCAGGAATCAGTGTGTGGGGTGTGGGGAGAATGGAGGGTTCCAATCCAACCCCACACTGACGGTGGCCCGGGCAAGCATTTCAGATATCTGCGCATCAGCCTCAGCCTGGGCATGCTGGCCCGAAGGCGGTAGCCCAGGGGAGGCATCAGACGCCGCGCTCTCTGATGGAGCGGCGAGCTCATCCACCTCGAGCTCCAGAGGATAGGCAGACTGGCCCGGAGGCGAGTCGCCGTTGCCTTGAGCATGGACGGGGGTCAACGAGCATGTCGGGGGGCGAGTGGTCCGAGGGGGCGTACCCGGCGGAGCTGCACCCGCTGCCCTCCCCAAATCGCCTCCATCACCAGCCGCATCGTCCTCAATCCCGTGGGAAGAATGAGCGACTCGGGGGGCGGCTGGAGTGGCGTGCTTTCTATTGAAATCACGCTGAAATTCTATTGAAAGCACGCCCCGACCGCAACGTTGTCATGGTCATGCTCTCGCAGTGAGAGCATGAACCATCCACAAACGCTGCCTCGGTGTGCGCCCAGACACACGAGACAGTGCCTGTGGCCGTCTGAAGCGGAGAGCACTCTACCGCATCCAGGAACTACACGGGTTGAATGGCTTCTTTAAAAAGATGCGTTCAACGCTGCTGTGTATTGCTCTTTCAGGGAATTAAACTCTTTTACAGAGAAAATTGCTCTTTATAGAAAAACTCTTTTAACTCTGCGCTGTCGAAACACCCAGGGGCAAACTGCACGCCGTGTAGAAAAGAGAAAAGCTGCTGAAGTGCGCCGTAGATCCAACAGCAAAGCAGAGCGTCAGAGGATAGAAGCAGGATATCTGGTATGTCACTCGCAGCTGGCTGCATACACGACCGTCGGCTCCGAAGAAAATTACTGAATGAACGAGTGTATTTCCCTCACCTTTATACCCATATGTCCGGGGGCGGGGTATGCAAATACTGTTCGCCAACTCTAATTGGCCTTTTTTCATAGATCAGTGGCATATTCAGCGCTCAAGAGAGACCCCTTGTGTTGCTTCTTCGACACGATGTCGAAGTGAGCAACAGACGGGGAACAAAAATGTATACATTCATAACAAAAAGTTTTGAGACTAAATGGTTCTTGAACTGCACTTGAACAAATTAGATGGCAAGATGCCAAAAAGCATCAGAGGCTGCAGCTCAGTGATGCATTGCTGTATTGACATGGAATTTTGTGTATCTCATTGGCATCAATCCTTGAAAGCACCACATAAATTCGGTGACAGTGCAAACTATTGGTCAAAAGATTTCATTAAATGTTTTGTTTTATATTTATTAAATTGTTACAGATTTTTTTAAAATCATTATCAGAAATGTCCAATCATATTTCCTTACAAGCTGATGGTTTGCTTGGCCCTGTAATTGATGCTTGTTATGTTTATTCATGCAGACCAAACCATCATAAATATCATAATAAAATTAACGAAAAATAAACAAATAAAATTATATTGCTTTAGCTCTATTTTAGGGGCTTACAAGCTAACTGACTAATGCTTTAATATTGTGACACATGCACTTATAGGCCCTATGCCACTTGAACCCCGATAATTGCTACTTGCAATTTTTAATGTTTTTCAATTCATAATTGGAAATGAAATCATTGAGACTGAATTATCCCTTTGCCAGTGAGAATATTCAGCAGACCAACAGGCGCCCTTTGTATTCTGTCTGCAGAGCTGCTTCACAGGCCATGAAATGAACCCTGCCAGGTTATTCAGTCAAGCCATGCTGACTATGAATTTCCACAATCATTGGGTGAGTGATTGGACCTTCTATGATTGCAATAAGAAAAATTAAATTAAAACGTTAAAGGTTGTAATTTCATTTAAAAAAAATGAAAATTCTGTCATCATTTACTCTTCATGTTGTTCAAAACCCATAATACTTTCCTTATGTCTGTGCAAGACAATAAGAGATTTTAGGCAAAATAACAACCACAGTCACTATTAACTTTCATTATGTGGAACAAATATACAATGAACGTGAATGGTGAATAAGTCTAACGTAATGCCTATCTTATACGGGTTTGGAACAACAAAATGCTGAGAAAATTATGATTGAAATAATGAAATTTCATTTATTTTTTATTTTTTTATTATTTTATTTTTTTACTTAACTGACTCATAAAATGACTACTATTCAAAATGTTAATACTTAATGTTTCTGAAATTATTTTATCAGTAAAGAGGAATATACTCTATATATGACCTTTTGCAGGTGTTTTGGGTGGGGCCTTGTGCTGGGTCTCTTCTCACCTGGTTCCTGCATGACATGGTGCTCCATCTTCGTTGGAGTTGCTTTGAAGACTTGGGACTTGGTGATGGAATTTAAGGAGGTGTTTCTGAAAGAACTTTCCAGGCAGCCCAGAGATCTTGTAAAAAATATGGATCCCTAGTGATCCAAATAGACATTCCTCTTTCCTCTAGTATGGCTCTTTAGACTTTTAAATCTCTTCCCCTTAGGTAAAATCAATTTTGTCAAATTAATTCAATGTCAACAAATGACTATGATAAAGAAGCATGCTGGCTGGGCCCTTAACTATTAAACAGCTGTCATTATGATTACATTAACAAATTGTTTTGGGTTTTTGGGACTCACTAGAAATGCATATGACATTGAAACAAACAAAGAGATAATACAGAATGCTTGCTCATGCACCCCTTTGAGACTCGCAGTAAGTTTAATGTGAATGGTTCATTTTGATACATTCAATGTGTAAGCTACTTAAAGGGGTAGTTCACCAAAAAAGGAGAATTCTGTCATTATTTACTAACTTTCATGTTGTTTAAGACCCATTTCTTTCAAAAGGAATCAAAGGAGATGTTAGACTTAATGTTAGCCTCAGTCACCGTTCAGTTTCATTGTATGGAAAAAAGATGCAATGGCAGTGAAGGCTAACATTCTTTCTAACATCTCTGCTTGTGTTCCACAAAGGAAAGAATGTTATACGGGTTTAGAACAAGAAGATGGTGAGTAAATGATGACAGATTTTTCATTTTGGGGTGAGCCGTCCCTTTAATTATCATATGTAGTTCTTTAATTTTATATTTTAATAGAACACTGTACATAAGTGGCTTGTGTAATAGAATAAAAACTTTTAGTTGGTTTTAAATGGAAGTGAATAAACCTGAACACTGAATTAAAGTACATTGAATGACCTTTTCATTTGATTGTACTGTATGTACTAAAAAAATGACCAAATAATTTATATTTAAACACAGTATGTCCCCTAGGGGTTATACACAATAAAGAGACCAGGGGAGACACCCACACAGTCACCAGACCAGGAGGTCCTCTTGTTCTTCTAAGGACTATAATGTTTATTACTATTTTTTTTAAGGTTTTCTGTGGTACTTAACATATGTGAAAACTATTCTTAGTTGACTTAGTGCATGTTTCTCATGATCGTGAAACCTTTTTATTTAAAGATGTATGCTTTAATGCTTGAAATGAGTTTTGTAGACAAATATAAATTGTGCGTATTTAACCCTTAAATGCATTTTTTGCCAAACATTATTACATACTTCGAGTCTTTGCGACCCAGCACATATATGTATCACAAATGGATCAACAAAATTCCCAGATAGTGTCAGGTTTTCAAAACATTTTCAAGACAAATACAAAATAATAGAATAGAATATATTCTGATATATTTTGATGTTTTATTTTACATATATCAAATAATAAATGCAACAGAATTCATTACTTCCACACTGAAATTTCATGAGACACAACTGGCTGTCGAACACTTTGAGCTACACATATCATATAAGCTACCTATAATCAGGGGTGTAAAGTAACAAATTACAAATGCTCATGTTGCTGTAACTAAGTAGTTTTTACTAGGAATTGTAATTTCTAAGTAGTTTAAAAATTGTATACTTTTACTTGAGTACATTTTAAGTGCTGTAACAGTACTTTACTGCGCTGTTTTCGTCTGTGGTCCCTACTTCCCTGTCCTGATTTTATTTGAAAGTCCTACACATCCATTACGGTATAAGGGTGAGTAATTATGAGAGAGTTTTAATTTTGGGGTAAATTATTTCTTTAAAGCCTGATGTGGCCCATGTACCAAACAACTTTTCCCAACCCTTTTTCTACCTCATCTATATATATATATATATATATATATATATATATATATATATATATAAAGCACCGTAAAAGTAATCAATGCAAAATGTGCAATACAATACAAGTCATATAAAGCCATACCATAGCTTTACAAGAATCCATACGGGTTTGAAGAGACACGCAGGTGAGTAAATGATGACAGAAATGTCCATTTTGGAAACATAACCTACTATTTATGTATGACATACCTTGCATGGGTGCAAGCCCGACAGCCGCGGCCTATTCTCTCACTAATGATTCTCACATAGGACGTGAAGCGGCTGGGGCTAACTTAACGCTATGAAACGCGTCAGTGAAGGCGGTGTTTCCCAGTCCTATTCTTTCAGGGGGATGAGACCCTGCGAAGGCCACAACCTGCCCAGACTAGGGGGAGGTAACATGAATTCACAGGCCAGAAGGCTAGTGAGGAGAACATCCGGGGAGCAATGCTTAGTGGCTAACCTGGGATAGAAGGCCACTGGATAAACTTGGTGAAGGGCACTGTGTGCAAGCGGAACACCCGGTCGGTTGTGCCACATTACCGAGTTCTACTGGCTCATACCTGACAAAATACGGGACGAGACTGACTCAACCCTGAGATTGTACAATCTGGCAAAGGTATTGGGTTTGCCCAGCACGCTGCTCTGCATATGTCTGCTAAGGTGTCATGGGCCAGTGCCCACGAGGATGCCACACTTCTCGTAGAGTGTGCTCGAACCCGCAAGGGGGCGGGCACGGCCTGGGTGTGATAAGCTAAGGAAATAGCATCAACGACCCAGTGAGCTAACCTCTGTTTGGTGAAACCTCCTTAGGGCAAGAGATACAGCCAACAACTCTAGGCAGTTGATGTGCCAATGCTGCTGGGGTCCTGTCCAGAGGCCAGTGGCAGCGTGCCCATTGCACACAGCGCCCCAACCCTGTCGAGAGGCGTCTGTGGTCACCATGACACATCTAGACACCTGCTGCGAGGGGACTCCGGTCCGCAGAAAGCAGAGGTCTGTCCAAGGGTTGAAAATCACATACCGTGTGACAATCACCAGCACCTGAGTACTGACTGAGCGTGCTCGTTGGTGAGATGCACTGTCATTAAGACTGAGTCTAACTCCATGCCGAGAAAAGAGATGCTCTGAACCGGGATGAGCTTGCTCTTTTCCCAGTTGACCCGAGGCCCAAGACGGCTGAGGTGCCTAAGCACCTGGTCCCTGTGAGTGCACAGTAACTCTTGAGAGTGAGCCAGGATGAGCCAGTCGTCAAGGTAGTTGAGTAACCCACTTCTCATAGCGGGGCAAGAGCTGCCTCTGCGATCTTCATGAAGACGCGAGGGGACAGGGACAGGCCAAAGGGGAGGACCTTGTACTGATACGCCTGGCCGTCGAACGCAATCCGTAAGATGGGTCAGTGTCGAGGCAGAATGGAGACTTATAGTCGATGGCTATGAGCAGCGCCCTGACCTGAGGAACCGATCATGTAGCCATGAGGGGGGAATGGAGGTTTTCAGTCCAGCCTCATGCTTGCGGCGGCCCGGGAAAGCATAGCGGACATCTGCGCGTCAGCCTCAGACTGGGTGAGCCCAGATGAGTCATCAGCATCAGACGCCGCTGTGACACTCTCCGATGCAGCGGCGATGTCGTCATCCAATTCCGGGGGCTCAAGGGAGAATGCCGGCTGGCCGCAAGGCGAGCCGCACTCATCCCAAGCTCGAACGGAAACAATCAAGCGTGCCGGGGGGCGGATGGTTTGTGGGGATTTACCCGCTGAATCCGAGCCCGTCATCATCCCCAAATCACCTTCATCGCCAGCCGGGTCGTCCTCAATCCCGTGGGAAGAAGGAACGACGCAGGGGGCGGCTGAAGTGGCTTTCTCCCGTGAGGAAAGAAAGCTGCGACCGCAATGTTGCCATGGCTATGTTCTCGCACTGAGAACATGAACATTCATAAAACACTGCCTGTGTGTAATCTCAGCCCAGGCACGCAAGGCAGCTTTCATGACCATTAGAAATGGAGAGAAATCAGCCGCATCCAGGAACTACACAGAGGCGGAAAAACATCTTTAAAAAGACGTGTCCTGAAAAGGACATTCAACGTTCAAGATTTATTGTAGTTCCAACCAGACGACTTTGCGATATTGTTTGCGAATGTTCATTGGAACTATGGTTTCAGGAAACACCAAATCATTGAAGTATGTTGGTAATGATGGAACTTGCGAGTGACCATAGTTGGATAACGATGCCCCAGTTATAGAAAAAGAGCAGTAAGTACATTAAAAATGTTTACTTTTATATTCCATGGAAGAAAGAAAGTCATATGGGTTTGGAGAGAAATAAAGCTAAGCAAATAATGACAGAATTCAAATTTTTGGGTGAACTATTAATTTAATGAAGACAAAAGACATATTTGAAAGAAAACCAGGACATTGCTGCAGGCATTGATCTTTCCTGCTGGTAATGTCTGTTAAATTAGCCACTGATCTTGCTGTTACAGGAAATTGCATTCACCACCTCAGAATCTAATTTCTCTTAGTTAGAAGCAAATTAACCTAATGAGTCACTTAATGACAGCAAGAGCTCAACAGATCTCATTTTTCTTAGTCACGAAAGCCACGTGAATGTCAATTGACATTAATGGGCAACTCAGGTGCTTAGTGATTGTGATATTATAATTTACATTCATGTTGCTTTACAGTGATTATTTTAAGGAAAGCATTGCTGTGAGGTTAAATACTTGATGATTGCATAATGTCAGCCTGCCCCTTGAGCAAAATAAACTACTAAAGAGATTAATGTATCTTTATCCTCAGATGTGGCTGTTGAGGTATCTGGCTCTGGTGAAAGGTGCCAAGTTTATTTACCTGTGTCAGAGTGCCGGTTTGACCACCTAGTATTTTCAGGTCATTAAAAGCCCCTTCCACAAACTTAATCATCCTCTGATGTTTGACTTCAGCTTGAGAGGAGGTACATATGTAGATGATAATGGATACCAGGTATGTCATACATAAATAGTAGGTTATGTTTCCAAAATGGACATTTCTGTCATCATTTACTCACCTGCATGTCTCTTCAAAACCGTATGGCTTCCTGTAAAGCTATGGTATGGCTTTATATGACTTGTATTGTATTGCACATTTTGCATTGATTACTTTTACGGTGCTTTATGGTGCTGGTTTGGAGTATAGAATAAAAGCATGAACATTATACCTTACATCTCCTTTTCTGATACATTGAAGAAAATTAAACAGGTATCAAGAGGGTGAATTCTTTTAAAATATTAATTCATCTTTATATTGTTTCCTTTTTTATAATAATGCCTCAAACAATTGTCAACATAAGCAATCTCTTTTTTATTTTTCACAGTACAGTCGAGGTGAAATGATCAATGATAAGAAAATTCACTTGGCTAAAATGACAACAATACCTTTTTTTACCTGCACTACTTCCATTAATATCTTACCAGCAAACCTCAGGTCACCACATCAAAACATCTTAGCCTCAGTCACTCTCCCAGTATCCCCCAAGAACCACAAATGGTTGGAGTCCCTCCCATTTAGGACAAAACCCATGACCAACACCATGATACAGCCAACCAAAACATCAGAGGTTCAAATCTCTTTTGAGAGCAATAGCCACTAACTGCATTCTCCCTCAATCCCTTTGGGTGAGTTAAGAGTTGTGTGGGCAGCACGAGAGAGTCACTAGCACATGGCATAGCTTTAGATTGTGCCCCCGAAGACTTAGTACAGATATAAATGGAAACAGGCACTGGCACTGTGGTCCAGCATGGACATGGCAATGCTTTTTAACACACAACACCTCTAGCTCTTGAGAGGGACTCTTGGTGCTCTTTATCTCACTCTCTGTCTATGGTGGAGGGATCTCTCAGGTCACTGCTCACTGACAAAGTAATCTGCACTCTTTCTTTCCTCCACTTCAAGACAACTACACTTCTGTTGCTTTTTTACATGCTTTGGTGTCTGTTGTGTGCTGATAGAGAGATAAGGTTGATTGAGGAACACCCTATATGTCTGTCTGTCTTTCTGTTTTAACCAACCACTAAGCAATGCCCTAGCAACCATCCTGAACACCCTAGCAACTTCCTAGCTACAGTAGACCCTAGCAACCATTCAAAACACTCTTAACAACTACCTAGCAAATCCACCCAGAACACACTTGCACCAGCCGAGTAAACAACTAGGGCTATCAATCAATTAAAAATTAAATTAACTAATTACAAAAGACACTGATTAATTAATCAAATTATTAGTATTGTCAATTTTGTATCAATATTACATAAATTGTATATCAATATTTGTGTAAAAGGGGCCCCAAGTAAAGATAATTCTATATAATGTAATAATAATTACAGTTAGCACTGTTGCCTCACAGCAAGAAGGTTGTGGGTTCAAACCCCGGTTGCCCCGGCCTTTCTGTGTGGAGTTTGCATGTTCTCCCCATGTCTGCGTGGGTTCTCTCCGGGTGCTCCGGCTTCCTCCCACCAACCAAAGACATGCAGGCTAGGTTAATTGATGTCTCCAAAAAATTGCCGTGGATGTGAGTGTGAGTGTGAGTGGTGGTGGCCCTGCGATGGACTGGCGACCTGTCCAGGATAAGCGGTTGTCGATGGATGGATGGAATTTCAAGATGTTATATTATTGTGGCATTTGATTAAGGCATTGATTAGACAATACAAAAAGACATTAAACAAAAAGACAATTTAACATAAGACTATCACTAGTACTGTACCAGTCCACAGTAATCCATTATGCCATTGATTTTGTCAATCTGTCCAAGGAGACTTTAGGGCTGTTTTCACAGGACACATCCTTGATTGTTGTTCCCTTTACAAAAAGCTTCACTATGATGCTGTGCTTTGCTAAGCGCTATGGGAACGATCCTAGTTGTGACCGAGCTGTGAATATGTGTGTAGCAAGTCAATGAACATTGTCCGGAATTTATAGCCTCGGCTGATGTAGTCATTAGATGCACCTGTGGCCAGGCTATAAATGGATGCGTCACCAGGTGTCATCAGATCCTCTTTTTTTCAGAGCGATTCTGTGTGTGTGTGTGTTTTACAAACCCTGTCAAAACTTTCTTTCCTCTGCCAGGAATTAGAATTTGTGAGGCAGTGTGCAGTGAACCTTTTCTCCTTTCTCTTCTGTCTAGTAAATATATATATTTTTAAAAAGAAAGAGAGAATGACTGAAAGCCGTAAACGATGCATCAGTTTTGCTCTGTTTGTTTGGGGGAAGAGCACGCTGCTCTCGCGTTGCAGCAGTGCGGGTGCGAGCACTGTGATTTGCTTTCAGGCAAAGTGCTTCGCGCTCGCCTCGCTTACTTCCGGGAGACAGCGCCCACATTTCATTCATGGGGCTCTAGCATGGATCTGGCTGAGGAGCGTGAGACGGGTTCGTCCCTTTCCCTCGCTCTCTCCTCAGACCCAGCTGGTCCTTCCCGTGATCTCGAGGCGCGCTTTGGCGCCTCTTCGGTTCACGAGGGGGGGGGGGGCGCTGAACCTCTGTACATTTCATGCACAATAATAAAGCGGCTGAGAAATTACTCGAGGCGATTACGCGGGATGTGGCTAGACTGGCCACGCGAACAAGAGACCCTCCCCCAAACGCTCCAAAATAGAAGACAAATTTCTGTCTGGTGGCCAAAATAATTAAATAAATAAAAGAGGGAATGGAACTCTATATCAGTCCCTTCCTTTCTTCTATGACCTCCATAACAAGTATTTTCTTTAAGGAGGAAATTTATACTTCCCGTGTCTTCGTGCCCTCGACGTTGGTGTATTCAACTATCGTGGGTGCTGAAGCTCGGGGGTATTCGGTGATGGTGCCGGTAGAAGAGACACCTGTGGGTTTTCTCTCACCTGGCTTGGCATCATCGCTAAAGAGACCTACTCTCCCCACAAAGCCGTGCAGGACCACCTCCACGCTTGTGGGGAAAGCTTATCAGGCAGCAGGTCAGGCTGGTGTTGCCCTGCACACTATGGCAGTGTTACAAGCACACTAGGCTAAATCTGTTGAAGGACCTGAGTGTGGGCACCTCACTCAGGGGGAGGGGCCGTCGGCCACCCAGCCCCGCCCCGGTCCTTCTAGTCGGGAGGCTCTAAAACAAAACGTGGCGAATCATGCTCCCCCTCGTAAAGACTGGGGTCCAGTTTGTCACCCTCAGCGGCCCCCAATGCAAGACCTCAGGGGCATGATTTCTAAGAGAAAAAACCCTGACGGTCTTATACCCAGCCTTGTGGGGGTAGTTCCCTCGGGACGGGGCACGTGTATCATCCACTTCGGCCCTCCCGATACCCTCCTGAAAACTCTTCACTCCTGCCGCCTTTGGTGTTTCGGGTGATAGAGGCTTCCAACAAAGAGTTGGGTGTACCATTGCTTCCTGCCTTGATCCAGGACGCGGTACACTCGACATCCCCTCAACAGGAAGTGTCAGAAATAATACCCATCTCAGAGAACCTGGCAGCGTGGAAACTTTTGCCAGGTATTTCTATGTGGGTTCTAGAAACAGTAGAAAGAGGCTACAGAATTCAATTTGCGTTTCAACACGTTTCCCACTACCATGAATCTGGGACAGGCATGTCTACTGTGGAAAGAACTGCAAAATCTCTTGGACAAAGGGGCCATAGAACATGTTCCCCTTCCAGAGAAAGAGTTAGGCTATTACAGCAGATACTTCCTGGTTCCCAAGAAGGGTGGGGGGGTTGCATCCGATTCTAGATCTTCGAGGCTTGAACCGCTCGGTCAGGGTGTTCAAGTCCTAGATGCTGACTATCAAGATGATCGTGTCACAAGCCCAACATCACGTTTGGCTGGTCACCATCGATCTCATGGATGCATATCTTCATATAGAGCCACAGCACAGGAAGTTCCTGAGGTTCGCTTTCAGGGGCTATGAAATAGTATAGCCCTATTAACCCGCACATTCAGGAAATGCATGGATGCACCACTGGCTCCTCTGCGACTCCAGGGCATCGCATTCTGAATTATATAGACAACTGGCAGTTCAGCACAGGGATATCGTCTTGACTCATCAGGGGGTTATATGGAATTCAGTCACGATGCAGGCTAAAGAGACCTACTCTCCCCACATGAATCGTTTCCATTCAGAACACCCTGAGCAAGGTCAGGCTAGGTCGAGTTTGCACTGCTCGTCAGTATCATTGAATACTAGGTCTCATAGCGTTGGTGTCCGTGGAGATCCCTTCGGACCTTCTGCACATGAGACCACTTCAGCTGTGGCTAGAAGCCAGGGGGTTTTATCCGAGGGCCGGTCCCCTAAGGCAAATAAGGGTTACGCACCACGTGCTTCATTCCCTTTCTATGTGGTTCAGACCCCGGTTCTTACCTTGGGTCCCACTCTAGGTGCATCTTGTCACCTCCCTGATGGGCTGGGTAAGCAGCCTTAAGTGGTCGTCCGGCTTGAAGGAGGGCCTTCAGTTCGGTTGTCACAGTAACTGTCTTGAGCTGATTTCTGGCCCTGAAATACTTACTCCTGAGGCAGCCATGTCTTGGTGCGGGTGGACAATACAGCGGTAGTCTCTTACGTAAACCATCGGGGGATCCACCTTCACGTCAGCTGAACTTCTGGCACGTTGGATCCTCCTTGGGGCCCAGGTCAGCTCCTGTCACTCAGGACAGTTAGGTCCCTGGATGCCCGTGTGTGTGGGAGCAGATTTACTCTGAGGTAGTGAACAAATCTGGGTGAGATTTCACAGGGCAGAAGAGGACCTCTTCACATCTATGATAGCGCAATGTCTCCTCTACTTCTCCCTAAGTCTCCCAGCCCCCTTGGGTCTGGACTTAAAGGCACATACATGACCCTGAATGCGTCTGTATGCGTTTTTGTCCCCTGGTTTTTCTGCTCCCGGGAGTCTTGGCAAGGTTCGCCAGCAAGGGTCTTGCCTCCTACTAAAATGATTCTAGGGGCCCACGGATCCAGAGGGGCCACACAACTATATTTAAACTGCATTAATATGAAAGGGGCCCAGAGCAATATACAATCAGCGGACCCAGAATTCATTGTTACGGCCCTGTTTTTTGCCACTGATTGCTCAATTGGGAACATTTTGTTTTCAGATCATGCTTTGGTGTGTTTAGAGATGTTGCTGCATATAAAAGAAATAAAATCATATAGATGGCGCTTTAATACATCCCTTCTACAAGACCCTGGATTTATACAACTGTTAAAGACATAAGTTAATGCTTGTGTAGAAACCAACTGGTCCTCAGTGTATTCTGTGAATGTGGCATGGGAGGCATTTAAGGCAGTCCTTAGGGGGTGAATCATACAATATACCTCACTCATTAAGAAGATCAAAGCATAGGAATTCATGGAATTGAAAGGGAGAATTAAAAGTGCTGAAATAGCTGAAGCGCCGAATGTCATCCAATGTCATAGAGAGCAGTCTCAACTAAAACATAGGTGCAACACTATGTTGTCACAGAAGGTAGAGTTTTGGTTATTCAGGGCAAGACAGACATACTTTCAGTTGGGGGACAAGGCAGGAAAACCTCTTACCAAATAAATAAAACAGAAAGAGCAAGATATTTACTTCTGCCATATATTAATAAGGCCTTTAAAGGTTTTTATTTTGATCTTTATAGTTCCACATCCTCTTATCATAAGGATATTAGCAATTTCTTAGAGCCATTAGAACCTCCTAAATTGACAAATGTTCATAAAACCTCTCTTGAAGTAAGATGGTTTTGCTGATGACTTTTTTGGATCTGAAGTCACAGAACTGGCTCCACTTATGTTAGAAGTTTACACAGATTCATTAAAGAAAGGTGAACTACTGCCAACCATGATGCAAGCCCTGATCAGTCTCATTCTTATAAAAGATAAAGACCCAGTTTAACGTAAAATTATCATCCAATTGCGCTGATCCAGTTAGATGTTAAAACTGATTAAACAGAGTAATTATATCTCATATACATATATATAAAGTGGGGATTATTCCTGGTTGTAGTTCTTCTGATCATATTAGACGTTTTATAAATATTATGTGGTCAGTAGCAAATGATCAGACCCCAATCGCTGCCATCTCACTTGATGCAGAGAAGGCATTTGATAAGGTGGATTGGGAATATCTTTTTAAGATTTTGGAAATGTATGGGTTTTGGGAACATGTTTATTGGATGGATTAAATTACTTTATATACAACCGTTAGGGGCAGTGCAAATTTATGGATTCATTTCAGATTATTTTTCTCTTGATAGTAGAACCCAGCAAGGATGTCCTCACTCCCCTTTATTGTTCTGTCTTGCCCTGGAACCATTAGCAGCCACAATAAGAAAAGATGATGAATTTCCTGGTGTTGTTGCAGGAGGTGTGGTGCATAAACTTCTACTCTGTGCAGATGATATATTATTATTTGTTTCCGAACCTAGAATATCTATCCCTACCCTCAATAGAATTATTAATTATTTCTCCAAATTTTTAGGAACTGGTCTAAATCAGATGCTGTTACTATGGCAGCATATACCATAGATTTCCAACCTGGCGCCTTTCAATGGCCCAAGCAAGGCATTAAGTATTTAGGCATTTTATTTCCAGCTAAATTGAGAGATTTAGTTAGAGTTAATTTTGACCCATTAATGAAAAGTTTCTCGTGCGATGTTGATAGGTGGGCTTCACTATATTTGTCTATGGCTGGGAAGGTCAATGTTATAAAAATGAATTGTATCCACAAATTCAATTATCTACTGCAGTCTCTCCCTCTAGAAATTCCTCTTTCTTATTTAAGTCTTTCATTTGGAATGGTAATCGACTTCGGCTGCATTTCAGTATGTTATATAGACCACTTGAGAAAGGAGGTTTAGGCCTCCCCAAAAATGTGTTTTTTTACTATGCATTTAATCTTAGACACCTGGCCCATTGATCATTTCACCAGAAAGAGTCCTTCCCTGGTACAACACTGAACATGCTGTTCTTGCTTCAATCTCACCAATGCAAATTCTTTCCATTAAAATTCCCATGAGAAGAAAAAATGCATCCTATCATTTCACATTTGCATTCAGTATGGACAAAGGCTTCTTGCATGTTCAATTCTGAGACTTAATAAATGTTTCCTCAAGTATTTGGCTGAACCCCAAGTTATGTATTGATAAATCCCCCTTTTGCTGGAGGGAGTGGATTGAGAGGGATGTTGCTGCACTTGGTGACCTTTATGAAAATGGAGCTTTGGGATTACTGGAAAATATAACGCAGCATTTTGGGATTTCTAGATTTCAATTTTTCAGGTATTTACAGCTGCACCATTCTATTATTGGTGGTAATACACTGCCCCTAAGGCTGATGACACTCTTTGTATGGTGCTCACAGCCTTTGGAAAGGGTCATGAAGCATCAGTGTATTACTCCTTGTTGATTCAGTCACGGTGATGGAGCCTTAACAGCTCTTATGTGGAAGAGATTTCAACTTGGTTTTGGAGGATGGGGAGTGGGAAATAATAATAATAAAAACAAATTAGAACTATGTCTTGGGATGCAAGGTAAGACTGATTCAGTTTAAGATTTTGCATTTTTTTCTACTGGACACCCTCTAGATTATTTAGGCTTGGTTTAAAAGAAACACCCACCTGCTAGCGATGTCAGTTGGAGGATGGAGACATAGCCCATGCTCAGTGGTTCTGTGCCAATATTCAAGAATTCTGGGTAAGTGTCCAGAATTTTATCTGTGAGGCTCTAGATACTCAAATTTCATTCTGCCATAGACTATGGGCAGGGTGGCGGCATTTGAAAAGATGTCATACAAACTGCGTGGCAGATTTGATGTGTATGGGAAGAAATGCGAAAAATACTTGACCCTTCTGGAGGGCTCTCAGTGAGGACCATGTGGAGAGAAACATGTTTGTGGTTGAAATTGTAAATCGTATCCTTTGTGGAATTTTCCTTTTCTCTCTTTATTTTTTTTATTTGGAAATTTGGTTTATAAGTATGTTACTCAGGCTTGATCACTGGATGTTGTTCTGGGGTGGGGTGGGGTTTGGGATTGGGAGGGGATGGGGGGATATTGGGGGTTAAAAGGGGATAATTGTTTGATTCTATTCATCTATCTTGTAATTTATTTCATGTAATTTATTAAGAATCAATAAAACATTTTAATCACAACAATAACAAACAATAACAAACCCTGGATCTGTATATGTATGTAAAATGCTAAACACAGAGCTCCATCTTTACATGATAAAACAGATTATGGAGGATTCAGCAGGATTCAGCTTTTACTCCCATAGAGAAAAATAAATGAAGCAACTAACAATTAATATTTTCCTAATTTTAACTCCTAATCCTACCTACCCATAAAGTCTAACACTATACCCAAACCCTAAATCTAACCATGATTTTAAAAGAAACTATTTTTAAGAAAAAGTAAGAAAGAGAAACATCAGGGTTTGGAACAAGACAATGACATTTATTGCATAAATAATATGAAATGAGTTACCAAATCTGTTCATAGATGTTTCCTTTCTTAAAAAAGTGTTAGATAGGAGGCTACATTTCAGTCCTTTATTGTATCAAATTAAAATTCATTTTTTATTTGTTGGTCTCTATGGGGATAAAAGTCATACCATTTCATATGAACCAGGTTGTACGACATCAATCGATTTTACCATGTTGTTCGAATTATTTTAAGTTTTCATGGAACTATGTTGGAAAAGTCATCCTAAACCTAAAGGTCTGTGCTGAATTTTGTGGCTATAGCTTGAAAACTCCAGGATTACAGTCAGAAATTGAAATAACTATGGTAAAATAATATCAAAACATCAGTATGTTGGCTTTGTCAAGCCCACATAATAAACAGTATTCCATCAGTGATCTTTCATGTCCATTCTTTCCTTTTAAGCCTGGGTTCAAGGACAAGTGAAGTCCAATATTCATCTCAGTGGACTAAACTTATGGACGTGATGCATGGATGAAGTGTCGCTTTGAGACAGGTGGGCGCCTGGAGAAAATATAGTTTTTGTTTTAAGGCACATATTCCTTAAAATTAACCTGTTGAAATTTTGTATTTGTATCTAGACTCTTAGACACTTAGCTTATCCTAAACTGTGGTCCTGATAACATCTGAATTGAAGCTGTAGGGAGTGGAAGCATTGACAGTTGAAGTTCTTATATTAACAATGAGTGAGTTCTAATTTTTCATGTATAAAAAACAAGCATGTTGATCACTGCTGTTGTAACCGGTCCTGCTCAACCCGCTCTGAGCAGTTTTGAACTGGCGTCAACCGAATCACGCTAATGAGGAGGCTAAAGGCTACAGCTTCTAGCATTAGTCACTAGTGCGCCTCTTGAGGCCAGGGGAGTGAGGTTTACACATACCGCACAGCTATCACAAACCAGCTGGCTCCCATTACACTGTCAGACATTTATCTTAAGCATACATGTCATAAATAGGTCACCAGAAACAATCTTTATTGGCGACAAAATTCCAGCGCTGCTGAATATCGAGGTAGAGAATCATAAAGAGGGAGCCAACGCGACCCTGCTACAAATCAATGCCGCGGGCATACACACATTTTCATAATGTTGTGGGCAACCGGGAGGTGAGGCTTTAGTCATTTCCTATTTGCTTCAGATGTAAACACGATCTACAGGACATGAAGCCTTTTCATACTGTTGTGTGAAAGCCCTGATGCTGTGAAATGTCACTTTGCTTGCAAACTGAAAAGTGACTATGTTTATTCGGTCAGGTCTGTTTTGACTCTAGTCTAGATGACATAGTTGGGCAAAGTGAATCCTCACAAAAACAATACCTCCAACAGTAACACGGTTTTTGGGAAACTGTCTTCCATCAGTCAGACAACTAGATCAAGACTATAAAAATGATATCTGACTGTCCTTGTTTCTTTCAGGATGTTAATTTCATGCTCCTCTAAATAGAAGAAATATTGCCAGGATGTGTCAGACCCAGATTTTGCTTTAGACTTCAAGTGGTCCACTCTACCAAACTTGTTTATTGTAAAAAAAAAAAAAAAGATAAACATTTTGGACCTTGAAATGCATTATTATTGCTATGAAGCATACCATGAACAGGCATGACAATATGCAAAATTATTAAAATTAGTTTTTTTGTCTTTTATATTTTTATGGTTTTATTCTTTCGGCAACTAATAATTCACTGCACGAAATACATTGTAATCGGCACAAACTAAATTTATCCTCACTGAAAGTGAACCTGTATTTAATGTAGACTGGGGCATATATTTTCTCTACCTTGTGTTATTTTGTTAATGGTTTTTAAGGTTAAGGGTATGGCATACAACCTGTCCATTGACATCTGTGTTGGCAACTGCCTAATTTAACTAGCTACTACAAAGTTACACATGAATTTGCATCAAAACACAGTTTGGTTGTACGCGTGGCCTCTGATGTCAACAACAATTGATATGGGTAGCATTTTTTCCTCCCTTATTTGTTATGCCAACAATGCATAAGTTGGTTAGTTGCATTTATTATTAAGCATTGTTTTATTCCCCCTACTCTGGGTTTCAACCCATCAGTTGAGAACCAACAAAATGTAGTTTGCATATCTTAGCACTTCAGTCACTTGGTCTGTAGCTAGAAGAAGGAAAACGGGTCAGTCATTGTGGCTGTGATCTGGGAAAGCCATTGGAGGCTGGACATCAGGTGAGAATAACATTCTCACATAATAACACTGTGGCAGAGCTGAACTGCGCACTGCCCCTTTAAGGATCCACCAACTAAAATGGCTGCTCATTAGATTACCCGTTGCTCGTTATTCAGACATACGGGTATAAAAGGAGCTGGCCTACAACCACTCATTCCGGTTTTGCGCTGAGAAGCCGAGACAAGGCCATTTCAGTGGGTAGTTCAGTGTTGTGGTAGGAGGGACACAACATCTCGTTCCCTCCATCAGGGAGTGGAGGTTATGACAGTAACTGAGATGTTCACCGCCATATAGGGTCCGCATCAGGGGGTGTCCCTCCCAAGGGACCACACCCCACCCGATAAGGGGGTATTGAGTGGAGATACATCACAAGGTCTTACCGAACCTTGTCGGAAGTGTCTCATGTGGAGAAGTGCACATGAGACAATGGTAGGTCCTACCCCATGGGGGAGGAGTTCTAAAAATACGTCGACCGGGGAAACGTGAGTTTACCAGTGGGGAAATGATTCCACGGAAGATACATCACCTGGGTTACATATGGGCAACCAGCACATGTGGAGCACCTACCCCCTTACAAGGCCTAGTTAGCACACATTCTGGTCCGGCAGCAAGTTTCTCCATAAACTTGCCTGCCACAGGGCTGTGGAGGAAGGACATGACTGGGGGTTAAAAGCACACGTCTTTACCTCAGGGGAGGAGAAAGTTGCTATGTGCAAGTGGTCCACCCGGCCAGCTGTCCTGGAACTTACATGCTCGTACCTGACAAGGAGGACGAGACCGGCTCAACCTGGAGATGATGGAATCTTGCAGGGTGAGAATCCAAGGTGTTGGGTGTTGCCTAGCCCGCTGCTCTTCAGATGTCTACTAAAGAGGCGCCCTTGGTCAGGGCACAGGAGGCCACCACACTCCTAGTAGAGTGGGCTTGTAGGTCCAAGGTGGAAGGCACGCCCTGGTCGTGATATGCCATAGCGATGGTGTCAATGACCCAGAGGGCAATCCTCTGTTTGGAGACAGCGCTCCATTTCTGCTGTCCACCAAAGTAGACAAAGAGCTGCTCAGAGTGTTTAGAGATCTGCGTGTGATCCAAATAGATGCACAAAGCATGCATCGGACAAAGCAATGATAAGGCTGGGTCTGCCTCCTCCCAGGGCAGCTTTGCTTGCAGGTTCACCACCAGATCCCTAAACAGAACCTTGGGTACATAGTCCACTCGGGTCTCAGGACCACATGAGAATCACCCGGACCAAACTCCAGGCATGTTTCGCTGACAGAGAACACCTGCAGATCCCCTACCCTTTTGATGGAAGTGAGTGCAGTCAGGAGGGCAGTCTTCAAAGAGAGTGCCTTTAACTCAACTGACTCCAGGGGCTCAAATGGAGCTCCTCGTAGGCCCCGAAGGACCACAGAGTGGACCCACGAGGGCATGAGACACAAACTGGGGGGATTCAACCTCCTAGCGCCTCTCAGGAACCTGATGATCAAGTCATGCTTCCCTAAATACTTACTGTCTACTGCATCGTGATGTGCCGATATAGCGGCTACATACACCATCAAGGTGGAGGGGGACAGCCGCCCCTCCAGCCTCTCCTGCAGGAAGAAGACCGATCCGACTGCTCATCTCTGGGGGTCTTCGCATCGGAAAGAACACCACTTAGCGAACAGACACCACTTCAAGGCATACAGGCACCTCGTAGAGGGAGCCCTGGCCTGAGTGATTGTGACTACACGTGTAGGTGGTAGGCTACTAAGGTCTTCAATGTCCCATCCAAGGGCCAGACATGGAGGTTCCAAAGGTCTGGTCACTGGTGCCAGATGGTGCCCTGTCCCTGAGAAAGAAGGTCCTTCCTCAGGGGAATTCGCCGTGGGGGATGTCGCAAGAACCAAGTCTGGGTGGGCCAGTAGGGGGCTACTAGGATGACCTGCTCATTGTCCTACCTGACCTTGCACAACATCTGTGCAATTAGGCTCACTGGGGGAACACATTCTGTGCTGAGGGGAGCATCGGTCAGGGAATTCCAGAGTGGGCAGTGGGAGGATTCCCGGGAAGCAAACAGGTCCACCTGCATTTGACCGAATCGACTCCAGATCAGCTGGACCATCTGAGGGTGGATTCTCCACTCTCCTCTGAGTGTGACCCATCCTGAGGTTGCCCAGGATCCAAGTGGCTCACTTGGATGTACACTACTGTTGCCATGTTGTCCATCCGAACCAACATGTGCTTGCCCTGGATTAACGGCCGAAGCCTCCACAGGGCGAGCAACTCTGCCAGCAACTCAAGGCAGTTGATGTGCCAATGCAGTCGTGGCCCTATCCAGGGAACAGCGGCTGTGTGCCCGTTGCGCACGGTGCCCCAGCCATGCTTGGAGGCATCCATCGTGACCACAACATGCCTGGAGACCTGCTCTAAGCGAACTTCTGCCCTTTGAAATGCCAGGTCCGTCCAAGGGCTAAATAGATGGCAGCAGACCAACTTGACATGCACTGTGGCGCCATGCCCATCTCAGAACTCAAGTCTGAAGCCAGTGCTGAAGCGGTCTCATATGCATCAACCTGAGCCATATGCCCCAGGAGCCTCTGAAATAGATTCAGTGGAACTGCCATTCTCCGTCTGAATGCCTTTGGACAGTTCAGCACCAACTGCGTGCGCAAAGTAAGTCTGCTGAGAAAAGAGATGCTCTGAACCGTGGAGAGCTTGCTCTTTTCCCAGTTGACCTGATGCCCGGTCAGGGAATTCCAGAGTGGGCAGTGGAAGGTAACAATCGCAACCAAAAATTATACACAAACGGAAAGGCATCTTTAAAAAGATGCTCTCCATGTGTGCCACTCTTTTAGAAGGGAAATATACTCTTTTAGAGGAAGAATATACTCTTTTAGGCTGCTGAAGTGCCCAGGAGCGTTCTCTGCACTCAACTGGTGCAAGAGGGGAAGAAGCCACTGTTATGTGTCATAAATCCAACAGCTTTTGTAGAGGTGAATGGATCGGCAGAGGAATTCAGCTTACTGAAACACAACCGCTCAGCTCTAAAGGAATAATCTGAATGAGTGTTTGCAAGCCAGCTCCTTTATACCTGCATGTCCGGGGGAGTGGCATGCAAATTCCACTCGCCAATTCCCATTGGCATTTTCTCAAAGATCAGAGGTGATTGGGGCTCCCAAGTGCAACCCCTTGTGTCACTACATCGACGCAACGTCGAGTGAGTGACAGAAGGGGAACAAAGATTTTCTTTGCTGGCTTGTTTTCTTTACTATAAATGTCCTCAAATGTTCTGACATTTGCACCTGATGACAATGATCATTATTTACTGTCTTTTACTCTTGATCTCCCTTATTATTGTCAGTAAGAGAAGTCAGAACCCAACAGTCAGAATTGCAGGTTGACGTTAAAGCGATACTTCACCTCTGGGAAGATGAATGTGTATTTAAAATTGGTCATTTATATAGTATAAATGTGAAATTATTTTTTACTCATGTGGCTGAAAGACAACAACTCCCAGAATGCACTTGCTTTGCTGCCCTTACGAGGCCACTCCCAAACCACGCCTACCGGTTACAGGCGGCAGTATCTGAAAATTTGATACAACTAGGCTTGCTTTGATACATCGTGACTCTATAAATCGTGAGTTAGTTGATACATTTCCATCGAAATGGTGCCAAAACCAGGAAAGGACAAGAAGTTTCCATCATTTGCCGCTAAAAAATTTGGAGCGATGTAAACAGTGGCTGCGGGCTATCAACTACCCGAAGTTTGGAGAGGACACCGATATGGAAAACCTGAAAACCTGTAGGATTTGCATTCGCCATTTCAAGCAGGACGACTACGAACCGAATGTCCTTCGAATGAAGAGAACCACTCTGAAGGACACCGCAATTCCATCTATATTCACCTTCCCAGGTGACGAACAGCCTGGGCCATCTGGTACTAAACGCATTCGCCTAGAGGTAAGACTCTCACTAATAATCGATTCTATTTCTGATCACACAGAAGCCTATAGTGTTATAGTTGTTAGCAGTAAAACAGCAAATTTAGAAAAGTAACGTTAGATAGACAATTACATATAAGTTGTATATAAGTTGACTGTTCTCACAGTAAAGCCACTGTTCTGTAAAACTGAGTTAGCCTATTTGTCGATTTATGCTAACGTTACCTCACAAACCTGTTGCTGTATTAGATTGTTGAGATGACTGCAGAGACAGATACATTTGCGAGATGAACCCCTGATGTAGTGCATACTAGAACAAAATAATGTTAATTACTGTAAGCTTGCACTGCGAGAGCACTGACTCCACCAGTCCACCAAATTCTCGCAACAGATCTTCGAAATCCCCTTCTGCCATTTCAACTTCAAAACTACCTTCCGCCATCGTGATTAGCCTACTTGTATACAAACTTTCTACACAGAGCAAGAGCCTGTTAGCTTAGCTTCTACAGAAAGATGGCTGACACTATCTTCACATTCTGTGAGTGAGATCCCGCCCCATATGGGCGTGGTGAAAATATGCGGAACTAGCTACTAATACTGGCTGTAGTTTTAAGCCTCTGGCCCAAAAATCCTCCGATGACGCAAAATGACGATTTTTGCGCCATCAGAGGATTTTTTCCAGACTAAAAATACATAAATCTCTCGTCTCAGGGGGATATGAGGGGGGGGAGCTCGGTAATTCGAAAATACTACTGGTTTTCTACTGATACAAAGCTTAATGCTAAATCCTGAAGTGTCCCTTTAATGCACCTCCCTGGAGATGCGTGGGGTAGTGTGACTATCATTTCTTTGATCTTATCACTTTTGTTTCCAGCCTATTAAAAAGGATAAAACTGAAGGGAGATACTGATTTGTATGATAAAATCTAGAATAAAAATCTACATACAAGCAAAAATTTGAGATAAAAGATTTCCATATCTGTTAAAACTGTTATATTCTTACCGCAAAGCCCATGCAAACAAAATTTGACATTTGTGGCTTTTAGTCCATTTATAGAAGGCTTGATGCCAAATAGAATACTCCTAAAAGTTCACAAAATAACACTTTTCACAGATATAAAGTATGTGATTTTAAAGTTAGCAGCCTTTCTGTTACAGGAACAAAAAAGATGACTCATCTTGTACACAGGAATGAAAACATAATTGTATTATGTGTAAAGTGGTCTGTAGTAGAATGAGAATGCCCATCCCCCAATACAGTCCCACCTCCCTTTGACCAGCAAAAGTAGAAAATCATCATTTATGGCTGAAATAAAAAAATAGATATTCATTATGTCGCAATACATTTTTCAGTTTCAATGCGAAATATGTCATAGGAAAACAAGAGTGCTGGAAAGACCATTGCAGTTGTTAAACCATTTCATGTGGTCTGTAAATTTTTTGGTGAGTCTCAGCTACAGTTGTCATTAAACATACTGTCAAGTTAACGCTATGATTAAACTGGAGTTTCCTGTTGCACAAAATGGGTCCTATCTGCTGTAGGCCTATGTGTTAGCTAATGCTTCAGAGCAGCTCTCCAGTTAAAAAGACTACTCCAACATCGATCCACGTGGGGTGAGAGAGCCCCCTACTGACCATATGGAAATAACATCTTCAAATACCTTCTTTTTCTGCAAAGATAACCAGAGTTATATCAATATCATCAAATAAAGGCTGTGTACCATGGTACAGCAATGGTATCAATGATAGTAGGCTACCATGGTACTTATTAAAATAAATATAATTTTGAACAATAATGTTGTGACCATTCCTAAATACAAATTATATAATAAAATTATTAATTATATTATTTTACTATATATTATATGAATAGTTCATAGAATTGTGAATATAAATAAATTATATATATATATATTACTGTGCAAACATTTTAGGCACTTGTAATAATGTTGCATAGTGAGGATGTCTTCAAAAATAATGACATTAATAGTTTTCATTTAACACTTAAATGCCATACAAATTCCAGTAAACATAAAAAACCTAAATCAATATTCGGTGTGACCACATTTGCATTTAAAACAGCACAAATTCTCCTAGGTACACCTGGAAACAGTTTTTCTTGGATGTTTGCGGATAGGATGTCCCAAGCTTCTTGGAGAATTCAACACAGTTCTTCTTTCTATTTCGGCTGTCTCAGTTGCTTCTGTCTCTTTATGTAATCTCAAACTGACACAATATTCAGTTGGGGGCTTTGTGGGGGCCATGACATCTCTTGCAGGGCTCCCTGTTCTTCTATTCTCATTTTTTCTATTTGCAAAAGTAATGTTTGGGAGTCTAACATTTATATTTCCTATTTACACACTAAAGCTGAAGATATATATATATAACCATCTTAAGACAAATGCTTTTGTGAACCATCTTAAGTGCCTTTTTACAAGACTTTTGCACAGTACTGTATATATATATATATATATATATATCCTACCGTCAAAAGTTTTAAAACACTTACTCATTCTTTATTATTATTTTATTTATTTTTTCACATTTTAGAATAATAGTAAAGTCATCAAAACTATGTGACTAAACAAAACTGTGTTATATTTTAGCATCTTCAAAGTAGTCACCCTTTGCCTAGAATTTACAGACATGTACTCTTGACATTTTCTCAACCAACTTCTTGTGGAATCATCCTGAGGTGCTTTTAAAACAGTATTGAAGGAGTTCCCATCTATGTTGGGCACTTATTGGCTGCTTTTCTTTATTATTTGGTCTGTCATCAATTTCAAAAAGTTTAATAATTATTACATTTTAGTTTTATAATGAAATAAATTCATATGGTGGTACATAATTACAAACATTTAAGCATACGCCTTCAGATCAAAAGATTTTTAAGATCATGGGAAACGTTTCAGGCAAGTGTTTCAAAACTTTTGACCGGTAGTGTGTGTGTGTATATATATATATACAACCATTATTCTGTGTTTTTTTAAAATCTAATTTATTAAGGATGCCTGAAATGCCAATATATTCTATTATATTCTATTCTATTATATTATATTATATTAATTATTAACATAATAATGAAAATAATTATTACATTAATATAATTACTTTGTTATAATAATAATAATTGTTGTTGTTGTTGTTGATACTATTATTATTATTTTAAAAACATCTACAAAGTTAAAAGTTCAAATCATAATGTTGTAACCCTTTCTAAATACAAATTATTCCGGTTGTCACTTGGAAAACCTTTGCTTTGTAAAGTGGTTGAATTGATTGTATTATCTAATCTCCACCAGAAGAGGGTAATATCTCTTAACATACAGACTGGCCACTCTTTTATTTTGTTTTTCTGGTTACCATTATATCTTTCTAGTTCAGCCACATATTACAACTGATCAATAGTATATTGTATTATATTTAATCTAATTTTATATATAAAAAAAACCATTATAAAATCACAGAATAAATAAATAGCCTAAATAAATATATGATTAGATGAGAGGGCCATGCTAGGAGTGATGAGCAGATTGTTGGTACAGACCTTCTTACAGGTGAGCAAAACCTCAAAAGAGATCATGTTTATTGTAATCTTTGAATGAATGTTTGAATGACTGATGACTGACTCACTCATAACAGTCTGTTGCCGCCACCTTCTGACGTAACAATGTAACTGCACTAAAATCATTGAAAAAACCCCACCAACACTAACACACAGACTGACAGCCTGTCTTGTCACAATTTATATTTTTTATATAAAATAAACTAGTTTCATGCATTTAAACAAGTCTTTTGAATCAAACATTATTATCACAAAGTGTCGCATCAGTCATCCACTTGTTTTTAGGGCAGTAAATATTACATTAAAAACATAAAAATAGTAATATTGTGAAATCTTAGTGAGTCTACTGTTTTTGAGACATTTCAATGTATTTTGAAGTCACATGCTTTTACAGGTCTTCAAGTGCCTTATATGTAGTACCCTGGTATATTTGCCATTGTTTCCCTTTTGGGTCTGCTGCTTTGTCTCTCTCTAAATCCAGTATTACTTGGAGTAATCCATTTAAAAGAAGAATAGTAGCTTATCTCTCTTTGTCTCTTTGTTTTTTTAACATTGGACTGAAAATGTATATATTTTTTATTCTTTATCAACACAAAAGTCTGTTCTTTTGTGTGTCCCTGTTTTTTTTTAAATAAATAGTATATAGTTATGCACATTATGATCAAATAAATATGTTGTATATTTTGTATAAATTGTATATTGCAAGACTAACCCCCCATAACCCCCATGGTGGGGACCCCCCATAAGACTTGATTCAGTTTGAGCGCTGGGTTATATCATCAAACGTGCAACCCATCATATATGCTATATATCTATAGCAGAAGGCGCTATGTCCCATTAAGATCTACCGGCCAACATTTTTCTCTCAGTAAGACAATTAATATATCATCACATCATTATTTAAACACTAATTATAATACACCAGCTGTTCAGCTGTGACGTCAATTTGTAGACAAAACTGGAAGGCTAGTTTTTATAATCCATTTTTATAATGGTGATTTTCAGTTTATGAGGGGAAAAAAAAGTTCTGTGTTAAACATTAACCCAAACGTGAATTTTGAAGCTGCAGTGTTTTTACAATTTGCATGTTGCTAACAAGTTGCTAAATAAGGACTACAAATACCACATGCATTTAAGTGAATGTGATTGATGAAATGGAAAACCATTGTAGTCCTGATCTAGCAACTTGTTAGCAACACGCTGTTTTAAAAAACACAGGGGCTTCAAAATTCACGTCTGGGGTATGACTGTGTGTAAATAATGTTGTAGAACAAAACAACCAAGTATTTTCAAGTTAAGTTTACAAAAGACCTTATTTTACTCATAAATCCAAAACTACCATTATATTTAAAAAACAAAAAACACAGGAAAATCCAGAGGAACCCTTGGCACAATGTTCTGAACAGCTCTGTACTCCCCTCATTGATACTGTGGCAATTACCTAGTAAATAGGTATGATCATATTCCAAGTATATTTTTTGTTAATAAGATATTTTGCATATTTAAGTAATATTTGCACTTTGACAGTGCAGTGCATTCTGAATTTTTAGACCTATAGTACAACCAGTTATTGGTGTCCAGTCCAGCAGGCAGTGTGGAGTCATACTGTATGGCGTTATATTAATACAGACACAGAATTCTGTGAGACTGACATACCACTGTGTCACATTTTGATATATCAATAAAAAAACTAGATTTGTCTCCATAGTACTCCAGGCAATGTTCCTCTTGATTGCTCATTGTAAATAAATTAATTTCTGATTTTATTAATTCCAAACCATTACATTTTCTTGTCTGCACTGAATAATGAAATCTCAATGATTTGGGATGGGCCTACAAATCACATTAATTACATTACATAGACATTTATTTGCAATGCAGCAGTGACTACAGGGTCACAAGGGTCAGCAGCCCTGGGACAAGGCTGTAACTACTTAAGACTCTGAAGGGGACACGTGCCCCTAATTTTCAGAAAAGTTGTTGACCAAGGGGACCTGGGTAGCTCAGCAAGTAAAGACACTGACGACCACACCTGTAGTCGCAAGTTCGAATCCATGGCGTGCTGAGTGACTCTAGTCAGGCTTCCTAAGCAACCAATTGGCCCGGTTGCTAGGGTGGGTAGAGTCACGTTGGGTTAACCTCCTCGTGGTCACTATAATATGGTTCTCGCTCTCGTGGGCCATGTGGTGAGTTGTGCATGGATGCCACGTATAATAGTATGAGCCTCCACACGCGCTAGGTCTCCACGGTAACGCGCTCAACAAGCCAAGTGATAAGATGCGCGGATTGAAGGTCTCAGACGCGGAGGCACCTGAGATTCATCCTCCACCACCCTGATTGAGTCACTAAACCACCTCACTTTGAAAATGCAAATGGCTTAAAAGTGTTGTCAGAGAACTATAAATGGCCTTCAAACTAAAAGTGCGGATGAGTTTATGAAAGCCTCCTAATACTCTTGTGTGCTGTAAATATTTTGTTGCATTTGTCAAAGTTCCCGAAATTGAGAAATTCGTGTGATGCATTTTTTCCATTGTAAAGACATATTACGATTTGGAGAGGTCAAACATTACCTCAGTTGCAGCAAAGAAAAACCTGTTGCATTGATTTTCACTGCCCTTTTTGCATGGCAAGTAAGCCAGCAAGACTGAACAAATTAAAATTGCATCTCTAAAGCTACTCAAACAAGGCAGTTGTCCATGGAGATATAAACACTTTGGGTTGTTTGTCAATATATGTTGCACCAATATTTATATTTACTTTACTTTTCACAGATGTGGCTTGGGCTGTAGAGCATTACTCCATTTCCACTGTTTGTACCGAGCAACTACAGTTTTAAGGAGAGACTATTTTGAAAATCATTCACATGTTTGTAAACTTAAACAGCATCCCACTTCAGCCAAAATGCCAATAACCACCAGTACAACAGTGCCCACGCCAATGGTCATAGACACCATCAACCACCAGTGCAAAAGTGCCCACGCCAGTGGTCAGAGACACACCACCAACCACCACTGCAACAGTGCCCATGCCAGTAGTCAGACTGTGGGGTTTTCATGTAAATGGTGAGGAATATAGAGAAATCATGTTTTTGACATAAATAACCCTATAATTGGTATGCTTTGTAAGTATTTGTTGAAAGAAAAAATTAGAACACGTGCTTTAACATTTATTCAACTGGCAGATGCTTTTACTGAAAACAACTTCCAGTGCATTCAATCTATTGACTTATAAGTTCATGCATTTCTTGGGATACCAAAACATTATTGTTAATATCATCCTTGCTCTATCTCTACTGGTTGAAATGCAGGAGCTCTGTGGCTCAATTGGTAGAACATGGATCATGATTAACCTGGCATGTACAATAATGTAAACACATATTTGCATAGTACTTTTTATGCAATTTGAGCTGTTCTTGAATTTGTTTATCTGTATGCTCTGCACATTGTCTTGGGTTCAACCTTTGATTTTACCTCTTTAACTAATGTATAACCAATTCAAGTAATTAACCAGACCACACTAGCCACCCCCTAAACGACAATTCTAAATCAACCAAAAATGTATGTTACTGGACGGAAGCCTTTGTTCAGAAGTCACTTCCAAGAGGAGAACAGGGCAGCAATAAGATACAGTATGTGTCAAATATAGGCATATATATATATATATATATATATATATATATATATATATATATATATATATATATATATATCACATACACACACACACACACACACACACACACATATATATATATATATATATATATATATATATATATATATATATATATATATATATATATAGTATATGTTGGTGTTGCTGCAAATATTAAAACTGTTTTTTTATTATTCTTTACTCTTCTGTAATGAAGGAGCTACCAATAATAAAAGACCTCAAAAGAGTTGTGAAGTGGCTTCATGGGAGTAAACAGCAGTTCAGGGGCACAAGTGAGGAGCCTCATTTCCAACAGTTGGAAGAAGAGGATAAGGGCCATCCGCAAACTTTTTGAAGAACCAGAACTTTTCCAGAGAGACCTTCATGTAAGAGCCATAATTTGAATAATTTAAATTTAACACTAAAGGTATTCATTTTCTTTTTAGGGATGACATGGAAATGTTTCTCCTGGAATTACATGATAAGATGGGCCCAAGAGTCAGTTTTTCTTTAAATGTGTTTTAAGATGTCAATTTGTTGTATAAAATTAAAGAATGTTGCTGTTGTTTAAATGATTAATTTAGTTATATTTTATCAATATTAACATTTCTTATTAGTTTTCTAATTGTTCAGTGTAATTTTTTTTATATGATTAAATACATATGACAGTAAATGCCCACGCATTGTTCTTTTCTTTTGTACTATTTGTATCATCATGAACATGATGGAAATAATATTAATATACAATTAATAATTGTATAAAATAGTCAAAATGGGTAACACTTAAAAACAAGTTTCCATTTAACATTAGTTTACTAAATGTAACATGAATTTCAATGAGCAATACATTTTTAGCATTTGTTAATCTTGTTTAATATTATTAATTAATATAATAAATTATTATATTTATACTATTTTAACATTTACTAATATATTTTTTATTAAATTAATTAAAAGTTGTATATGATAACATTAGTTCATGCTCTATGAACTATCAAAGAACAATTGTTTTTACCATTAACATTACCAAGATTAATAAAAAATGGTTAAAAATATAGTTCATTGTTTGTTCATGATACCTCCTGCATTAACTAATGATAACAAATGGAACCTTATTGAAAAGTGTTACCATTAAGACGGTCATCAAATGGAAATCGATGACAGCAGATTTAAATCTGATAAAGCAAACAAATGTAAGACATTACGCTTTAAAACTGTAGGTGGCGCAAGCATCGGTCCAGAATCTGCTGTGGCCCCATTAGCTCCGCTGTAACCCCCGGACTGAGACTGCTGGCCTAAACCTGCTGTGACGTACGTTCTGTGGCACTGCAGATAGATATATCTTGAAGCCATCTCTCTCACTCGGGATAGAAGGAGAAAAGCAGAGCAGCTCTAGTCGGGAAGGGAGTGGGCACCCGTTACAAGCAGCAGTCGTCTGCCATCCCGCAACGAAACATGGATGAACTGCTTCTTACGGAGAATCTGACTATGTGGCTGTAAGAATGCGTCCACCGCATACCTCCCGTTCCTTTCTTCGGTGTTTTTTGCTCTGCAATGCTTGGTGGACACTGGTGAAATCACTACAGACCCAAGGAGCAGTTGGTGAGTTCTTATTCGTGATTTGAGATTGTTGCATCCTTTGAATTTGACATTTTTTATGGAGCCCATAAAAAAATGGAAAGCGCGCTTTCCCCGGATGCTTTGTAGAATACAACATCGATTCGCGGCATAATTATGTAACTGCCGTATTTGCACTCGCAACAATTTATCACGCACTGTTGCTTTTGCGCACAATTAGTTTAGGAGCCTTTTTGGAGATATAGCATGGAAACGAGTAATTTGAAGAGGTTAAGCCACACAACTGCCCCCACTGTGTATCTATAACGTGAAAGTGTTACTTAATTTAACACCATACGGTAGAAACGCCGTTTTGCATGACTTTTGGGGCATTCCTAGCTTGATTTAAAAGTATTGCAATTTCCAATATAACGAGCTAGATTATCAAGCGATGGTGGGCTGGTCACTCTTAAACGAGGAAAAGAGTTGTTTATGCATGCATTTTTTTTAATTTTTTTTTTTACAAGATTATTTTCTAAAAATAAATTGAATAAGACTCTTTTATTAGTCGGTCACTATTGTTTGTTTTAAATGATGCAACTAACTTTCAATAAGGTGATAAAGTGTTTTGCCTTTGAGCGCTCTTTTGCCAATGCCATAGTCCCCTCAAATGACAGTTTTAAGTATTTACTTGCCCCAATTTGTCTATCTGGTGGCTTAGTAATGCACCACAGGACCAAGTGGATCTCAAAGGATGTGAAAACTTTTTGTGAACAGTCTTTACTTCCTCTGCAACTTCCAATGAATATTAATGTGGGCTTGGAGCTTCTTTTCTCTCATGTGTTCCGTTAGAGTTTGCACTAAGCAGCTCACTAAGTATCTCCAGCAATTCAGCCACAGATTTGTTGGCCTACAATTTTCTTTCTTACCTCGGAGCTTTTTTTTAATTTTATTTTACTCTAGAAAGAATATGTGTGTTAAAAATGTCCCAGGGTCTAGTTTTGAGGACATCTTTTTTGTATGAAGTGGTAAACATCATGTGAAGTGACTTTTTTTAACATTTAGTTGAGTGTTTTTTAAATTACATGAGAATTTGCATCACTACCCCTAGAATGTACATCAGCAACAACATTAAAACCACAATTAGGGATAATATTGTGTAGGTTCTCCTCGTGCCTCCAAAACAGCCACAACCCGCATCTCAGAATTGCATTCTGAGATGATATTCTTCTCACCACAATTGTACAGAGCGGTTATCCGAGTTACCGTAGACTTTGTCAGTTTGAACCAGTCTGAGTTTCTTGACCTCTCTCATCAAAAAGGCATTTCCGTCCACAGAACTGCCGCTCACTGAATGTTTTTTGTTTTTGGCATTTGGAGTCGGTTGTGCATGAAAATCCCAGGAGATCAAGAGTTACAGAAGTACTCAAACCAGCCCATCTGGCACCAACATTATCTGTGATTATCTAATCAGCCAATTGTGTGGCAGCAGTGCATAAAATCATGCAGATATGGGTCAGGAGCTTAAGTTAATGTTCACATCAACCATCAGAATGGAGAAAAAAATGTGATCTCAGTGATTTGGACCGTGGCATGATTGTGACAGATGGGCTGGTTTGAGTTTTTCTGTAACTGCTGATCTCCTGGGATTTTCATGCTGAACAGCACTGTTTGAATGAAGAAAACATTAAATTAAGCCTCATAATGATAGCGAATTATAGCAACATGGAGTGATATTTGCAACAAATATATAAATCCTTCCTTTTGTACTGAGATTTCAATTACCAGTGAAGACAACAGGAGCCAGAGAAAGAGAAAAAAGAGGGAAGACTTTTACTATTTATTGAAGTAAAGTTAGTTTAGGAGTAGCTGAGAAAGTGCATGATAATATTACATTTAGGTAGTCTATCCATGGAAGTATTGTTTGATTAATTTTTATTAAATGTGTCGGTAACTCGTTACAATTAGTTTGTTATACATTAACATTACACAATTCATTAACATGAAATATTGTCAGTATTTTTAAACCATTTTTAATCATGGTAAATGGCAGTTTCTACATTCACTAATACAGTTTATTGAGTTTAATATTAAACATTAGTATTTTAACATCATTAAAAACTAACAAGAACTGACAGTGAACAATATTGTATGTATAAATTAACACATTTCTGTTATCAACTTGCATCACCACAAACGTGTACATGATGGAGAACACAACGCGGTTGATATTTGTGTGTATTTTCTATTCATTTGGTGTCATCATGCACAGCAGAGTGAAAAACAATTGCACCTTTGTTGCATGGTGTAATTCAGCCGTTGTACATGTGCAGGTGAATACGACTATATCTGATGCTTAGAAAATATATTTTTTGATGTCACTGCTGGTTGCATGCTCACTCATGCACCTCACCACTTCTGTGTCCACTAAATGCCCCTGTCATTCATGATGTATGTGTGTATTTGTTTTTGTGCAACTGATGATGTCATTATGGTGAAATCAGCAAAAACGCATACGCAATTCATTTTACTTCCTGAACAAGCGCGGTCCCGAGTACAGGTTGCTTTCTCACTCATGGGACCGTAGGTGACGAGGTGGTCATGTCCAAAAATGTTTGACTATTGAGCTAAAATATTTAAAACATTACAGGAGGCCTTTAAAACTCTCCTTGAGCCACATCCACTTCCAGCTATTTTTGGTGTGCCACCTGAAAATGGCCTTCCTGTACCTTTGCAAAAGGCACAGGCCATTACTTCTCTATTAGGTAGACGCCTTATCCTGTTCAAGTTGAAACATGCTTCACCCCCTACTTTTTGAAATGTGGATCAAAGAGATGTTCACTTTTATTAAACTTGAACAAAATCAGATTTTCACTCTTGGGCTCCCTAAAGACTTTTGCTAAAATATGGCAACCATTTTTATATAGCATACTGCCTGATCTTGTAGGCAATTAACCTGAGGATACCTTTCCCTTACCCCCCCCCCCCCCCCCTTTCTGCTCCATTGTATTTCTCCATTGTAATGTATATCTCTATTAGTATTTTAGTGCTATTAGTTTGTTACGCCACTGTTTAGTGATAATACAGTAAATGGATTATGTGAGATTTAAAAACCATTTAAAAGGGTCGTGGAAATTACCCGGGAACACAGGGAGTGGTAGCCAATGAGTAACACGGCATCAGGGTTAAATGTTGATAATTTAAACTAAAATTTAGCTGTTAATACCAATTAGGAACACAATAGTTCATTACAGAAACTTGACCAACTTTTTCATTTAATTTTAGGACAGGCTTTATGCATCCTGCTTCATTCCACAGAGGTGAACGGACTATGGCAACCTTTTTTTAGGTCTGATGTTTTCATCATTTGTAATTAATCCGATTACATTTCTCCCCAGCTCCAAACCTGAATTACGGTTCATGTCAGGTCCAGTGTGGTTATTTCAGCCTCTCAACACAATAGCAGGATGACTGGGTAGCTTCCTGTAACTTCTCTAGTGTTGCTTGGTTTTATCCTGATGTTCCAGGAAACTTAGATTTTGGAGCAAGCACTGGCAACATAGAATCCTTTTCTGTCATGTTCTTGTGATCATTGTAACAAATACCCATAAGATCCTTATTTTATGGAGGTTTCTGCATTTCTGTAGCTTTACAGTGGTGAACTTAAAGCTTGATTCTTGGTTGTCGCAATGAGGCATCAGATGTTTGTAACTGAGACTGCCTAAAGCATCTATCGGAGCATGAAATTTTGTTGTTCTTGTGGGTTTTTGCAGTGGCATGGCACGCACATCACTGTCCTAATTAAGCTGACACCTAAAGCACCACCTCTGATTCAGGACAAAGGCCTGGTGAGGGAAGGCCAGCAATGACACTAATGCAATCTGACTGCTGGAGATTTTAGTGCATCCGTTCATGCCTCTAGGCAGGGGTTGACCCTGCACTCTTTGCACCATTCCAAAAACAGCTGTACCATTCCTCTTGTTTTGGGCTGTTTGGGCAGAACACGCCACACCACACGCTCCTCACGCAAAGTGCACAAGAGACCAAACTTGCAATTGTTGTCAACACAGTGAACAATGCACAATTAGCACAAATATACATAGCTCATGTTGATATTAAACAACTTTTATCAATACTTTTCTTATGATTATAAATATACAGCATATTTTGTTGTGAGTTGAGAATTGCAATATAATTGTATTGAGACCCAGACGTCAATATATAATGCAGCTCCTGGTCCTTGCTGATTCACACCCCGAGGTTGAAAATACACTGGACTGAATCGCAAGGCATTGATGGCTTTTATGGGATGGTTTTATTGAAAAGCAGCAGCTGTTTTGCTCTTGTCTTTTGTGTGTGTTCATGAAGGTGTAGGATTCTGTCCAGTCACCCCCTAATGAGTCACTGCATTATCAACTTCCAGTGAATTTCATTATTCCATTTAAAGGGGGAATAACATCGTCTGTTCATGCAAAGACAATTGTTACCATGACAGCGCTTGTTTGAGTGTTGCCTCTGCTTCCCACTGTATGCTTTTGTATTGGACACAATTGTTGCATTGTACTACATGCCGCTTTGATTTGGTGTCACTGAAAATTGAAACCTGCCTGACTGGTTCTAGTGAAATCATATCAGCCATGTCTAGAATGATGTCAGTTATAGGTCTGTTAATAGTTAAGATGTTAATTGTGCTAACTGCTAATGATTAAACATCTGTAGAGAATGAGTAGAGAAATTTTGACCACTCTTGTTCTTTTCAGAAACAATAATTTGAAGTGAACTGCATTCCTTTTTCCAGTTCAAATATTTGGGATGGGAATCAACAAGGATCAAGCGATACGATTCAGATTTGGCTCACAACACGATACGATTATATTACCATTCTTTATGTTTAGTGAGTTGCAATTAAAAATTATGATTTTTAAAATGTAATTTTTTTTTAAAATCCTAACACAATGCAAGTATGTTTCGCTTTCTTAACATTGACACTATGGGCGATGTAGTGGACACTAGTGTGAACTGTTCGCTTCTTTGGTGAGTTTTCTCTTTCAAAAGCCAATGGATGGCATGGCGGAGCAACAGTTTGAAGAGATTACTGCTGAGCTGGTAGGTTAAATTCAATATATTTATAGCAACTTACCTGAATAATAACACATCAAATTTAATAGCAGAGACTTTTAAAGGTAACTCTATTGCCCCCTTGAGTACAGAGGCTTGTTACTGCTACTGTAAAACACGTTAAGCATGTTCAGCCTGATTGCACATTGGCAATGCGTTGCCAAGTGCTCACATCTGTTGTATGTATGCATGCTTTCAAAGCTTAAGGCATAGGCACATCACTGTTTATCATTAATCACTATCTGTACGGAGGATCTGTACAAACATAGTTAAAAATGAAACAAGGAATAGATTTATTTAGAGTTTGTGTTTTGATTTAATAGAAAGATTTAGCGTTTGTTGACTTAATGCTGCATTACATTTTGTCTTCTTATAGACTTCCTATGAGTGGTGTTTGTGTTCCCCCCCACAAAATATTAATGTCAAAATTGTAACTAAAAATATTGTTTCTTGAAGTCTGAACTAGAGATGCACCGATTGCATAAGAGGTAGAAATAACAATTAACTGCAAATGAGTTGCTTTATATAACAAAACAGATGTCATTTTCCACTATTTTTTATAAATGGACCTTTTTCTATTTTTTACTCGTCTAACAAAACAATTCCAAATATTACAAGCTTATGAACAAAACTGAAGTGTCCAATACACTCAACATTGACATTAAGCTTATGTTAGATACCAACTATTAGAGGTAAAACTGATTGCTGCTTCGGGATCAGCTTGTCGTCACTCACCCCCGTTTTTTCCCGAGAGTCTCCCGTATTTCACACCCATCTCCCACCCCCCTCCCGTTTTGTTATTTCTTCCTGGAAACTCTCGTAATTTGTATGGCCCAAACCACGTTATATGAATAATCACATCAATATATTATTCCAAGGTTGTCCAGTTGCCAGATCTTGTATGAAACGCATCCAACTCACACAATCAACGCACCATACACATTTCTAATAATTTGTGACATCAACCTTGCAACCAAAACCCATTTGCGCTGTTGAAATCTGCGCATGTAGACGCGAGTAGTTCTATGGAGAACGGCTGATCATCCAGGGCCATGAATTCCATAATTTTCCTTGTAATTCCTTTGGTCTTTTCGCTTCTCATACCAAGGAAAGATAGGAGAGGATGCTGACTTCTGGCTGGCTCTGAGCTCTGGCTAGCTTTAGCCGCTTAACTTTTTTAGCTTCTTTTTTAAAAGCAGTATTTTTAGCTGGGTGTCTTAATTAGGTTTGTTGTTCGGAACGTTATCGTGGTGGTTCCCCCACAGTTTACTTTAGCCTTACAATTATTACAATTTGCGAACTTTATGTATTTTTCACTCACAGTGAAGATCTTCCATGCCAATATCATGTTTCCATGCGGCTGTGACGTTATTGCATGCGCTGCTGGCAACAAAACGGACCGGCTCGGCATCGGAAAGACGTGAGACTGACCGGCCAGTTACCGGTCCGGGCCGAGCATGCGGAAAACCGGCTGATTCTGGTACCTGGCCGGTCGATCGGTGCATCTCTAGTTTGAACATTGATACAGTATTGTTGTGAGGTAAAATATTGTGATACTTTGAAATATTCCCCCCACCTCTAGTCTGAATCCTATCTGAAAATCCACACCAATGCTTTTCCACCTCCTGTAAATTCAAAGCACCTGTGCTTTGTGCTTTTGTGAGTCATAGAATGTTATTTCTGAGGTGACATCATCTGCTTTGACAGCGGATCTTATATTTATGGCTCTTTATAGCTGGGACAGTTTGTGGGCGGAAGGGTCCAGAATAGCTTGGCAGGATTTTCTGGTTACACGGGCCATCACAACTTTAAGGAGTGTGTGCCTGGCCATTGGCCCACCATGAACTCCCTGGGCAGCTGTTCAAAGGTAGGAATTTGTGTGTTAACACCAGACACCCAAATGCTCAGAGGAAACGACAGATTTATTGGAGGTAGAGTCCCTGTAAACTTGACCTCTAAGGAGCTCCTGCTTCGCAAATTTGCAGTGTGCCTCAGATATCTTTTTTGTGGGAGTAAAAAAAAAATCTTGAAGGAATATATGTGAAAAATTGGAGGTTACGTCATCTACATTAAAACAAATCCTTGACTTTGAAGACCCAGTGTGGATAAAACACAATCTAACAAATGTCATGAAGTGCAGCATGTCTGGGTTGTTTATTATTATGATCTGTGTTTATGCTCAGTATTGTGTTTTATTGTGTTTGCTGATGTTTTAAAATGGTAATCTGGATTATGTTTTAGAGAGGCTTCCCTATTTTGCTTGTAATACTTTTGTCATGTATATTCATTTTTACAAGACAAAAGCAGACTATTACAGAGTTAGTGTTTGCAAACTGTTAGGTACAAATGTATAAAATGGAAATTGATGTCTGGATATTGATGAATGGGCAAAGGGAACAAGTTTGCAAGTAAACACTTGGCACTGAACTAAGAGTGAGAAATGACTCTGATGAGTTTGAACAGAGAGAAAACATGTCCAGGACTGCCACACAATTGTGAACACATTGATTTCCATTCCAAGTTTTCAGTAGATATGTTTGAACACTAAAATGACTGAAATTGCATAATTTGAATATCAAATAATCAAATTTGATCTGTTTGACATTCTAGACACATAGTGACGTGTAGTTTCCTGAATCGTAAATTAACACTTGGCCAGCTTCCAAGGTGGAGTTAAGATCCTGGATTTGAAAGGATTTCCCATTGCTTCTCCGTACAGTTGAACACAACTACTACTTCCTTATATTTAACGTTAATTTTTTAATTTAGTTAAAGTTAATAATGACATGAAAATGACTGTTCAGGTACAACATTATAATTTTTCATTCCGTAATGAATTTGCTCCAAATGTTAAGCCTAGCTTGATGAGGTTTTATTGAAGAAATGTTTTCCTTCTTGATAGTGCAGTCCTTCATTGACATACCCAAGATGAAGCCAGCAGAAAGTGAGTGTCTGGAGAATTTCAGACATTTCCTCTCATCAAGTTGTGCAGTAGTCTATAAATTCCCTGAGCAACAATGACTTCATTAGAGCTGAGTCAACACATCTCTGCTGACTGTTTACTCTCTGGGGATGTATCAACACCTTTTGAGCACTTAGAAGATCCCCCCTTCAGCAAAATGGATGACTGGTTTGTTTTTGCAACCCTTTAAGTCTGTAAAGATGCCAGAGAATAGAAGCTAAATGTGTACAAAGAGAATCAGACCTTCAGCTATTTGATCCTACATTGTATTTTTACTCTACCTGCCTATGTTCTCCCATAGCGGCTTGTTAATTTTCCAGACACAACACCCAACATCCTTTGGCTTTGGAAAATTTCTTAATGCTAAAAATCTTTTAACATCTTGGTTCATTACATTCTATTCCATGAGCAGATGCAGGCATTTAAAAAAAGTGCAATCACATGATGTTTACTGCAAATTTGCTTGAATGTTATATTGAAATTAATAGGAATATATTTTCAGTTACATTAATCTAATTATTACATAATGTTTTGTCTTACTAAGTGTGGCCTGGATAACTGTGTTTTTCTGGGGTAAGGACATTGTACCGATGATGCGTCCACCTGGTGCAGGGGAAAGGGTGAGGTATTTGTAATGATTTGTGAGGGTTGTTCTTTATCTTAGACTCAGGACTCCTCAAGCCAGCTCTTACATGTAGAGAGTAGTGCTCTATATAACTGAGAGAAAGGGTAGATGTGAATTTTGAGAACCTTTTGAAAAGATATACTAGGAACAACTCTCCACATGGGTTAGATGTTCGGTTTATTACCACATAGGGTCCAAAATTAACTTTTTGCCATACCTGCCAACGCCAAGTGAAAACATTATATATATATATATATATATATATATATATATATATATATATATATATATATATATACACAATACCGGTCAAAATGTTTGAAACACTTACTCATTCTTTATTATAATATTTTTTTTTCACATTTTAGAATAATAGTAAAGTCATCAAAACTATGTGACTAAACAAAATCCAAAAAAAATCAAAACTGTGTATTTTAGCATCTTCATAGTAGTCACCCTTTGCCTAGAATTTGCAGACATGTACTCTTGACATTTTCTCCACCAACTTTTCGAGGAATCACCCTCGAATCACCCTATATGCACACACTTCTAATATGTATATGCACACTTCTAATATATATCTATATACACTACTGGTCAAAAGTATGCTTAAATGTTTTGAAATTAGTTTTGTAGACAAAAATATAATTGTACCTCCATATTCATTTATTTCATTATAAAACAAAAATTTTATTCAAATCTTTTTTTTTTTAATTAAATTTTAGTTTTAGAATTAAATTAATTAATTTTGAAATATTTTTAAGATCATGAGAAACATTTCAGTTAATTGTTTCAAAACTTTTGACCAGTAGTGTGTATATATATATATATATATATATATATATATATATATATATATATATATATATATATATATATATATATATATATATTAGAAGTTTTTTTAAGTTTAAATATTTTTTTAGTTAAGGACCCTGACAAAAATGAACTATGGTTTTACTATAGTAATATTTTAGTAACCATGACTGCTGTCACCATGGTTTTCTGAACAGAAAACATGGTTTTTATACAATTAACCAATTTTATAACAGTAATACTGTAGTTTCTATATAGTAATTTTTTTTTTACTGTATATTGAAACCATGACAGTACCATGTTTATATTGTGGTTACTATGATTTTACTACAAATACCATGGCTAAACTATGGTTATTGTTGTACAACAATGATTGTTATTCAAGGGCAGAACTGTTGAAGTGTTTAACAAATAGAATATTCTTTTGATTTGGGAGTAATTCGTGAGAAATTCTAACCGTTACACCACTAATGTGTGTATATGTATATATATATATATATATATATATATATATATATATATATATATATATATATATACACACACACAATAGGGGTGTAATGGTTCAAAATAGAATATATATATTGATATATAGAATATATATATACAATAGAATAGAATATATATATATACACACAATAGGGGTGTATATATATATATATATATATATATATATATATATATATATATATTCATTCTTACAATTCAACATACACCATGCATTATGTTGCAGCTCCTAATAAAGTTAGTGACTAACTGGCAAGTAACTTGCAAAAATGCATTTGCCCAAGCTGATTTTTACTTGCCACAAGTGTAAATTTAGACCCTGTTAACACATAATGTTAATATATCAGCCTCAGTGTTTTGGCTCTGAAATGTACTATTTATTCAGCACTCACTGTAAGACCATGGCTACACTGCCTTTATGTCTGTGACTGTATAAGTATCCCGGCGAAACCTGGTGGTTTGGCAAACAGAGCTCCTGACAGGCAGACATTCCTGCTTTTTGTTAACACATCATCAGCCCGTCTGAAAAAAACAACAGGGTGGTCCGGAGCCATCGGTGACACCAGTACCACCTGTCAAAGAGAGAAGAGTGTAAATTACACCTCTGAGCCTGGGAGACATGATGTGATGCAACACTTTAACCAGTGTTAGCGTAAAGCGGAGAGAGGCAACATAGTTTCAGTGGACAAGGGACAAAAATATAACTCATTGGTAATGAATTGTTTATTGGGCCATTTTTGGATGTTTGGGGTCTGCTAAGCAGGGCTCTCCAAGGCTATGATGTATTTAAGAGACATTTCAACAGGGTGGAAATGTTAGTTGTTCTTGGAAATTTTTAAAATCCTGAAGTGAGACTTTGCAAACTGCTGGCAAATAGTCCTCAGATTTCTGTGGTCTTCATGCATCAGCTTCCTATAACAAACTGCTGGAAGAGATGCACCCCGCAGGGAAAAGCACTTGAGTCACTTGAGTGAGATTTCCTTTCCTAATACAAGAAAAGTGCTGTTTGTTTTAAAGAGACCATTACTGTTGACAGTACTAAACATGGAATCCTGCAAATGAAGTGGTGGAAGGATTTAGGGTGCCTTTATGTCTTCCACTCAAAGCCAGGCAAACATTTTGCTTTATTTAAATATTTTTTTCATTTATTAATTTTAATTAAGTCTAAGAACCTTTAAGATTCCTAGGCAATTTGAGCCTTTTGTGTTTCAACTCAAACAATAGGCAGGAAGTGTAATTGTATACAGGAAATCCCAGAAGTTGTGTGGAAGTGAATGTTTAAATTCTGTTTATAAAAAACTGTTCAACTCAATAAGGTTTCCTTTGAGGAAAAAAATGTATGTGTACATATATAAAACATTTGCATTGATTTGCACAATGGAAGCCAAATAACCTAATCCTTCAGCTAAAAATAATAATAAATAAATGATAAATTATTTTAGTGGTTATTGCCTTGGTATTTTAATCACTTTTTTTTTCTTTTTTTTTTTTTATAAACCACACTTTCTTCCATTGCGCCACAGTCATGAAATGATAAGAACAAAGTTCTGTGTAAATTGTTCTTATTCTATGGCAATTTATGTTAGAGCGTGGTGCTAGCAACATCAAGGTAAGGGTTTGATTCAGAGAGAACATGCATACCGATGAAATGTTTACTTTACATGCATTGAAAGTTGTTCTGAATAAAAGTGTTTGCCAAATTCATAAATATAATATTTAACTAAGAATGGTTTTACGAATGATTCACATAAAAATATTGTTTTTGAATATTGCCCTTCTTGTCCGTCCTGGACTGTTGAGTTTTACTATGTGTGGTATAAAGTAACAAGATAACCAAACTTTTATCTTAGAGCGTTTGACCAATTCTGTGCATGCTGGTGGATTCTCCTTCTATGTGATTCATTCAGGTTGTTTGCATATTTTTAGTGATTACATCTGCAGTGCATGACTGAATCAAAGGATCTTATTTTCTGAACTGAACTTGTGTCCTGTTTTTTCCCACAGTTTGCCAGCTGGCATCTCCTTGTATCCATGGTAACATGCATCAATTGACCCATTTAGAATCAAAAAGAATGAGAGGTTCTGTAGGACGCTGTAGCAAGCCAGAGTGAACAGCATGCAAATCAAACATTGCATGAACGGAGCAGGTAGCAGTTCTGTTTTGAAAAGATGACTTTTAAAGGCGCACTAGATTTCTCCAAAAGAAATTAATTGTACTTTTTGAAAAAACATATTTAGAATAATATAGTTGGACTGCCTCATGGTGGCTGCCATGTTGAAATCACATGACCAGCCGAATACTGCTTAAATGATCTTGGTAACCTTCCTATCAGACTCTTTCGCTTGTTAAATAAATGAATTAGGGCTGACTCTGAATGGTGCATTTCTATAATAGCATTGGTAATAGGGAGGTGTCAGTGTGGTCGACTAATCGATTAGTCGTCCAACAGCTGACTAGTTCATTAGTGGGGTCGATTACTAACTTAAATATTTTTAGTGGTGGTGGTTGAAATGGGAGACGTAATTCTCAAATTAATTGAAGACAAGACTTCTTGGGGAGCATTTTTACATGATGATAGCTTGCAGTGCATGAACAGGGAATAACAGTCAGCACAGTAAAACCCTCTGCAAAAAGTGTCATCTCTTTAGTGCTTTAAGGTTATTCAATTTATGCACCGCTACTGTTTCAGCCATCAAAGCACCACATCAACAATTCATTACAAGACGATCACTGTCAGACGTTAAATCCTCTGCTGTGAGTAGTTCCTGTATTTGTGAGGTGTTACAAATAGAAGTCTCTAGCTGTTTCTGTCTGACACTGCCTAAATAAATGGTTGCAGTAAAAAAGGTTTAAACCGCTCGATTTCATGGAACTCTTTTAATACCCGCAATATTGCGTTTTCACCCCTAGTTCATTTGAGCACTCAGAGCGGTATTATGTATTATGTATTATGCATTATGTATATGTGAACAACCCAAGTGGTCTCAGACCCCCTAAAAAGGACCCAAAAGCAAACCATACTCAGACCACCAGGTGGTCTGAGTATGGTTAGTTTGTGTGTCCTTTAGTTGTTCGATTGATTTGTGTGATGTGAAAGCGAAGAGGTACCAGTCCGTTTTGCATTCTATGACATAAGTACCTCGTAGCTTGCCAAACATAGCTGCATTACATACTTCATATTACAGTCACAATTTAATGTTCACATATGGAAATATTAAGCGAATATAGATATACAATGATTACCATGACGTGTTTTTGTGTCTCATATTACATTCTTTTTGTATTACTTAAGCACCTAAAATTAACGGACCGTCCTCATTCAGAGCAGCGCTGCAATGGGTTCTGAGTTCTTAAGGAGCTGTGGTGAGAACAACAAGGGGTCTGAAACCACATTAATGTGAAGAAACTGGTTCCTCTTTTAAAACCACTTACTTTGTGAACACCAAAAGCACTGAGGTCATTTGTGGCTGGTTCCCTTTCTGGTTCACTTTAACCGAACGGGGGTTGGTTCACTTAAAACGTACTATATGTGAAACCACCCTTATTTTGCTGTTTTGTGCTTTTGAATGCGAGCAAGGGTCACACTTGAACACTACAGTTACAATGCATCATTCTGCATTCAGGATATTCATAAGTGGGTTTGTGTCGCTCTGTATTGGAGCAATTCTTATTTCTTAATTTTCTTACTTTGATAGTTTTGTGCATTACAATGTTATAGTTATTTAGTCTGTTTAATTGTTGAATATCCATTAGTTACCATGTTGAAGTGCTGTTCTAATTATGCATATACCCCTTTGATGTGCATCTGATCGGGTCACATGAACATAACAGGGCCTAAATATGCATTACAAATCTTAATACCGACTAGTCGTTCAAACAACCAACCCACTAGTCAATTATGAAAATTGGTAGTTTTGCATATCTAGAATCGATAATAAAACTTGGGGATGCTGCAACCATACTTGAAAATATACTGAGCCACACTTGTATTTTATGGTCATTTATTTACAGTAAAATTGAACAAGCTTAATGAAAGGAGCCTCATGTATCCAGATATAGAAAACGAAGGCTTTGTTGCTGGCCTGTTTACATTTTTCTGACATGCCCTTGTGAAGGTTCTGGGGTGATGAACCAGGTCATCCATTTCCAATATTAAGCACATGTCCAGGATCTAAACAAGACAGTTTGTCTACATTTGCCCTGCGTCAATCGAAAAGGGTGGCAGACATTCTGGCTCACTGAAAGAGGCTCAACAGCACTCCATCCTTTTTGGGATTCAATGTAAGCAAACCAGAGTCTTAGCATGTCGGATCAGGACAGAGACATCTAAACATAGTCCATCCCTCTGTCTGTTGTATGTAGGCCATGGCTGGGTGTCTAACAAAAACTCCACAGCACACACTGATGTTAGTTCAATAATGGGTTTTCACTTCTACATTCACGAGGGATGCTAAATGCTAAGTTGTTTTGAGCTGTTCACACAAGTGTATGGTTGCTATGTCATTTACTTGTTTGTGATTGTGATGAGAAATTATGAGTTAAATGTAATTTTAACCCTCTGTTTTGGTCAAGGCCCTTTTTATTTATTTTTTTTAAAAGAAACATGTCAGGATCCTTAACTAAAAAAAATACTTAAAGTTAAAAAAAACTTCTAATATATATATATACACCACCAGTCAAAAGTTTTGAAACAAGGATTTCTCTTGGGCAGAACGAAATTTGGGAAGTGTCTGAAATTTAGCTTCGTAGCGGTATAGTGTGACCGCTATTACGATCTCCAGATGAGACATTCTGCTCCTCTCTCGCACCCCAATTAACTTGGAAAGAAACCTGCTCTGTGTTTGCACCACCATAGCAACATTTGTGCCCAGTTATCACTCTACTCAAGCACTTTCATTGTTTTTTCCTCTTTTCGTTTTATATAAAAAGTTTGAATAAATAAATAAGCAGAAAATACTTGTGTAATACGTCAGCAATATGAATGCATTATTCTCTGAATAAAATGGATACAGAGCTTAGGCTACAAAATGAAAATAAATAAATGATTGCATTTTCTAGTTTTTTTTTCTTTAGCCTACATTTATCATGCATTATCTTTACAATGTTATTTTAATTACTATCTTACTTTTAATAAATTTACTTTAAATGTCTATAAACTTCTATTATCAGCCTTTATGAACTTTCGAAATTTTGCATGACTTATAGGTTACTTATCTAAAAGAGGAGAAAGACATACTATAATCCACCTTTTTTGTTTTCTCCAATGGAACGAAGAAGTTTGTAATTCTTCGTGCCACAAGTCTTTTTATTTCCACAATGAATATTTGCATGTAGTAGCTAATTATTACTGTAGGCTACCTCCCGCACTCATGTGCATTCTCAACATCTGTAATTTACTGTATTTGTGATTAAGCTGTCTTATTATGGGCAAAATCCATCTTTCTTGTAAATGTTAGTCTATGCTCATGATGGAGTGGTATTGGAGCAACAGAAATGCTGATGTCCTGACTTTCAGAGAGAGAGAAAAAAAATGCTCCTCCGTGGTGGGCAAATTTAGCCGTGAACTTAACTCCCATAATGTGACTTAAGTTCACTGATCGGGACGATTGGGACCACAGTCAGCTACGATGTGTATCATTCAGTCTGACATAATGTCGCACAGTGTGCCATGGCGATATCAATGCGTTCATATTGCACAGTCTGACAAGCAACAATCGTAAAGGACTATTATATATCGTACCGGATCAGATTGTGCCCAGTCAATCGCATTGCCTTTTAAAGTATACTCTTTTGACTGTGAGTGAATAAGGACTCGGTCACCGCATACGAGGACTGTCTGCTCAGACTGTGCTAATGATGAAATTTGCGCCACGCGTGTGTAACGCAGACTGGTTACACATGCGCTGAGCGGAGCGATCCATAACCTGGTCAACCAAAGTACACTTTGGCCTTTAGGCTGGTCAATCTCAAAACAGAACAAAGGGTTTAAGTCAGCAGCAATTAGCAAAAGCCTTAAAGACATTCATGAAAATGTCATTTAATGAAATGGTTTACATCTATTTTATTCTTATTTCCACAGAGGTGCTGATTAAAGTGCAGGTTATTGACAACAGTGACCTGTCACCCATAAAGGAAGCCACAGTTCAGGTGTGTGGGAACCAGACCATCTTAGCATCCAGCCTTGCAGGAGGAGATGGGATTGTTACACTTACCTTCATGTATCGGCCAGGAACTTGGGTCATCGTCATGGCATCAAAAAATGGATTTGTTACAAACTCAGCACCCTGGCAAGCCAGTCGCATCCCCCGTGAGTATATACTATCTTATTTCCTTTAGGAGTGAATATTTTTAAATAGTGTCAGGGGAAGCCTGCAGGTTATTGTAAGAAACTGAGCACTCTGGGTTTTTTTCTGAAATGATTCTGAGTAATACCAGGACTTCCTGTCAAAACTGCTAGGGCAAGACTGACTGGTGTTTGAAAAAGAGGGTTAAACACTGTTTACACCTGGTATTAAGGTGCTCTGTTGGTGATTAGATCACATGTGGTCAGCACTAAATACAGGTTTGAAAGGGGTCTAAAACGTTTGTGATCACAAAACCTAAATACAAAGGTAGTAAAAAATGTATGTGACCACATCGCATTTGAGGTGTAAACGCTAATCTGTCCTGTATGAATCCTAGACAGCAGTGAAGCACCACCCTTCACCTGTCAATCAACAGCTGCGCTGAAACATGAGTTTAAACTTTGCCGGTTATGAGCCGCTTTAAAAGAATATAACCATCCGATCGGAAAATTTAAAAAAGTGTATACATACACAAGCACAAGAACTTCACAGATGTTATTCAGTGTGTGTGAGATCAACACAGATGAGAAGCATGAACATCTGAAGCTCTTTTAATACAGATAATCCACTAAAATAATGGATAATTCTGCTCTAAATGTTGCATTTGTACTTGGATTAAATTTCAGATGCATCTGGAAGAAACAGTGCATTGTTTGTTTGCGCTTCCTTTGTCTTTTTTAATGTCGTTATTTGATGTATTTCATCATGAAATCAGAGACCCTCCCCTCGAAATCCAAACACAAGTGGTCACAGGAGTCGCCTTTAGAGACCAGGTGTGTCTCGCCTGACCACATGTGATCGGATCACCCAGGTGTAAATGGGTCTTAGTTGTCTCTGCTTTCTGCAAACCTATTAGAACAGATCTGCAACCCGTTTTTAGGTTACAACCCACTAGTTGCAAACGACTGGTATAGACTATACAGTATGTACTTTCTATGTATAAGTGGAAATAAATTCACAAATTAACATTAAAATCACATGTCCATTCAATTTATGAATTATCATATAATTTGCATAACCTGATTACATTATTGTGTAGACAAATGACGGCATGGCAAAATTCTTCAATTCTTCATTGTAATTCAATTCCATTTATTTGTGTAGCACTTTTTAAAAGGCATATTATCCAAAGCAGCTTTACAGAAAAAAACAGAAAAACGTTGCATTACAACAACAGTAAGGCAGAAGAGGCAAGGAGAGATGTTCTATAGATGAGGAGGAAATCTTTGCAGCCTCTGGTTGGCACCGTATTTTAGCAAACATACTTAAATACACACATGTTAATGTATAATTCATGTATTTAGGAAACTTTCTGAATATGACATATGATTTTCGATCTGTTGGCATGGCTACATCCTATTATTTAGATGTCAGATTCACCGTCACGGTCTGCAATCCAGATGGAGATTTTCACACAAATGGACAAGAATGTTAAACAACACTCACTGGGTGTGGAGCATACCGGCTTGTGTGGTGATACCTAGCAGCTGCTCAGAGACAGGCCCCGTGCGGTCATGTCCTCTTTTGACTCTTTTGCTCTCCGATTGGTGTAATTCTGTTTGCTCAATAGCGTGTTCTCCACCGCCCCTCTCTCCACGCAACACCCACCCAGTTATGCGGTCAGACCTCTGGGCATGGGAGGCAGTGAAATCATGTGTACTGTAGCATAAAGCTGTCTGCATGAACAGCTGGAAGCCTTTTAGCCAGTAGGGTAACAGATATGGCGGCAGTCAGCAAATGGGGCTCCATGTGACGTAGGACCAGCTGGGCTGGTACTGCATATGAAGGCATCTTTAGTATGAGATTAGCCTTTTGGTGGGGGGGGGGCATTACACAAAAATTCCCATCGAGTAATACCAAATATGGAGATACTCTTTGTCGGAACTGTGGACGACAGATTCTGTACATAAAATGGAGTTGAAATAGAAAGGAAGTTATGGAATTAATTGAATTGTGGTCTAACACATTCCCTCTGCCACTAGACTTAATTTTGAAGTCCACACTATGGCAGTAAGTAAAAATAAGTAAAAAGTACAAGTAAAAATATTGATTTCCATCGTAATCTTCATTGATGTTGATTCTTAAATCACAAGATCGATCTTTTACTCTATGTGCAACCCTCCACTATGCGAGTAAATCACTTGCATGTGATGAAATTCTGTGCTATGTGACAAGATGGCTGTCATTTGCCACTGGCTGGTAAATTTTCTCATCTCACTTACCAGTGATTGAGTAGTATAGTTTTGAGGAAGTTTAGCATTGAGATTCTTTATCTGAGTGTTGAGAGTAAAAGTTTGGTTTGACTCGTTATGTGTGTCCAAAGACGAGATCCATGCAATTAATTTGTCATTGCATAATGCTTCTTTTTTATCTATTTTTGTACTTTACAGTCAGTTGTTGGTCAAAAACAAAAAAAAATAAACATTTAATCCCAGTGCTGTGAATCAATAAAAATAGTATCTAATTAATCGCATAGTTTTCTGTGATTAATCGCAATTAAATTGTGGTTCATGATACAACAAATGTTAAAAAAAATTATCATAGATGCTGTATATTTACTTTTGTAGTTTGTCTCAAAGAACTTGCAAGGAATTGGTTAGTCATCATTTATTTTCATTATTAAAAAAAAAAAACATTTTAGACACATTTTACTGGTAATCTTTGATAAAAGTGTATGTATCCATGCCATAAAATCAGTGGACATGTTGATTCTATTCATATCATAGCAGACATATCACCCTGCAGCTATTGCCTGGTTACCCCTGAAGCTAAGCAGGGTTGAGCCTGGTCAGTACCTGTATGCATGTCCTCCTGGGAAAACTTAGGTTGCTGCTGGAAGAAGTGTTAGTGAGGCCAGCAGGGGGTGCTCACTCTGTGGTTTGTGTGGGACCTAACACCCCAGTATAGTGACGGGGACACTATACTCTAAAAAGGCACTGTCCTTCGAATGAGACGTTAAACCGAGGTCCTGACTCTCGGTGGTCATTAAAAACCTGGGGTACATCTTGTAAAGAGTAGGGGTGTAACCCAGGTGTCCTAGCTAAATTCCTTCCATTGGCGTTTATCAATCATGGACTCCTAATAATCCCCCTCCATTAATTGGCTGTATAACACTCTCCTCTCCACCAATAGCTGGTGAGTGTACTGGTGCACTATGGCTGCAGTTGCATCATCCAGGTGGATGCTGCACACTGGTGGTGGTTGAGGGGAGAGTCCCTTGTTCACTGTGTAAAGCGCTTTTAGTCTAGCGTCAGAAAAGCGCTATATAACGTTCTTTCATTAATTCGTATAAAACGTTATTGGCAAGATAAACTAAAGTGAACATTGCCGATGCATTTTTAGACACTATACATACAGATATAAAATATATTGAATGCTGAAGTTTCATTTGCTGAAGTTTACAATATAAAAAATATAATTTTCTCTGGCTGGCATTCTCTACAATTATATCTGACTGAAGCTTGCTGAACAGGACAGGTGCTTTAGTCTTTATCGCTCACACTAGGTCTCACTCGGGCAGTTTCGCTTTTGACGCTGGTTCAGAAGACAGTAGTTGTGCATTTACAGGCGTTGCAAGATACCGCAACTTGCCTGTATCTCTCCTACACTTGGCTCAGTTCTCCATACAGTAAATCCCCTCCTGTGTTTATTATTCTTTGGCCATGAGTCGTGTGTAAAGAATAAACGTGCGCTGCTCCACACAATCAGTTTCTATGCTAGGTGTTCATTCAGATCGAGTGTTTACCTACTGAAAATGTAATTTATCCACAGAAAGTGGGGAAACATTTTAGTGACTGGGTTTGTTCCCGGCGGGCAGCATTTGCCTTAACCCCGCCTCCACCCTAATCAGAGCTTGTAAGGCAAGTAGACTGCCAGGAAAAACTCGGGACACCTTTCTCCAGTCGCATTAAGTTTTTTTAATTAATATTTTTATAATGTTCCTGGTTCGAAATTTCCTTGTAAAATTCAAAGCATTAGATGAGAATTTCTTTCATATGTAAGCAAAATGGACATTCTAACTGAAATATACCCATATGAATCAGAATCAAATTTAAATCAAATAAAATTAAGAGCTTGTGAATCTAAATAAAATCATATGAGGAAATCTGTATCAAAACCAAGCCCTAGCATTGATGGAAAACGCACTGGTTTTGGTACGTTTACGCCTCTCATCCAAAATGGAATGGTATTTTTCCTTTACCGGTCAAAATAATTGTGGTTTGAAATCCAGATTTCATTTTAGTATACATTAAAGGTGCGGTGGCTTCCGGTGTACTCTTTGGGAATTATGAATTTAAACGGCCTGGATAGTAATGGAGTGATCGTCATGATTTGTGGATCAGAGGAACTTTTGATCCTGAAGTTTTTGATTCTGGCTGATGGAATACATGCTTCAGAGGAAGATATTAGATGAGTGCTCGACAGGAAGAAAACACTGGATTTTCATGAGGTTCATAAATTACATCTTTTTAAATGAGATATCTGCATATTTGCAGATGGTATATAATAGAATTGTATTGATATTTGACTTTTATCATTAGAAAGGTTACTGGGAGAGAAAAAGTTACTGGGAAGGTTGAGGTGCGACTGTTAGAATGCATGCATCAGGAAGATTTATGAGCACTCTTCAGGATGCTGGATCTGCTGAAGTTGTGTGAAGTTTGTTTATTACATCTGTATAAACTTGATATGTGCATATTTGCAACAATACAGTTAAAAGTTACAGGGAAAGGTTCAGAGAGAGGGAGAATGAAACAGGCGAGCACTATAACATTATGAGCTCAAACGGATCTGTTGCGGCTTTGAATTGCAGACTGTTTAAATGAGACTGTATTGCACACAGGCCTATTATTGTAGTAACATGATGGTAACAACAAAACAAAGAGTGACTGGTCGTTATACATGCCTCAGTCTTTTCACATGCAAGCAGGCGATTCTCAGTGCCCTCAAAAAACAAATCGGCCTATGGTGGAAATTTATCAGCCGATTCTGAATATCGGCCAATTTCCTTGCCGATATATCAGTCGACCGCTAGATGTTATTACTATAAAAGTTTTAGTAATGAGCAAAATCCTTTTAATTGGCAGGCTCATGTTTTCTCTATGGACTAGCAGAGGTGTGACAGCTGTGGGAAAGTGATGGGATGCCAGTAATTTAAATGATGGCAATGTATTGCTCCAACCCCAGATTACATACAGAGCATCTTTAAAGTTAAACCTCACTGCTAACTGTTCTTTTCCCTTGATGAGTGACTCAGCTTTCCGAAGGCGAACATTTTCAAGTCTCATCTATTTGGTACCACAGCCATCTGCTCATCATTCCCACTCTGTTCAGTGTCCCTGTCTCTTGGGCTTGGTGGAAAAGGGAAGGTTTCTAAATAAAACCTACAGTGTTGTTGAGTAACTGTCCGCACAGCACTCTAATAATCTGAGTGAGTCACGCAAACTTAAAGAGAGTGAGTTATCCTAGCGATGAGGTGGTTGCTTGCGGCTTAGATTAAATCATTTGAAGTCCAAAGCACTTTTTCTTTCTCCCTATTAGCTTATCTCTCTTATCTCCACATGAAATCAAAAGGAGTTTTGTGGCTTTAGTTCATGTCTGTTAGCTTTGAAGCCACCTAGTGTACTTGATCAAATCAACTTTTAGCAGTTATACAGATTTAAAATGTAGAGTCTTTTTCTTCTGGCAAAATGGACCCAAAATATTGATGACTCATCTTGCAATCACAGGCGTATCTTAAATCCTCTTTAAAATTAGAATGTCCCTTCTCCTACTACCTGCTTTCAGATAGCAATCAGCAAATAATGTTTCAAGGATATGACATAAGCCATTTAAAAAAAATAATATATATATATATATATATATAATAAAGCCTTTCAATATGTCTTCCTGTTTCAATATGAAATATATGTCAACAAAGGAAAACAAACTGCACTAGTCAAGAAATTTGACTAAACTTCTCATGTCTGTGCTTTTGTTCTCAGTTCTCAATTTCTCCCCATCAATATCTTTGCTTCCAGGGCTGTGGAGGAAAGACATCTAGGGTCCACCATCTTGTGAACTCGCATGGGGGGAAAAAGCACATGTCTTCCTCTCCAGGAGGGGAAAGGGGCTGTATGCAAGTGGTACACCCAACCAGCTGCCCCACATACTTACCTGTTCGTACCAGACAAAACCGGCTCAACCCGGAGATTATAAAATCTCGAAAGTATTGGGTGTTGCCCAGCTCGCTGCTCTGCAGATGTCTGCTAGAGAGGTGCAATTGGCTAATGCCCAGGAGGACGCCACACTCCTCATGGAGTGTGCTCGTAATCCCAAAGGGGAGGGCACACCCTGGGCCTGGTATGCCAAAGCAATGGCATCCACGATCCAGTGGGCAAGCTTCTGTTTGGAGACAGCGTTCCCTTTTCTACTGTTCACCAAAGCAGTCAAAGAGCTGCTCAGAGCATCTAAAGCTCTGCGTGCAATCTAAGTAGATGCGCAAAGCACGCAATGGACACAACAAGACTGGGTCTGACTAGGACCTTATCCCTAAAAGGGGTTGTGGGACCTTGGGCACATAGCCCGGTCGGGATCTCAAGACCATGTGAGAGTATTCCGTACTGAACTCCAGACAAGTGTCACTGACAGCGAATTTCTGCAGGTCCCCAACCCTCTTGATGTATGTGAGTGCAGTCAGGAGGGCAGCCTTCAATGAGACCGCCTCTAGCTCAACTGATTCTAGGGGCTCAAACGGGGCTCACTGCAAGCCTGGCAGGACCACTAAGAGATCTACCTCCTGGCACCTCTCGGGAACCTGATGATCAGGTCGTGCTTCCCCAGTGACTTACCGTCTACCGCGTCGTGGAGCGCCGCTATAGCACACATACACCTTCAAGGTAGACAGCCGGGGGACAGCCACCCCTCCAGCCTCTCCTGCAGGAAGGAAAGCACTGATCCAACTGTACATCTCTGGGGGTCTTCGGCTCAGGAAGAACACCAATTTGCGAACAAACACCACTTCAAGGCATACAGCTGCCTTGTAGAGAGAGCCCTGACATAAGTGATCGTGTCTACCACCGCTGGTGGTAGGCCACTTAGGTCTTCTGCGTCCCAACCAAGGGCCAGACATGGAGATTCCAGAGGTCTGGGCGAGGGTGCCAGATGGTCCTCCAGAGGAGGTCCTCCCCCAGGGAGGGGCTGTCACGAGGAGCGTGAGCACCAACCAGCTGAGTTGCTCGAGCACCAGGTCCCTGTGCACACACAACAAGTCTCGAGAGTGAGCTAGAATCAGCCAATCGTCAAGATAATTGAGGATGCGATTGCCACCTCCCTTAACGGGGCAACGACAGCCTCTGCGACTTTCATGACGATGCGAGGTGACAGAGACAGACCGAAGGAGAGGACCTTGTACTGGTACACCCAATCCTTGAAGGTGAACCACAGAAAGGGCTTGTGCTGAGGTAAAACCAAGAAGTGGAAGTATGCGTCCTTCAGGTCTACCGGCGCGGACCAATCTTGATGCTGGGCCATGAGTGTTCGGTGTCCGGCTGTCATGATGATAACTGCTGTAAACACTGGCTGTGTGACCCAGGGAGTGAGGAAACTGCTCTTTTTTTAGAAAATGTGGGCACTGCAGCCCCTTGGGCATGTGGCAAAAACAAAACAAAAGGTAATACAGGATTCTCCTGAGAGTGATCTGTATACCAGCTCCGGGGTTCCAGCTGGCCTCTTCCTCCCTGGGTCGTCTGTCTCAGGGGCGCTTCGTGGCCTTCCTGGGGTTCTTAGTGCCAGATCGTGAGACGGGGGGGGGGGGTGTCAGATCCTGAAGGGGGGCTCTACGTCAGTGGAGTTGCAGCCACAGGGGGATACCCTCAGCGACGAGCAGACGGGGTGCAGGACTTTGAACCGTGCTGGGGCAGGATGTGTTGAATTGCCTCCATCTGTTTGTTTAGATGCACCGTATATCAAACAGCATACGCTTCTCAATTTGAGGTGAATGCCTCAATGTAGCATTTCATAAAGCTTTAAGGTTCCATTAGATTGAAAAGCTTGAGGCATTGAGTGGTGGGTTGGCAGGGGGGCATTTCAGTGTGCTACAGCAGATGGGAAATGGACACAGAGGATTTCTGCTCACAGCATACAACAGTCTTCTGGAGCTCTGCCAGCACATGTCCTCCTGCCCGTAGAGGACCACTCAAGTGTGAGGGACATTCAGATTAACTGACAGAGATTAATGTTATTGGCACAACAGCCATAATGTAAGAATACATAAACTAAAGAGGACTGCTGCGTTAAAGAATATATTTTCTTTTTTCTTATATAGTTATAATACTATAGTTAGACCTATTATGCCCCTTTTTACAAGATGTAATATAAGTCTAAGGTGTCCCCAGAATGTGTCTGTGACATTCAGCTCAAAATACCCTACAGATCATTTATTGTGCCATGTTGTAAATGCCTCTTTTTGGGTGGAATCAAATGCAAATGAGCTGCTGCTCCCCACCACCAGCATAGCCCTGGTCTCCATGAGTACAATCAGACACAATGGTAACTTTAGCTGCATTAATTGTGGAATCAGCGAACGAGCACATTTGGAAAGGTGATTTGCAAACATCCTGTTTTATATTGACACTCATTCACAAAGCAGTACGGTGTAAATTGATTTGCACAAACATGCATTTCCTTAAAAAAAAAAACCTGTCCACTGCGTCTTCAGTGGCTCTGATGCCAGGAGTACATGAAGACACATATGTTCACTTTTACGATAGATAGATAGATAGATAGATAGATAGATAGATAGATAGATAGATAGATAGATAGATAGATAGATAGATAGATAGATAGATAGATAGATAGATAGATAGATAGATCTTAAGATGGTTATTTATATCTTCAGCTTTAGAGCATCAATAGGAAAAAATACATTTTATACTCCCAAACATTACTTATGCAAAAAGAAAAGATTAGAATAGATAAACAGGGCACTCTGCAAGAGATGGCATTGCCCCCACAGGGATTACAAGAAGAGACAGAAGCAATTAAGACTGAAATTCATAGAAGAACTGTGGCAAATTCTCCAAGATGCTTGGCACATTCTATCTGCCAACAACCAAGAAAAACTGTGTCCAGGTGTACCTAGGAGAATTGGGGCTGTTTTAAAGGCAAAGGTGGTCACTTTTGCTTTAGCTTTTTATGTTTACTGGACTTTGTATGATGTTAATTGCTAAATGAAAACTATTTATGGCATTATTTGTGAAGACATCCTCACAATGCAAATTTTCCACAAGTGCCTATAATATTTGCACAGTACTAACATATATATATATATATATATATATATATATATATATATATATATATATATATATATATATATATATATATATATACACACACACACACACACACACACACACACACAGTTACAGTAATATGTATATATTTATATTTCTAAGCTTTGTTTTGCTCACTTACCTGTCTTCCAACCAATTAATACACTGGGCAAATGTTATATTACCTAATTAATAATCAGTAGTCAAGCTGTTTCAGACATGTACATGAACCAATTCTTTGGAGACTTTTTAATTTTATTAATAATTTTATTATATCTAGCATATAATCAATTTAGTATTTATGTATAAAAATTATGAACTATATATTGTGTATAATTCATATTTAATTAATGTAAAGTTAGAAAAATTAAATGAACATTTACTTTTATTATATATTGTGCTGTTATTTACATTTGTAGTACTTATTCCTCTGTCTCTTTTTCTCTCTCTGTCTCCCTGTTTCAGTATATGCCTCCATAAGTCTGTGCCTACTTCCCCAGAGACCAGCCACTGTCCTGCTTTATGATGATGTGGTGCAGTTACTGTTGGGCTCTCCAGGTGAGTTTTTTAGCCTCAATTGGTTGAGCCAATGATGCTGTGTCAGGCTGGTCAGGATACTAAAATGTAAATTACTTTAAATCTTAATTAGACAATATTTTTTAGATTAGATTAATTTCGAGCATTTTTACACCCATTAGAATATATTTTATTTACATTATTGTGAAGAGAAGGGCAATTATTGTAAGGAAAGGGAGGGGGAAGGGACATGTTGCAGAACAGACTCAATACTGTTTTGTCCACATGAGTACCACTATTCTAAAGTATCAAGTGAATATTCATATTTAGATTAGAGTATACGGCATACAGTGTCATGCACAATTTTGGGAAATCCCTACATTTCTCTATTATTTTAAACAATATAATTTTTTACTTCCATCTTTTACAGTTTCAAAATAACAAAAAAGGAAAATGGCCCAAAGCAAACGTTTTGGGCACCCTGCATGGTTAGTATTTAGTAACACCCCCTATGGCAAGTATCACAGCTTGTAAATGCTTTTTGTAGCCAACTAAGTGTCTTAAAATTTTGTTAGGGGGATTTTCGCTCATTCTTCCTTGCAAAAGGCTTCTAGTTCTGTGAGATTCTTAGGCCGTTTTGCATGTACTGCTCTTTTGAGGTCTATTCACAAATTTTCAATGATGTTTAGGTCAGGGCCTTGGCAAAACCTTCAGTTTGTGCCTCTTGAGGTAGTCCATTGTGGATCATTATCCTGTTGTAGAAGCCATCCTCTTTTCATCTTCAGCATTTTTTTCTTTCTTTTTTTTCTCCCCAATTTGGCATGCACATTTCCCTCTACTTACTAGGTCCTCGTGGTGGCACGGTTACTCACCTTAATCCGAGTAGTGGAGGACAAGTCTCAGTTGCCTCCGCTTCTGAGATAATCAGTTCGCACATCTTATCACATGGCTTGCTGTGCATGGCACCACAGAGACTCACAGCACGTGGAGATCCACACACAACTTACCACGCGCCCCACTGAGAGCGAGAACCACTAATCGCGACCACGAGGAGGTTACCCCATGTGACTCTACCCTCCTAGCAACCGATCCAATTTGGTTGCTTAGGAGACCTGGCTGGAGTCACTCAGCACACCCTTGATTCAAACTCATGGCGGTGGTAGTCGGCGCCAATACTCGCTGAGCTACCCAGGCCCCCAGGTTTTTTACAGATGGTGTGATGTTTGCTTCCAGAGTTTGCTGGTTTTTCATTGAATCATTCTTCCCTCTACCAGTGAAATGTTCCCCGAGCCACTGGCTGCAACACAAGCCCAAAGCATGATCGATCCACCCCCATGCTTAGCAGTTGGAGGGGTGTTCTTTTCATGAAATTCTGCACCCTTTTTTCTCTCCATACATGCCTTTGCTCATTGTGGCCAAAAAGTTATATTTTAACTTCATCAGTTCACAGGACTTGTTTACAAAATGCATCAGACTTGTTTAGATGTTAATTTGCAAACTTCTGATGCTTAATTTTGAGGTGAGGATGCAGGAAAGGTTTTCTTCTCAGGTGTCAGAACAGTGCTCCACTACAGAGTCTGCTAAATCTTCCTGAAGGTCTTTTGCAGTCAAACAGGTGTTTTGATTTGCCTTTCTAGCAATACTGAGTAGGTCTCTCTGAAAGTTTTCTGGGTCTTCCAGACCTCATCTTGACTTCCACTATCCCTGTTAACTGCGATTTCTTAATTACCGGTACGTTAAGAACTGAGGAAATTGCTACCTGAAATGTTTTTGCTATCTTCTTATAGTTTTCTCCTGCTTTGTGGGCATCAATTATTTAAATTTTCAGAGTGCTAGGCAGCTGCTTAGAGGAGCCCATGGCGGCTGATTGTTGGGACAAGTTTTGAGGAGTCAGAGTATTTATAAAGCTTTGAAATTTGCTTCACCTGGCCTTTCCAAACAATGATTGTGAACAAGCCATAGCCCTAACAAGCTAATTAAGGTTTGAGACCTTGGTAAAAGTTATTTGAGAGCTCAAATCTCTTGGGGTGCTCAAACTTTTGCATGCTGCTCCTTTCCTTTTTTAACTCTAAAATTGTACAATGCAAAAATAATACACTAATCTTGCTTAAAATGTTGAAAAGAAGTTTTCATCTTTAACTTAATGCCTTTTGGAGATCAGTTCATCTTCTGCTCACTTAATTATTCACAGTAACAGAAATTTGAAAAGGAGTGCCCAAACATTTGCATGCAACTGTATAGATTAATATAATTGTTTGTCTCTGTATGTCTGACTATTGCTTGTTGCCCATTGTTAATATCTCATTACTGATACTCTGTCCCCTATGGTGGCTCAGCCTGTTTGTGTTCCACATGGTTTATTCAGAATCTGAAATCTGAAAGCAGCTCAATTGATTTTACCATGTCCTGCAGTGTTTACATGCGCAGTTGAGTAGAACTGCTGAGTTGGTCCTCACAGTCTCGTATCTCAGGAGCTGCCAATAAACAGATGCAATTAAACTCAGCCTGAACACTGTGCCTGAGAGCTATTTCAACACATCTCTCACTCAATAAATTGTTCTTTAAAATTTACACTCATTATCAAATGACATGTTTGCTTTTGGCAGGTGGTTGTTTCCTCTGGTGATGTAAGGGAAAATTTTATAGAAACTACTGATTGTTTTGCCTCTGTAGCACTGGCTCATGCATGTTTTGCACTTCTGATCATTCGTTTAATGGGTGATGTTTTGGCTCAAATTATGGGTGTGCGACATTTGGGTAGGATGTTTTTTTGCCCAATGGACTACTAAGTAGTGGGTCAATGATCAGGAAATTTGAGGGAGATATCAATATTTTAACACTGTGATCGGCCGATACCGATCCAATTGCCGATATTAAAGTACACCCCTGCCACATTTTTACAAGTTATATGCTGCAGTTATATGTTTATGTCCCCAAAATGTAAAATTGAAATCCTAACATTTACTAGAACTAAAAACAGTTATGAATTGTTCTGTTGTCTCTACCAAAGATCATTGTGACATACTGGCATCCAGTAAACATCATAAGAACATCACACATAGCAGAGATACATTCAAAATTAAGAGAGATATATCCATTAGTGACTATAAAACTGCTTTAGTGAGAAATCACTAGTATACATGATTTGTTTACCGTCTTTGGTGTTTTGTTGTAACTAGAGCCTGACCGATATGGGACTTTTGAGACCAATACCAATTTTAGAGGTGGAAAATTCACAGATTACTGATATGGTGACTGATATAGTTGATTTTTGAGCTGGAATGAAAACAGACCATTTCTATGTGGATTGTGCACTGATTTTGCACCAAAATTACTATGCAAAGGTACTCAGAAGGCTGCTTTCTTAAACAAATATTTTTTGTCAAAGAATATTTGACATTAGTATTATACATTGTCAACCAATTCTAGAAATTAACTCTTATAAAATAAAGAATAAAAAATACAATAAATAGCTAATAAACATCATAATAATAAATATAAATATAAATAAATATCATAGCATAATAAACATCAGTACTATATGTTCAGTATCCGTCAGTTCTGACCATTTTAAAAAATAATACATTACACAACAGTAAAATTACTGCTAAATAAAAATCAGTACTGTATGTTCAGTATCAGTCAATGACTCACCATTTAAATGAAGAATAAATTAAAACAATAGCTAAATAAGCATCAGTAGGACTGTTTAGTATCAGTCAATTGCTGACCATTTGAATATAGAATAAGTAAAAATAAAATAAATAGCTAAATATACATCAGTAGTACTGTTTGTAAAACAAGAAGCATTTACACCTGCAGAGTCAAGCGGTGTTACACCGTATTCTGCTATACAAGTTCAGGGGAAACTTTCAATGGTGGAAAACCAGACTTGTAAATATGACATTTTATAAATGCAACGACTGGAATTGTTCAGTTGAAGGGGGTACAAACCTGTGAATCCTGAACAAAACAGTTGTGGTGAATACATGTTTGCACACTAGCTTCCACTCAGCTGACAAGGTATGAAAGTAGCTATGTGGTTAGCTAGATAGCAATAAGATCGTTGTAATGAACAGTAAAAGATGGACCAGCATTGCGTCTCGCCAAGTAGGTAACAACGTAGTGTGAAATCAACACTCAAAAGAAACAATCCATCATTGCACCGTTGTGTGCTGAGCTGCAAAAAAAATGCTCTGATGTTTACCTTTGATATGCTACATTACTGCACTGAAAAACTATAGATGGCTAACATAAAAAACAGATGTGACAAACATGAGTGACATGGTTGTCAGGGACAAGGTTAATGTTATATTAGTTATATTGAAAAGGGAAAATTATGGGGTCATTGTTTATTAACTTTCCATTATGTATTTCACAAACTAGTAAACAACTTACCGTGAAGACACCGCTCAACTCCGCACTGTCTGCAGAACTACCATCAGCTCAGCTCTGTAAACAATCGAGTCGGAGCACGCACTGCTGAACAAACTACGTTAAAACACCAGTTCAAGCATTGTTTTCTGCATTATATGTTATGAAAAAAGTTTTCATATCTGCACATATCGGTAAACATATATGCCATATCGCCCAATATAAATCAGGCACTAATACAGTGCATCCAGAAATTATTCACAGCGCTTCACTTTTTCCACATTTTGTTATCTTACAGCCTTATTCAAAATTGGATTATATTAGTTATTTTCCTCAAAATTCTACAAACAATACCCAATAATGACAACTTGAAAGAAGTTTGTTTGAAATCACATGTACATAAGTATTCACAGCCTTTGACATAACATTCAAAATTGAGCTCAGGTGCATCCTGTTTCCACTGATCATCCTTGCGATGTTTCTACAACTTGATTGGAGTCCACCTGTGGTAAATTCAGTTGATTGGACATGATTTGGAAAGGCACACACCTGTCTATATAAGGTCCCACAGTTAACAGTGCATGTCAGAGCACAAACCGAGCCATGAACTCCAAGGAATTGTCTGTAGACCTCCGAGACAGGATTGTATCGAGGCACAAATCTGGGGAAGGGTACAGAAACATTTCTGCAGCATTGAAGGTCCCAATGAGCACAGTGACCTCCATCATCTGTAAATGGAAGAAGTTTGGAACCACCGGGACTCTTCCTTGAACTGGCTGCCCGGCCAAACTGAGCGATCGGGGGGAGAAGGAGCCTTAGTCAGGGAGGTGACCAAGAGCCCGATGGTCACTCTGACAGAGCTCCAGCGTTTCTCTATGAAGAGAGGAGAAACTTCCAGAAGAACAACCATCTCTACAGCACTCCACCAATCAGGCTTGTATGGTAGAGTGTCCAGACGGAAGCCACTCCTCAGTTAAAGGCACATGACAGCCTGCCTGGAGTTTGCCAAAAGGCACCTGAAGGACTCTCAAACCATGAGAAACAAAATTCTTTGGTCTGATGAAACAAAGATTGATCTCTTTGGCCTGAATGGCAAGCATCATGTCTGGAGGAAACCTCATCACCTGGCCAATGCCATCCCTACAGTGAAGCATGGCGGTGGCAGCATCACACTGTGGGGATGTTTTTTAGCATCAGGAACTGGGAGACTAGTCAGGATCGAGGGAAAGATGAATGCAGCAATGTACAGAGACATACTTGATGACAACCTGCTCCAGAGTGCTCTGGACCTCAGACTGGGGTGAAGGTTCCCAACAGGACAATGACATTAAGCACACAGCCAAGATAAAAAAGGAGTGGCTACAGGACAACACTGTGAATGTCCTTGAGTGGCCCAGCCAGAGCCCAGACTTGAACCCGATTGAACATCTCTGGAGAGATCTGAAAATGGCTGTGCACAGACACTCCCCATCCAACCTGATGGAGCTTGAGAGGTCCTGCAAAGAAAAATGGGAGAAACTGCCCAAAAATAGGTGTGCCAATCTTGTAGCATCATACATAAAAAGGTGCTTCAACAAAGTATTGAGCAAAGGCTGTGAATACTTATGTACATGTGATTTATTTAGTTTTTTAGTTTTAATAAAAAAGATTTCAAACAATCTTCGTTCATGTTGTCATTATGGGGTATTGTTTGTAGAATTTTGAGGAAAATAATGAATTTAATAAATTTTGGAATAAGGCTGTAACATAACAAAATGTGGAAAAAGTAAAGCTCTGTGAATACTTTCCCGCGCCAACTGAGCTTGATTTTGTAGTAATGCTACAAATCTAAAATGATGATTATCTCAACATTTACTCACCCTCATGCTGTCTCGAACTCGTATGACTTTCTTTCTTCTACGGAACACAAGAAGAGTATTTAAGGATATATTATGTGCCATTGTCCACACAGTGCAAGTCATTGGGGTCCAAAATGATCAAGCTCCAAAAATAAAAAAAATGCAGCATAAGTAATCCACACGAGTGGTAATCTGTGTCTACTGAAGAAATATGATCAGTTTGAGGTGAGAAACCAATAAAATGTAACAACATTTTTACTATAAATCTTAACATCTGCAATCTCCATGGCTCATTCATGAGAGAAGCTCAGTTACACTTTCTCACACTTGATCAGGGTTCAACGCTAAGGATTTTTTCTACTGGACCAGTCGGGCCAGTGCTTCAGATTTTTACTGGCCCTGCCAAAATTTTCACTGCCCCTAACACAAAAATTATAAATAGCTTTTGTACCATCGTGGCTTTAAAAATGTGTCCGAAGATAATTATTTTTTACATATATTATATTTTTAAGACAATGTCCCCCCAAACTGAATCACACTTATAATTTGCAAGATATGATTTATGCCTTATGTAATCCCATATAAGTGCTTTACAGATATAAATTCATAAATACATCATAACCATTTACACATGAGTTTTTAAGCAAAGATTTCAGTTGTGCAGATGATGGGTTTTCAGTCACCGGTTCAGTCATGCTGTCATGCAACTTTTGGCCATGTGTAGTGTATTCACACAGGGGATCAACGATTTAATCACTGAGTTAAAGATGTGATTATTGGCTGAATGTAATAAACATATGAATCCCTGAGAAGAGACTTGCTACCAAATTGGTTGTGGAATAATGGGGTTCAAAACAGTGTTACTATGAATGCAAACTTTAACACAGTGAAAAAGACACTCTATTAGCATAACATAAATATATATAAATAAATAAACATTTCCAACATTGTTTTGAATGTCCATGTACTAAAAAAAATATTTGATGCCATGAGTGTTATTTTGAATGGCCATGGAAAATGAAACAATGTGATAACAATTTTACCTGGTCGCAAAAAGTAGTCCATTCATTTACCCGATGAACTTTCACCTTTTGCTGACCCTTTATGCTTTGCAAAGCTAATGTGTGCTTCTAAATTGCACCTTGCACCTTTATTAGCAACTGACACACAAGTGCCAGCTTTACATGGATGCAGGAATGTCTTTATCATATGTCTCAATTGCAAAGTTTAGCCAGAAAATTAATGTTGTGGTGTTTTTAAGTTTGTTGTTGTTCTTCTATCTCCTCGGCATTCAAACTTAACTTGCCCTTACCACCTCCAATTTACTGGTGGTTACGTTGGGAGAAAGAGCTCTGAGGTGTTCAGCTCTGGTCTGTTCTCAGGGGGCTGGGCCGTCGGTCACCCAGACCCACCCCGGTCCTGCTAGAAGGGAGGCTCAGAAACAAAGCTTGGTGAGTCGTGGTCCCCCTTGTAAACACTGGGGACAGCCTCGTCGCCCTCAACAGCCCCCAAAGGAAGGCCTCAGGGAAGTAATTTCTAAGAGGAAGGAACACTGATGGTCTTGCGCCCAGCCTTGTGGGGGTAGCTCCCCTCGGGACGGGGCGAGTGTATCATCCTCTTCGCCCCTCCCTGTACCCCCACGAAACCTCTCCATTCCCGCCGCCTCCGGTGTTTCGGGAGTTAGAGGTGTCCAATAAAAAGTTGGGTGTACCGCTGTTTCCTGCCTAGTCCAGGATGCAGAACACTCGACATCCCCTCAACAGGAAATGTCGAAATTAATATCCATCTCAGAGAACATGGCAGCGTGGAAACTTCTGCCTCTATGTGGGTCCTAAGAACAGTAGAAAAAGGCTACAGAATTAACTTCGCTCGCCGCCCTCATGTTTCAGTGGCGTGGTCCCCACTACCTTAAAACTGGAGCAGGCATGTCTACTGTGGAAAGAACTGCAAAATCTCTTGGTCAAAGGGGCCATAGAACATGTTCCCCTTCCAGAGAAAGAGTCAGGTTATTACAGCAAATACTTCCTGGTTCCCAAGATGGGTGGGGGGTTGTGTCCGATCTTTGATCTTCGAGGCTTGAACCACTCAGCAGGGTGTTCAGGTTCAAGATGCTAAAGATCAAGACTGTCGTGTCACAAGTCCAACATCACGATTGGCTGGTCACGATGGATCTCATGGACGCATATTTTTCATATAGAAATTTTGCCACAGCACAGGAAGCTCCTGAGGTTCGCTTTCGGGGGCGAAGCCTTCCAGTATTGGGTTCTTCTATTTGGCCTAGCCCTATCAACCTGCACATTCACAAAATGCATGAATGCAGCACTGGCTCCTTTGTGACTCCGTGGCATCCGCATTCTGAATTATACAGACGACTGGCTGATACTAGTCTCAAGAACTGACAGTCCAGCACAGGGATATTGTCTTAGCTCATCTAGTTTCTCTGGGTCTGAGACTCAACGTCGAATAGAGCGTTCTCTCTCCCACCCAGGGAATTACCTATCCGGGAGTTATATGGAATTCGATCACGATGTGGGCACAATTGTCTCCCGCTCTAATCATTCCCATTTCAGAACACCCTGAGCAAAGTCAGACTAGGTCAAGGTTGTACTGTTCATCAGTATCAACAAATTCTAGGTCTCATGGCATCTGCGTCCACGGTGATCACTTTTGGCCTTCTGCACATGAGATCGTTTCAGCTGTGGCTAAAAGCCAGGGGATCTCACCCAAGGGCCAGTCCCCTAAGGCAAATAAGTGTTATGCGCCGCACGCTTCATTCCCTTTTTATGTGGTTCAGACCCCGGTTTCTTACCTTGGGTCCCACTCTAGGTGCGTCTTGTCGTCGTAGGTTGTTAATGACAGATGCCTCCCTGACGGGCTGGGTAGCTGAAGGGGATCGTAGGGTCATCAGCTCGATTGTCACATTAACTGTCTCGAGTTGATGGCTGTATTTCTGGCCCTGGACACGATGGCGCATACATGGCCCATGCGTCTGTATGCATTTTTCCCCCTGGTTTCTCTGCTCCCGGGAGTCTTGGCCAGAGTTCGCCAGCAAGGGCCTTGCCTCTTACTAATAGCGCCACGCTGGCTGAATAGGGTATGGTTCTCGGAGTTAATATCTCTCCTCGATGTCCCGCCTTGGGCCATTCCTGACAGGAAGGACCTTCTTTCTCAGTCACAGGGGACAATATTTCAGCTCCGGCCCCGAATTTTGGAACCTTTCATGTTTGGCCCCTGGGAGGTACCAACTGAGGGACACAGGGCTTTCTCCCGAGGACCATTCTAAGTGCTAGGGCTCCCTCCACTTGGAAAAAAGAGATTACAGGGCAGAAGAGGACCTCTTGGCCTCTATGAACAGCGCAATGTCTCCTCTACTTCTTCCTGAGTCATGGACGCGATGGCGCATACATAGCTCAGAATGCACCTGTATGCGTTTCCCTCTACTAGAAGTTACGTCAAAAAATGGGGTATCTTTGAAAGATGGTGCAGTACACATAATGCAAATCCAGTTAACTGCCAGATTGCTTCAGTTCTGGACTTTCTGCAGGAAAAACTGCAGAGCTGCCATTTCGGCTCGCCACGCCTTGATGGACGGGGTGCCGTTGGGGAGACATCCTATACTCGCTTACTTCATTCTTGGAGCTAGGCAACTTAGGCCTCCTGCTAGGACCAGGACCCCTTCATGGGACTTAGCAATAGTCCTTGAAGGTCTGGTTGAGATCCCCTTTGAACCTCTGGAGTCAGCATCTGGCAGACTTCTGACTCTCAAGATGGTTTTTCTTATGGCGATTACCTCTCTAAAGAGAATTGGGGACCAGCAGGCTTTGTCTGTCTTGCCAGCCTGTTTAGAGTTTTGCCCCAGGAATGACCAAAGCAATATTGCACCCTAATCCTGACTACCTACCTAAGGTGCCTTTCTCGACCTTACATCCCATCACATTCGAAGCCTTCTGCTCCCCGCCGTTTACAATGCTGGAGCAGGAAAGACTTCACAGACTTTGTCTAGTCTGTGCCCTTCAGACTTATGTCCACACTAGCCAGTGGCGTAAGTCAGGGCAACAATTAGTTTGCCATGGGGGCCACAACAGGGGGGCGGCTGCCACCAAGCAGACTATGTCACATTGGGTGAGGGACGCTATTGTCCTGGCCTACGAGGCGCAAGGTCAAGCTTCACCAGTAGGTATCAGGGCTCACTCTACCAGAGGGCTCGCCTCCTCTGAAGCCTTGGCTAGAGGTGTCCCTCTGCAGCATGTTTGCAATGCGGTAGGCTGGTCCTCTCTGCACACATTTCATTAGATTCTACAGTTTGGATGTTCATGCCACTCCGGGCTCTTATGTCCTTGAGTCGACATCTCAAGCTCATGTCTGAGACATGAGCTCATGTTTGTCTCCTTCGTACACAAAAAGCAATGAACTTTTTTATTAGAATATTTTTTCGTAAGTACTTTTTAAATTAAAGCATTGAATGAAACCTTGAAGTACATTCATTTATTGAGAAAAGGTAATAAGGGTGCAGGCCACACTGGTCTGAATCAACTTTTAAACCTGCTTTTAACTTGTGTTTAAGATCAATCTCATTCATACTTCAACATATTCAAACTTGTTTTGCCCGATTTGGTTTCAAAACATGTGAGAAGTTATGGTGTTTGGTATCAATGATGGTTAACCTAATGCAACATGTTTTCACAATCTATATTTTAATATACACGAACATGATTTGTTTTAAAAAAGAAGGGAAGATTTGGAAAGGCCTTTACATGGTCAGTGCAAACATATTTATAGTTGCAGGTCAACATTGCTATCTGGGAGTATGTATTTTCACTTGTGCAATCCATTGAAAAATTTTCAAGGGTAAGATTTATTCTGTGCAATTATTTTTAGCTATTCTGGAGCCAACTGATATTTGTGAGGTTTATGACTGAGCATCTCTTTGATAGTAGACAGTTGGGCTGGGGAGATCAACCACATCATTCTCTATATGAAGTGGATTTTTGTCTGCCATTCAAAATGCCCAAGCTCCTTAGGAGGCTTGCCAAATTGGTGTTGCACCAGTCCCAAATAGACTGTTCTGTTTTTTTTTACTGCATAATCATAGTTTTCAAGGTCAAGTTTACTAGGGATCAGCCCATCTGCAACCCAATTCTTTTACAATCCTAAAGAAATTAGAAGCTGTTTTTTTTTTTTTTTTGTCCAGACGCTGGTGCAGCCTTCTTTGTTATCATGTAAGATGTAAATTGCTGCTACTGCCACAAAATGAAATTAGGCGGAGAGTCAGAGACCTAGAGATGTTATTCGGCCAACAGGCCATTACATTAGCCTTGCTTTTTATAGCCTAATTGAATCGAATCACACTTGTCTGAGTTGGCTGGTGTATGTGTTTGTTTTCATCAATCCCAAGAGATCAGAAGGTGATGGTTAGACTAGGGCTGCATGATTTGAACAAAAAGTAATATTGCGTTTACTTAGTAATATATTGTGATTGCGATTTGAAGTGCTATATGATAAACAAAAAACTAGTACATGATTCCTTTTGACCAAAATTTTGTGTTCTTTTGCCCATATTCTACTGCCAATAAAAATACTTGGGGTTACTCTTTGAGGGTTTACACTTGAGTCCTCTTAAAAAGAACCAAACTCAAGCCTTTTTCACTTAAGCTACAATAAATAAATAAGTACATGTATAAAAATGTAACCAAAAAAATAAAATAATAATAAACACTGTCTTCTACTTATTTGCATTGTCCAACTTGTACCTTTTTTGTCCTCATTGTGATGATACTCTCTCAGCCCACTACTCATCATTATTATATACTCATCTGTATGTGTATGTGTGTATATATATATATATATATATATATATATATATATATATATATATATATATATATAATGTATATATCCACTGGTGTCGTATGGATGACTTTTATGAAGGCTATGTGCTTTTTTGAGCTTAAAAATTTTGGCACCCATTTACTTGCTGAAATATTCTTCCAAAAATCTGGCTTAAAATATAATGTGCTCATAGCACGTAAGCAAAGCAAACAAAACCATACTCGAGTCGGAGCACAGCTGTTACTCTGAGCACAAGATGGAGTTGTGAAGCACAAAACCACTCTAAAAACACTGTGATAATGCACTAACATATACAGACAAGGCAGAACAGCGCACATAAACTTAAAGCGGGCAGTGCGTGCAGATTATTTATTTAATTACATTCCAACCCTTTGCGGTTTAATAATAGCACAAGGTCATATTGTGATTTCAATTTTATTTAGATTAACCATGCAGCCCTTGGTAAGTCTAATGGTATTGCCTTTAAATTTTGAGATTTTGTGGACAATAACCTAATAAATGATTAAGTGTGCCAAGGAAAGAGGTAGAGAAAAGGAATGATGTAGCCTTCAATGGGCCCCAAGCACTGCCACACACTGTCTTGGATATCTGGGCCGATCAGTGATCAGCTAATCTGGCACTAATCGAAGCAGACAGCCTGCAGTTAGAAATACAGAATTGTATTTTTAGGCCTTCTATTTGCACACTAAACAAGCCAAGCAGAGAAGGCAAAGGGATTACAGCACAGTCAGGATTCTTTACTCTGCAGTCTTGTTTTGAAATGTTTATGGGAATTTGAAACAAATTTTTGTGTATGGGAAACATTTTCATGTTTTTTGTATACATTTTTGTTTTTAGCAATTTCTTGAAAATGTAGGTGCTGCTCTAAAAAAAAATATTATCTGGGGGGCTGTGGCTCAGGTGGTAGAGCGGGTCGGTTTGTTTACAACAGACCAGAAGTTATTCATTTTCAATTTAGATTTTTACGGGACTGTGTGAAGCAATTGTTGGATCCGATTTCAGCTTTGACTGCATAACAATATTTTAGCTTGTGCAATTAGACCATATGACTGAATGTAATGTATTCCATGCAAAACTAAAAGCGAGTTGTGAGAAATCTCGACAGTTTTTGTCCTAAACTTTTTCCTAAATCACCTATTTCCTACTTTGGTCGATTGGATAGCTATGGGGGAAAAAGTAATTTATGTTGCAAATAAATCACAAACGGCATTTAAATGTGTTTTTAAATGTGTATGTGTGTAATTTATTTCTGCACATGAGGTTTTCAGAGAGGCAGGTCCGTTTAGAAAATTCTATGTATTCCTGCTTGATTCCAATCTGGCAAATAAAATGCTCAGTTGGGGCTTTCTCTAGTATGTTGGTGCCTGAAAGCATGGTAGCAGCCATTGCACAGATAGGTTGAATCACCTGCCGATTATCATAGCAACAGTGGTTAGAGGAAGTGCTTGAAGGCCAGAATCATATAAAACTGCAATCACAAGTAAAACACATGGAAACAACAAAGCCTAAATCAGCTTGAATATCTGTATGTTACAAAAAAATCCTTTATAAACCTCTGTTGTTTAGGCTCTCGGAGACAGCCATGGGTACAGCTTCAGAGGAGAGCCATCTGGCCAACCCTAAACACCTCCCAAATAATGCTGTCTGCCTTGCTTACCTCCTCCCGCAGTCAGTATGAGCTCGGGGGCTTCCCCTACCCCCTCGCTCTGGAGAAAAGCTCAGCAGGTGAGTTTTTCCTCTTTTTGTCCCTGACCATTTCGTAGATGGAGTGACCCATCCATACTACTGTAAGCAGAGGCTGTGACTGTGGCCTGTTGGGGTCTAATCCATTTTCTACTATTATGGTCTGTTCTGATTCAGGGTCCAACAGTAGCTGGTTGGAGCTGACAGCACTAGCTGCAATGTGTGCTCAGCTCACTGGGCCCAATGGCACAGAGGTCCAGGTATCAGAACCCATCCACATCACCATCCCACTCCCTTCTGACACTCCTCTCAAGACTGCCACCAGCGTCCCAATCTGGAGGTTCGAGGATAAGTCGGGTAAACACCGTTTAACCATTTTTAACAATATTATTCCAGTATACTTGCTATAGGGAGAACCTTGGCTTGCTCACAGGCACAATTGGCCTCATGGCTCTCCTTGCAGCAGGGCTATTCAACTCCCATCTGAAGGGCTGATGTTCTGCAGAGTTTAGCTCCAACCCTTATCAACCACAGCTGAATGAGCTCATCAAGGTCTTCAGGATGAGAAATTCTAAAACATAGAATGGCTGGGGAAGAGTCATGTATATTCAGACATGGAAGGAAAGTGCTACCTGATTGTTCAGAGAAACTATAACCCATACCCAAACCTGATCCTGATCCTAAATCTAACCCAAAACTCAGTAAATGCTTTACTCAGAAACATCAATGACTCTTCCCCTGGCATCCTACATTTAAGAAATCCACCTTCTGAATTGCTTTAATGTGAAAGGCAGTTGTTAAATTAGGTATGGAACTAAACTGTGCAGGATGGTGGCCTTCCAGGAACTGAGTTAAATAGACCTGCCTTAAAGGGTTGCATAGGCCACTACACCACACCACCATATTAGAGGAGTAACTGCACTTAAATTAACTGTTTGATTTGATACATTTGTGTCATGATAATGGCAGTTTCACATATCCTCTGTGAGCTTGGCGTGTCCTGTGCGGTCGGGTTGGGCTTTCGGTCGCGTATCTTCTGTGATACACAGCTGCTGCTCTGCACAGGAAAAACAGTTTATGTTTATGTTTATCAGCGAACTTGGTCGTGATTGATTAAAGTTGTAAAGCCCATACTATATCACTATATATACATAAGAAAGCAAAAGCAATGCAGTTATTTATCAATTATTTTATTTAGATAATTTGTGTTTGTTTGTATGCAGACTGTGTATTGTAGGCTCGGTTTAAATATTTTTCAATTGCTTTTGGTTCTTTTCTATAATCTCCTGATTCATTTTTATTTTATACACCCTGTGTCGCTAAATCCAGCATGAGCCACACAGCAAAAATAGGCTCAACGCCGAAACTATCCGCTCACTGCCACGTCTGCGTCGCTTCACCTAGTGACTCACACTTGCAGTGTGGAGGATGTAATCTGTTAAAATGGCCACCGAAACTAAAACACGCTGCTCACGTTTCACTCACGCCCCACTCACCGAGGATATGTGAAACCAGCGTAACACTTTTCAATACAGCATACCAAACAAACTATCAATCCTTTGTGAAAAAACCTGCACAATTCTGAGCTGCACAAGTGGCCATAATTTGGCTTATTTATTTTACTGCTTGGTTTGGATTTTCGTATACTGTGACAAAGATTCAGATATCGCTCAGTCAGTCCATTGATTTTTTTTAATCTCTTTTTTTGCCACTCTTTAGCATCCATCATAATAGAATTTTACATAAGGATAGTAATGACAGGGTAAGGGAAGATCTTTCCAGGTCTAGTTCAGAGATATTTAAGCAGGGTCAAACTAAAGAGAGAGTAGTTAAAGAAGCAAGTGTGCAGTCCAAAACAAAAAAAAGCTCAGAAACAGTTAGCCTGACATAAAATAGAAATCATCATCAGACATTGACCCTGCCGTGACATCGCTCCCAAAACTGGATGTGATTTAGGATCTGGCAAGTCCTGCAGAACTCCCTAGATCCTTTACTGATGCCAGCTTAATAAATAGAAGTGCTCTGGAGGAAAAATCAATACACCTAAAAAAAGTATCGGCTCACTTTCTTTATTTACATTCAGGTTTTACATTCCCGTAGTTTATTGTGATGTGGTTGCATGTGTTGTAGGTTATCTGGTGGTATATCTGTGTTAAATGTTATTGGTTATTTTCTCTAATGTCTGTTATCAGGATCTAAAAGTGTAGTAAAATATTCATTTACCCTCTCCTAGCTCCAAATAGACATCTCAAAAAGATTTTAAACTAAGCAGCTTAGTCTATGGCAGCCTAATCCCAGCTCCCCCATTAACTCGCCCATTGCAGTAAGTAAATTAATGATTGGTCAGGGAAGATATTAAGACCCCGATTGTCAACACTATTTGCTATGGCAACACTTTGACATGTAAATCAATGGGCATTAAAAACTGATGAGCAGTGTTTGTTTTTTAGTGACTTACTGAGAAATATGAGTATAGTAAAGTGCAGTAAAATTTAAAAGAAATGGATTTGTATGGATATATTTACATATAGATTTATAAATAAACTAAAAATTATCATTGCAATGAGCATTGCATTAGGCAATCATACATTGTCATGTTCAGCTGTCTTTGCAGCTTGTTTTCTTGAACCGTTCTTTAAATATAATGTAGGTACAGGCATTAAAACCAACAATACATTTGAAAAATGTCTAATCCATAATTATCTCAGGACTGTGATGATTTACCTGGGAAAAATCTCCACTGACTTGCCTGTTTTAAAAATAGTTGACAAGTCTGTTGACAGAGTACTGCCCTCTACAGGACTTGAATATGTGTGCTTGATATATTATGAATAATTGATGCATTTTAATAATTATCTAACAATACAATAATAAAGTAATTCTATACATTTCGTATCATGTATTAGTGAGGTTATGGTTTTAAGCTTTACCAAGAAAGTGTAAAGTAACTGTACTGTATATTAAGATATTAAAAACTCTTCCATTTAGAATTAATCCCTTAATCCTAAACTATACCATTCCATGTTATACAACTAAGGCATTTGTAAAGATCTCCGGTCCCTCTTTAGGCTACAAGAGAAAATTGTTTATGGGCTTATTTTTGCATATAAAATGTAATCACAGAAAGGAACAGATGGCAGTCATGAGTGGTAAAGTAAACAAAACCATAAGAGCTTGTTTTAGAACCAATACATTTTCAGATAAATAACAGAACAACAGTCAAATGAGTAGTCTAATAGCAGACATAATTTAAACAAGGCACACAGAACAAACAATAGTAGATTACAATAGAAAACTGATGTTTTTGCACTAGTTCTCATGTCTGTTTGAAGTGAAGATTTAATTGAATATTCCTCCTGTATTCTTGCAGTGTAAAATACCCCCCATCTTACACAGTAATGCACTAAAGTGTAAAATAGAGCACGTAGTAGATTGGTACAAAAATCTGCTCACATTGAGCCTACCAGTTACCAAAATACCTAATGATTGGATCTGGATGGAAAATACTTGGATCTGGACAGCTTTTGAGGGAAAAAAGAAACAAACAAACTGAATATTCATATTCATATGTGGGTGGTCAGAGAGAACTGGTTTTTAGATAATATTTCTGCAGAATAGAGTGCTGTCCGTTGGGCAGTTTAAGTGTGTTTTTGGTCAGATGCACTCATGCAGCCTACTATTACAGAAGACTTTATTGTCAAAGACATCACTCTGTTTACTACTTAATCATGGATGATGGGAATATGAAAGAGGAACTGAATTCTTAAAAGGATATATTAGCCAAAAATTAAAATTATCTCACTCTCATGCCATCCCAGATGTGTATGGCTTTCTTTCAGATTTTTTGAAAAACATCTCAGCTCTGTTGTTCTTACAATTCAAGTGAATGGTGATCAAACCTTTGTATCTCCAAAAATCACATAAAGGAACCATAAAAGTAATCCAAAACACATTGTTTAAATACATGTCTTCAGAAGCGATATACTAGGTGTGGGTGAGAAACAGAACAATATTTAAATAATTTTTTACTCTAAATATCCACTTTAACTTTCACTTTCAGATGTTAAAGTGAAAGTAAACAGACACCATATATGACTTTCAGATGTGAAAGTGAAATTAGAGATTTAGAGTAAAAGAAGGACTGAAATTCTCACCCACACCTGTTATATCACTTTGGGAGTTATACAGTGCATTCAAGTGTGCCCTTAATTTTTTCACATTTTGTTATGTTGCTGCCTTGTGCTAAAATGCTTTAAATTATAATTATTTTTCACATAAATCTACACTCCATACCCCATAATGACAAAGCAAAAACCAGATTTTTGATCATTTTGAAAATGTCTCAATGACCTTAGTCTGAGGTCCTGAGCGCTCTGGACCAGGTTTTCATTAAGGATATCTCTGTATTTTTCTACATTCAGCTTTCCTCAACCCTGACCAGTCTCCCAGTCCCTGCTGCTGAAATACACCCCCACAGCATGATGCTACAACCACCATGCTTCACCATTTGGATGGTATTGCGCAGGTGATAAGTGGTGCCTGGTTTCCTCCAGACATGATGCTTGGAACTGAGGCCAAACAGTTCAATCTTCATTTCATCAGACCAGAGAATCTTGTTTCTCACAGTCTGAGAGTCCTTTAGGTGCTTTTTTGCAAATTCCAAGCATGCTTTCACATGTCTTGCACCGAGGAGAGGCAACCTTTTGGCCATTCTGCCAAAAAGCCCAGATCGGTGGAGTGTTGCAGTGATGGTTGTCCTTCTGCAAGTTTCTCCCATCTCCACACATGATCTCTGGAGCTCAACCAGAGTGACCGTCGGTTTCTTGGTCACCTCTCTTACCAAGGCCCTTCTCCCCTGATTGCTCAGTTTGGCCGGACAGCCAGCTCTAAGAAGAGTCCTGGTGGTTCCAAAATTATTCAATTTAAGAATGATGGAGGCCACTGTGTTCTTGGGAAACTTCAATGCAGCTGAAAAACATTTTTGTAGCCTACACCAGATCTGTGCCTCGCCACGATCCTGTCTCTGAGCTCTGCAGGCAGTTCCTTTGACCTCATGGCTTGGTTTTTGCTCTGATATGCATTTCCAACTGTGAGACCTTACTGTATATAGACAGGTGTGTGCCTTTCCAAATAATGTCCAATCAATTGAATTTGCCACCAGTGGACTCCAATCAAAGTGTAGAAATATCTAAAAGTTGATCCAGAGAAATGGGATGCACCTAAGCTAAATTTCAAGTGTCTCAGCAAAGGGTCTGAATACTTATGTCAATGTGATGTAAATTTTTCTTTTTATCAAAAGTCTTGTTTATCTAAGTTAGCAAAAATCTTGTTTTCACTTTGTCATTATGGGGTATGGAGTGTAGATTGGTGTGAAAAATTATTTAAAACATTTTAGCATAAGGCTGCAACCTACAAAATGTGAAAAAATTAAGGGGTCTGAATATGAATGCACTGTATAATTAACCACTAGATTTTTGGGTAAACTATCCCTTTAAAGCACAACCAAGAACCCTGAGTCACTCTCTGAGTTGCATACACTAATACAGAACATATTTACATGATGTCACCTACTTTGCTGACTCCCAACCTTTATCTAAAAAGAGTGGGGCTTTAATGCCCCATTGTGTTCAGATTATGAGAACATCCATTGTGTCACTGAAGCTTGCCATGTGGCCACACGCCTGTTTTGGAGACAGATCACATACAAAACAAGTCTATACACTGAGAGGGGAGCTTGTTGTACATGGTACAACTCTACTTTGAAACACAGACTTGCCTTCTAAGCTGAACATATAGCACCTTCTAGTGTGCATAATTACACATTACACACAGTTGACTTTGCCTTGGGTAGTTTTGTGTTCTAGTCAGGGTTTGGTGCGCAGGATGGAATTGAAAGTTAAATCAATATGTAACAAGAATCTTAAATTACAAATTACCTCACCATACATTATATGGCACTACACTACTAATAATATGAAAGAACACAAGTGGAGATCTAAAGTCTGGTCTCTAATGTTTACAGCTATATTACTGATCAGGAGATTAAGAGTTAGAAACTGTTTTTAGTTTGAGATTAAAATAAACTGATCAGAGTTCAATAAAAAAAAATGGTTTACATTTGGTTTCATGGAAGATGAAAAAAAAAATATGTTGTGCTTCTGTTGTTAATGGTGACTTTCGTTTCTCACTTTATATGGATTGTTTACCAAAAAAATTTAATTATTAGTAACTTTCTTTCATGATACAGAAAAAGAAATGTCCAGCAGAATTTTAACCTCAGTCACCATTCACTTGAAATTCAATGAAAGTCAACTTCGACTGTCAACAACAACTCCTTTTGTGTTCCACGGAAGAAAGTAAGTCATATGGGAGTAGAACAAAATGACTATGAGTAAATGATGACAGAATTTTATTTTTTGGTTGAACTATCCCCTATTTTTTTATATGCTCCAGTTTTGTAAACTACTACAGGGAGAACCTTTTGTCTTTAATGTGGGGAGACATTTGAAATGATATTTGTCAGGGTTCACTGTCAGAACACATTAACTCCCTGTGCTCTTCTGTGTATCCTTAGGGGCATGTTGCAAAAACTGTGCACCTCACAGCACTGCTTTAGTTCTCCATATGCCAAAATCCATGTGGTTTTGAATATTGAATGGCTACCCAGAATGATTGTGGATCTAAAATTAGTTACTAAGAAAATCCATTGACTGAAATTTGGCACGATTTGGGTCTAATCTGTCCATGGCACACCACCCATTCACATTTAATTAAGGTTTTCCTGTAAGCTGAAGCAAGATCTCATTGCATTTATCCACGTCTGTTCATTTTGTAATAAAGTCCTGATTTGCTACAGGTCTGTGGGTCAGAAACGGTGTTGGCTACATTAAAAAAGATGGCATTCAGATGAACTGGAGTTTCATGGCTCCAAATTTAGGATACTGGCTTGCAGCATTTCCCTCAACCTCAGGTGATATGAGCTGCAGTTGCATTATATTATTTTATATTATATTATAAACTGGTATTTTAATGATATTATTATTTATTTATTTATTTATTTATTTTAGTTTCCCTGGATTATTCTGCATTATACAGAATAATTAATTATTTTAAAATTCCTTCTACAGCCTTAACATTATCTTCCAATTTTTATATTAATATGGTTGGTTTAATGCTTTTTAATGTTCAATTGAAGGAGGGAAAAATACTTGTTTTTGTGTTACAGGAACAGGACTCAATCCCTCCGGTCTGAGAGACATTACTACCTACCACACCATCTTTCTGCTTGCCATTCTGGGAGCTATGGCCCTGCTAGTGCTCATTCTGCTGAGTTTGCTGCTGTACTACTGCAGGTATCTGTGTTATTTGTGTGTTTGAGTGAGTGAGTGAGTGAGTGAGTGAGAAATTTAAGGTTTATTCTTGTATTTGACTTGCAAGTTGTAAATAAACTATGGCAGGTCTGATAAACAAATATTGCCTGCTGAAGATTATTTAATGTAGCAAGATGAGCAAGACATTAAACTACATTTCTATATTTGTAATTGTACTATGTGGAATTGTAGTAGGTAGTTATGTAGATAAATGTAATAATAAATGTATATGTAGTGTAATAATATCTCAAAGAAATTGCTTTGATTTTTCCAGGAGGCGTTGCCTGAAACCTCGTCAACAATGCCGTAAAATGTACCATTCCTCCACTCTTGAGAGCTCAAAGAGAGACCAAGGCACGTCCACCTCCCGCCTCAATCTAATCAGCAGCGGACACATGGAGACAGCCTCCTCCACCGGCGACACTGATGGCATCAAATCTGACCTTTCCTCCAACCGCGATCTCTACAACACCAGAGACGACTTCTTCAGACACGGCCCCACTCAGAGTCAGCGCAACTCCAGTATGAATGCCGACACAAATCGAGGAGAGAGCATCCCATTGAAGGCCACTCGATCTACAAACACAGGAACTCTGGACCCGCTCCTGCAAGATGACTATACCAGAGGGTACAGCACTGCCGAGGACTCTGAAGAACGCAGATACCAATATCATAATGCAAAAGACAACCAAGGCTATTCATCAGATGCACCGTCACCACCTCCACTTTTACCACCATTTGCTGGCCACTATCAGGATCATGGTCGGGACAGCAAGCCTCCAGAATATTATGCATCAGCAGGGTATAACATTAATCAACCGAGTTCCAACAATACCCAGCCTGGTCAGCTGATCTTCTGTCACTCAATGGAGCAGATGAAGGAGAGCATGTACCAGAGCATGGTGCCCACATTGGTCATCCCTGCCCATTACATGCATCTGTCCTCCGACCTGTCAGCTGTGGAGCAGGCCATGGAAAGGCAGCAACAGCTGCAGCATGATATGGAGGGCATCCAGGTTAGCATGACACTACCAAGGCAACAGAATCAACATCAAAAGCAACAACAGCAGCAGGCCAAGCACGACAAGGAGGAGGAGGAAGTGCCCAGCCAGCAAGAAGAAGGAACATCTGAGCAGAACTGGAGTTCGGAACAAACTGCTGCCCCAGTCCGTATTCCTGTTCTATTCAATGACTCCACCATTGCACAAATGAATGGAGAGCTGCAAGCTATGACGGAGAAGAAGTTGCTGGAGCTCGGGGTAAAGCCGCACCCTCGTGCCTGGTTTGTACCCCTTGACGGTCGTTCAAACTCTCTTGTTAGACACTCGTACATTGAGTTGAGCAATGAAGCCTTTCGTGGACCCACAGGCACCACTAATCTTTCCCAGAATCGCCATGCTGAAACACACCCTATGAGTTCAGGGAAATATATTCAGCGGAAAGTAAAAGAAAGCAAGGAGGGAGGTGAAAGAAAGGCTCATGGAAAGATTTATTCCAAGCTTCCAGTTATAGAAACACCAGACTCAAGCAGCGAGAGCCATTCAGCCATGTACTCACCTGAGAACTCCACGGCTCCAATCCTTGATGAGACCTCTGCGTCCAGAGGAGGGACTTTCCCCCGTAAAGGCCGTAGTCATAACAGCAGCACTCGTAGTAGCACTGGCGAAGTCCACAGAGACTCTGTCACCAGCGCTGATGATGACAATGAAGCCAACGACAAAGATGACGATGGAGAGAATAAAAAGAGCCCCTGGCAAAAGCGCGAAGAGAGGCCCCTCATGGTGTTCAATGTCAAGTAACTCATGCACTATCCTGGACTGGTTATTGCGTCATCTTGGCTACACCCTTGCTCCTCATAGATGCTTACTGACTTACCTGAGTGGAAGCTAGAAGATTTAAAAGATCCGAAAGGTGTCGGATGAAAAGCAGAAAAAGCACAATAAGAGAAATGGCACTTAATTAAGTGATATGCATCTGTTTATGACGATCAAGTCTAGGTACCAAGAATTTGCACTGAACTCCGGTTGTTAAGCATCTAATAAATCCTCACACCCTCTTAGATGCCCTTCAGATGGTTTAGACTCTTACTATATAGAAAGTGCTATCGTATTAAATTCAGGCACCATTCCATAAGGCCAAAGGGAGCTGTAACTTTAAATGCTCGCTTTCCTTATGTGCCACCTAATTTTTATAAGAATGACCATGAGCCATTTTAAACTGACTTTGGGACACAATCCACAAGCCTTAAAGAGCTCTTTTCAAAATAAGAAATATTACTTAAGATGTTTCACGTTGTAAGGTTTGAAATGTTTTATCAGCTTAGATTACTTTTATTGTGTTGGAATTACTCAAAATGTTTATTTTGTTTATGACTATGTTGAGCGGGGCCATTGAGATGTGTGAGAAAAACAGGGAGTGAAATTTTTGTTGTGTTTACTACAAATGTGACACTGTATTTTGTACTGTTGGTTAAAGTTCCCGTTTTGTGCTGATCTAAAACCTGTTGCTGTGTCTTTTGATGTGTAAGGAGTGTTTATGTTGGGAAAGCTGCTTAGTTATTAATAAAAGGTTCTGCTTCACCGCAGAATATGTTTTGTTCTCAGAAAAAAGCCTTTCCTGTTGGTCAGTGCAGCAGTAGGAACTGTTTTGAGGGACTTGACCAAGATTCTCACCTTGGATGCTTGTGAAATATGTTTTCGCACTAATATTTGCTGTAATGAGTATTAGTACTTTTGCCATAAATCAGAACCACTGCAACTCTGCACTGTTAACTGAGGAAGTAAAACTATCTTCGATTAACTTTTTTTGTGGTGTGACTGAAGATGCAGGTTGTGCATGAAATGGACATGCACGGATGAATTTAAACGCACACACAAAAAACATTTAACAAGTATTTTTGTAAACATGTTTATGTATTGCTTAAGCGCTCTTACTAAACTCTGTAAACCACTTATTTGTAAATAACACCTTAGTAATTTTACACTCTAACTTTGGTGTTATGTATTTTGTATTGTGTATTTAAAGGTGCATGCAGTAACTTTTTGTTCATGCCATCTTGGACTTACAGTGACACCTAGTGGTGTGGATGCAGCATCATTCAAAATCAATATTGTTCAGATGCTATTGTAGAAATCCACTATTCACAATCAGCCATTATTCATTTAATCCAAGAGTGAAAGTGTCCAATAACAAGACGGTTACTGAGATCAAGAGAGTAGTATTCAGCTGGTCATGTGATTCTAAATGGCAGCCCCCATGAGGGCACCCCTGCCCTGTGTAGAATAAAACAGCTTTTATAAGGTTACTGATATGACTAGATTCCTCATCTCATGAGAGTGCTCATGGTTTTATATATATTTCAAAATTGCAGTTCATTTCTTTAGGAGTAAAACTTTTTGAATGGGGGAAAAGATTACTGAGTGCACCTTTAATGTATCACCTTTAGCCTCTGATTACCAATCAGATTATTCATATCACACTGTCCGTTATTTTTGATCATCAGACTTGTAAGAATTACAGGATTAGATAGTAAATACAGATGAACTACTCATTTTTTTTCTACAACTGACCACATCTGCAACTGTATATCTCTCTTTCTCCTCCATTTCATTAACTGAAACTTAATTTATGCATGTGCTTTTCAGCTCATCAATTAATCTTTTACATTTTCACAAGTGCCCTCAACATCCTGGAAAGTATAATTGGTTGTCTTTTTTTGTTCTTTTTTTTTAGTGTTGAAGTTAGGTTTATAAAGACTATTATATTATCAATATCAAGGTTATAGTTTCTATTATAGAGACATAACATTGTACAAAGAACAACAACATTTTAAACAAAACAAAAATCACAGCAATAATTTTGAACGGGTTGGGGGTGCATCCCTATCCATATTCTTGTTTTTACTTACCATAAAATAAATATTTTTATTACATATTTTGCCTGCAAATGACTAAGCATTTGTCCTTGGATGCGGGGCTGTGGCCAATCACTAGGTGGCACAAGGTCACATCAATCAGCAATTTTGAAAATTCCCTTGAACGGCTTACAGTGAGTAGAATATATTCTTAGGGGGATATTGATATTTATTGTCATTTAACTGACATTCACCACAGTAATCTACGTATGATTCTGTTTTACTACCGCTTCATAAACACTGAGTTACTACTGAGGGCTTTACGGGCACGTGGTCGACCACGCGCCTCAGTATCCTCGAGACTGCGCATCAAGCTTGAAAGCATAATGCGCGCTCTCGTGTTCCCCCGGATGCGTGTTTACTCGGTCTCCTCTCTCCACCCCTGAAATGAGAGAGGTACGGAGTGGAAGGGACATCGTTTTAGAAGAAACCCTGCAAGAACGGACAGCCAAAAAGATCTAGTAAGGCGAGGGCAGCGCGCTAAGATTTGAGGTGTAGGTCCAGCGGCGCGAGGATAAATTGATTCGACATCAAGGTCAATTATCTCTGCACTATACAAAATAAATAAATAAAACTCTGAGGATGGAGCAGGCATACGGGGCTGGCAAGGCTGGCGGCACCTTCGATCCAATCACGTTCTTTCAGCAACCGCAGACTATTCTTCGAATAGTGTCATGGGTGAGAGTGATTCTACTAATTGCATAATTTAAGTGCGAGCGTCATGTGATGACGCGTGAAAGGCTCGTAAATCTTTGCCGCCTAAATGCACAAAATCTCTCGTGCTAATCTCTGTGCTGTGTATTTGTTTGGTTTTATTTTTCAAGTTAAATAGATATTTATGTGATTAAAAAAAAAAAAAAAAAAAAGCCAGTCTTAATGTAACACAGCGTCCATGTCTTACAAATATGAGACAATAGCCAATATGTATTTATTATGTAGTTATAACCCACAGGACCCTTGATTCGGAACAATGTCTTTGTCGAATTGCTTTAATTACTATGTGCTCTTTGGTCACCCTTCGAAAATGTATGCTAGTTTCTTGTTTTTATTTTTTATATATATATATATATATATATATATATATATATATATATATATATATATATTATTTTATTTTTTTTTTATTTTTTTTTTTTATAAAGCCTATAGAGTAGTTGCATGCCGTATATTTGCCACTCTGACCCGTGTTCATGTCTCTAGCTTTACGTAAAATTATTTTGTGATATGCCACCTCACCTGCTTAATTTTTCAACATTTGTACAGTGAACTTGAAGTCCGTGTTTAGGTTGAATGTCCCGCATCAAACGCCATCGTTTGCGATTGATCTGCTGCGGCTGTCAACAGGCCATTTGATCGTTGAAAATAACGCAGACAAGTAGAGGTTTGGATAGCAACTGAAAAAGGCTGTGGTTTCACGTGCTAAAAAGCTTCAACGGGCCTTATATTGATAAAGGCAAAGCAGATTGCTCTTCCTGCAACGGTCTCTACCTTTTATCTCTTTTACAATTATATCTATGAAAATAGGCAATATTTTAACAAATACTTTTTGCATGTTTTATAATATAGGGACTTGATTAGGTTGCTCATGCTTTATTTATAATTTGGCTTATGCAAGAGTGAGTGTACAGTATGTGCATTATTTGCTGATAGTAACATTTTATGGAGGGACACATGGGGGAGAGATTATAGGTGGGTGACCAGCCGGCGGCTGACGTGGGGGAGGGGTTGGGCAGGTGTCTGTTGCAAGATTAAACCATAATAACTGTAAAGTAGGTAGCATCATTCAAGTAATGCATGATTTGATTTATTTCCTTTTTAAATAATTGCAATTATTTACATGTCAGAATCCAGTTTATTTGCTGTTTGAGTTTGCATTAATGCCAACTCTGCATGCCGCATGGTCAATTGTTTGTCCTCCAAGTCACAATTAAAGGGAAAGTTCACCCAAAAATAAAAATTCTCGCATCATTTACTCACCCTAATGCCATACCAGATCCGAACGACTGTGCAATGCAAGTGAATGGTGGCCGGAGCTCTGAAGCTCCAAAAAGCACACAAAGGCAGCATAAAAGTAACTCCAGTGGTTAAATCTATGTTTTACAGAAGTGATACGATAGGTGTGTGAGAAACATCAATATTTAAGTCCTTTTTTACTACAAATCTCCACTTTCACATTCTTTTGTGTGTGTGTTGATTCGATATCACCACCTACTGGTTGGGGCTGGTTAAAGGTGGAGATTTGTAGTAAAATAGGACTTCTATCTGTTTCTCACCCACACCTATCAGATCACTTCTGAAGACTTGGATTTAACCACTGGAATTGTGTGGATTACATTTATGCTGCCTGTATGTCATTTTTGGACTTTCTGAGTTCTGGTAACCTTTCACTTGCATTGGATGGACCTACAGAGCTGTGAAATTCTTGTTAAAATCTACATTTGTGTTCTGCAGAGGCAAGAAAGTCATACACTTCTGGGATGGCATGAGGGTGAGTAAATGATGAGACAATTAAAATTTTTTGTTGAACTTTGTCACAGTTAACCAAGTCACAGTTATGTTCTACACTGGAAGCCATCACATATATCTTTAAAATTGTTCAATAGACAACATAGTGTAAAAGATGCATTCTCACAATGATACTGTGTACCTTGATGAATCCATTCTGGTCATATACTATATATTCATACTTAGGTCATATATTACTATATATTACTGCTCATATTACTGTTATATATTACATATATATCATGGCTTTAAGTACTGTAGTATAGCATTACTGGTGCATTCCTACTGTAAATTAAATAAGAAATGGTGTGTTCTTTTGTTAAGAGGCAGCCAATAGTTGATTTGTCATTATGTTAGTGAACGTGTATATGCAATCTGCTGTACTGAATCTTCAGGGAATATTTGAGGCATGTTCATCTGATTTATGCTCTTATTGGCTCAATGAGAGCTACTGCGTTGGCATGACAACTATCTAAGACCGTAGGCTGTATTGTACAGTATTAAGTTCACTATGAGGAAAAGAATATGGATAAACTCTAAAGGTGTTTATAAGACCATCTATTGTAGAGCTGTCTCTTTAATATTCCTGAAAGCATTTCAACCTTTTTTGCTTCTCGTTATATATGACAGTATCGCTTTCCTATTTGATGCCTCCATTTCTGCATGAACTCCAACATTTGCATGCAGTGAACTCCTTTGTCATGATTCGGAGAAAAGCATCTTGTGACTACCATGAAGACTACCATAGTTTGATTCAGGCTTGGACTCCATATTGCTCGTTCGTAAAAGGGTGTCTCTTTGTTTAACGCCATTGGTTGAGCCGTTGTTGCAGTGTCGGGCTGGTGAATGCTTATATAAAGAACAATGTTTTGATAGCGGCACAGAGCCACAGTGTTTATACCTTTTGGGAAAAGCAACTTACAAATGGCTTTATTCTTGTTGTCTCTGCATTTTAAAGGAATAGTTCACCCAAAAATACAAATTCTCTTATCATATACTCACAATTATGCCATCCCAGATGTGTTTGACTTTCTTCTGCTGAACACAAACAAAGATATCTAGAAGGATATCTCAGTTCTGTAGGTCCTTACAATGCAAGTGAATGGGCACCAACATTTTGAAGCTCTGAAAAGGACAAAAAGGCAGTATAAAAGTAATCCATAAAACAGTGGTTAAATCTAAGATATGACAGGTGTGGGTGAGAAACCAATAAATATTTAAGTCCTTTTTTACTATAAAATCTCCTCTCTGCCCAGTAGGTGGCGATATGAAGAATGTGAATTGTTAAAAGCAAAAGAAAATTCTGAAAGTGAAAGAGGAGATTTAAAGTAAAAAGGACTTAAATATTGATCTGTTTCTCTCCCACACTCATATTACTTCTGAAGACATGGATTTAACCACTGGAGTCTTATGGATTACTTTTATGCTGCCTTTATGTGCCTTTTAGAGCTTCAAGGTTCTGGACACCATTCACTTGCATTGTGAGGACCAACAGAGCTGAGATATTCTTCTAAAAATCTTTGAGTTCAGCAGAAGAAAGTCATTCACATCTATGGATGACATGAGGATGAGTAAATGATAAGAGACTTTTTAACTTTTGGGTGAACTAACCCTTTAAGCTTATTTTAACATCAAAAAATTGCGCACTTCAGCTTCTTTGATATCTTAGATGGACTGATATTAGCAGATGTATCCCTTAAGACCCACCATTCACAAATATTTCCCAGGCAGAGTTCAGATCATAGGCATGAAAAAAATACTTTAGGCAAGAATCATTAATGTATTTCCCCAAGCTTTTGGACTGTATTCAACCAGCACCAAAATGCAGTCTGTTTCTGTGAAGTTCAAAATTACATCAACCACATTATTTTGCTGCTTGTCTGTTGCAATAGCTTCTTTCAGAAAGAGATGTACTGCCAACTCTCTGCCTGCCATATCCCTTACAATGTGCATATGATGCTTTAAAAATAGCACAATCATTTTTCTGTAGTCTGTTATGGGAATAATGGCACAGCGGAATACTGCTGCAGGGCGATATGCTCTCCATCTCTCTCCATATGTTCACCTTTTTTACAGTCATTACGTCAAGGAGAAAATGTAGTTTGCAGAGCATCTTTATCCCTATAGCAATGTTAATATGAATAGAAACTACAGATTGTGATTCATCTGTTTCCTTGCAGGATTTTCTTTTTCTGGTTGTAATATTCTGGCAATGGATCTCTGTGTACTCATCCATTAAGTGTCATTTCTACTGCTCACATTCGATCCTGTATTCTAAATATGCTCTCGGGTCAGATTGAATTGAGTGCAGTTTTTGCTAATGATATTTAAATCGGATGCTTCAGCAACGTGTTAGAGCTTTAGTCTCGACTATCAAGACAGGGACGTATCTCGAAATCAAATTTTATATGTCAGCAAAATCATCGTAAATATTCAGAATATTTTTAATACAACATTTTAATATATGAAAATGACACACTGAGACAACAGTGAACATTTTTTAGAGATGATGCAAGTGAATTGTTGAATGAGATTTTGGAATTGATTAATTGAAAGGACAGTTTGAACTGATTCACCGAAACGAATCAAACGGCATTTTTGCGCTGGCGTTATAGGTGGTTTTCACAATGAGCACATTTGCTGCGGTCCGAATCTGACCACCAATGTTCCCGGTGCCCCCACAGCGCTAGTCTGGTTTCAGACTCTTTCTCTAGAAACTTGTCAGTCAATCATTGTTTTGAGGAATGACGGCTATATATTGCTTGAAATTGCCAAAAGAAACTGAAGATTTAATTCAAAGGTGTACACTTCAAAGACAAAGGACAACTGGCTCTAACAAGGACAGAAAGAGATGTGGAAGACCAGATGTACAACTAAACAAGAGGATAAGTTCATCAGAGTCTCTAGTTTGAAAAATAGCCTCAGCTGACAACTTAATTGAATTCTACCGTGCAACACCAGTTTCATGAACAACAGTAAAGTGAAGACTCGCGAAGAAAAAGCCACTTTTGGAACAGATAGCAGATAATTGGAAAAGAGTGTTATGGATCTTAACCCCATTGAGCATTTGTTGGATCAGCTAGACTGTAAGGTGCGTGAGAAGTGCCCGACTAGTGCTACAGGAAGTGTGGAGTGAAATGTCTCCTGAGTATCTGGACAAACTGACAGCTAGAATGCCAAGGAGCTGTAAAGCTGTCATTGCTGCACGTGGATGAACTCTGTAGTAGTTTAAGAAGTTCTGAACATTTGTTTAAATTTTTATAGTAATTTTTCATGTTATTAATGTCTTGACAATATTGTATATGACTGACACATTGTGATCAGTTGAATGGCACTTTGGTGAATAAAAGTACCAATTTCTTTCCATTAGAGCAAAATCTGTACACTATTCCAAATATTTGGCCGCCAGTGTATACCTTTTTGAGTGATGACGCAAGTAAATCATAAATCAGAGTTTATTCATTTAATTGATTAATTGAAAGGACGGTTTGTACTGATTCATGGAAACAAATCAAATGCTGTTTTTGCCCCAAAATTTGAGTCAGAAGCATTTTCAACGTCTTAAAGCTTTTCATAATAATCACAAGACAAGGAGGGATCTCAAAACATCTTTTCATACATCAGCAAAATCATCACAAATATGTTCTGAATATTCAATGTTCTTGAGCGTCACATGCAATGAAAAATAGGGCTATTTAAGTGCTTAGCAGTTGGAAAAGTAGCTTATCTTGAGAAAAAAAACCTCTCTCAAAGGGCTATGCAGTTCATTTTGCCAGAATGGAATAGTTTGCTGCAATCCTCCAAACTTTGTGGCTGAGACTCTTTGTTGCTTTCTCGTATAGCAATGCGCATTTGGAGCAAATGGTATTTAACAAGTGTACCAGAATAGCAACCAGTGCGGTTTAATTGAATTCTCCTCTCCTGTTTATACCAAAGCAGAACTAATTCTCTACATATGATTGATGTTTAGAACTCCAGCGATGCTGGATGCAGAATTTCTGAATGTTGTTTATCAATGGTCAAATCAGGTTGACTGTCTGGGATAGCGTTACTTTTTTCTATACAATAGTTCATTTTTTTTGTCTTATGATCTCTCTCTCCCTCTCTCTCTCTCTCGTAATCTCTCTTTCCTCACACAGGGAACACAAGGGTCAGGGAGATTAAAAGTGAGGGATTGGAGGGGGAGGGGTGACGGAAAGCTTGACATGCATGTAAAAGACCGTAAAGAAAGGGAGGTAAAAATGATGGGTCAAGAAGAAGAAGAAAATCCATTGAAAATGGATCTGCAATTGGTTCATTGAAAAAAAAATATTTTTAAAAAAGTTATCCACATATACAATGTGTAGCCCATAAAAGCTAGATTAAAGCATGTTGTTCTAAACCCGTATGCCGTATGTCTTTCTTCCACTAAACAAAAAAGAAGATCTTTTTTCCAGACAATAGAAGTGAATGGTGACCAAGGCTGTCAGTCCCGAACATTCTGTCTAAAATCTCCTTTTGTGTTCGGCTGAACAATGAGGATTTGAAATGATACAAGGACGAGTAATGTCAGAATTTTAAAAAAAATTATGAACTGAAATTTTAATGTCGGCAAGTGAATTTTAGTGAATTAGAGCACTACTGGAGATAAGGTAAAGCTTTAGATTAGGTTAACATTTAAGTATACACTTGATTGAATAACCTTTCATTGTCTCGCCCACTATCTTACATTACACAACCAGCTACAGCAACACCACTGTGTGTTGTATAAAGAGTTCTATTGAATAGCAGCGTGACAGCTCTATTCCACTGTATTCCTCTTCCTTTCAAGGTGTTGATTGATTTATTGGTGGGCGAGTCATTGTTGCCTGCTCTGAAATGGTACACAAAAAATAGCCCCAGCTGATTTGTCTTGCTGACTGAAGAACCGTAAATTACAATGAGAACCAATGAAAGGCGATCAAATTTGACACACTGACCTTGTGGGATGTGCTAAACTGCAAAATGTGATGTACATATAAAATTTGTCAGATTATTTCTTAATTTATAGAGCCTGGAAAGCTCTTCAATTTCAATGTCAAAATAAAACCTATAAAAACAAGGAACAAAAGAGCTTTTTACATAGTTGTTGCCCAAAAAATACAAACAAAGAGAAATGCTTATTTTCTCACTCACATATATATATATATATATATATATATATACCTAAAAAAAAAAAAATCCAGGAAGGTTGAAACATAGAGTACATTAAGCTGAGCTCCTGATGATCACAAGATCAGGATTCTGTGTGCTGAATACTCAAACCAGCCCATCTGGTACCAACAATCATCTATGCATTTATCTAATTAGTAAATCGTGTGACAGCAGTGCAGAGCATACAATAATGCAGATATGGTTCAGGAGCTTCAGTTAATGTTCATATCAACCATCAGAATTGGGAAAATGTGATCTTAGTGATTTAGACCGTGGCATGATTGTTGGTGCCAGATGGGCTGGTTTGAGTATTTCTGTAACTGCTGATCTCCTGGGATTTTCACATACAACAGTCTCTAGAATTTACTCCAGATAGTGCCAACAAACATCCAGTGAGTGGCAGTTCTGTGGATGGAAATGCCTTGTTGATGAGAGAGATCAACAGAGAATGGCAAGACTGGTTCGAACTGACAAAGTCTACAGTAAAAAAAAATTAACATTTCTAAAGAACAAACAAACAAATTAAGAACTGACCACAAGGGCTTCACCGTTAGGATGGAAAATGTGATATGCGATTAAACTTCGATAACGTGACAGCGATATGTGATTAAAGCTAAGATTGATGGGTCAAAATCAAGTGTTATCTTTTTCATGAAGATTTTCAAGAAGAGAAAATCATATCCAATGGACAAGAAGTGACATTATGTAAAATGTATTATCCAGCAATAAACAAATGGAAATCTAAATAAAGGGTAGAATAAATTAAGAATTTACATGTGCAAAATGACATCACAAGTAAGTAGGATTTAGGCTTAGCATACCACTTATGATTCTTTTTTTTTTCTTCTTTTTTAACCACAAATCCATTGGGCTGCATACAAAACTCAGGACATTTTTTACTTAAACGGGAAACATTTGTACACAAAATGTATCTATTAATTTCAATGATTGGATGTAAGATACCAATGGTAATCTGTCCGTGTAATCTCCAGGAAATTATTTAAAATATATATTTCAAATTACTGAAATTGGTGCATCCTGAACAGTGTTGAGAAAAGTAACAGCTGGCACGTGACATCACTGTTAATGCGCTGCTTCAGAAGAGGTAGGAGGTAGGACAATAATTTCTGTGTTGTAAAATTGCCCAAATCTTGTTCGGGACATTTCAGATTTTCTGAAAGTCGAGGGACATATCCCTATCTAAATCTACACCTATCCTTAGTAGCTACATGAGTTGACCAAAAAATAGCTACATGAAATCTCCTACTCAAAGATAAATATATGTGTTTTCTCTGATGCAGTTGCCACTCCTGGTAATAATCATGGAATGGTCTGGACGGAATTTGCAGAATTTGTTATTTTCTGTGCCGATTTCGGGATCTGCGGAATGGACTTAATGGGTATAATGTGTTAAATTTAATAATAAAAAAAAAATTGAAGTGCCATTGGATGTGTAGAACTTTGCTAATGACAGGCATTCCAATTCTCAAAATCCAATTCCGTGTTCTGCATGCACATATTCCATCTGGAGCAGGTAATAAGTTACAATTCATAGTTGGCTTCGTAGATGTTCAGACCAAACCAGTTTGACACAGACACAACGAATAGATCAGAACTCAAGTGTCTTGTGATGCATTTAAAAACGTGGCATTCCTGAAAAAAAAAAAAAAACTGGCACAAATGGAGATAAAACGATCAAAGACGTCAGTCTAGAGCATGTATACATAGAAAAACAAAAACAGAGGAAAGTTTGCATTTACTGTAAACAGCCCCTTAGTCATCTGTTCATTTGATGACATCAGTGTCAAATTTCCTCTTATCCTGTTCAATTTTGCTTGATTTGGCCAAGATAAAGGTTCTGAGTGTTTATTTGATTTGATGATGACCACCCCTGTGTGATAAGCATTAGTTAAAGGTTAAAGTTGATTCTTAGGGTAAATTATGGGATTGCAACTGACAATTTGGGAGCACATGGAACAGTCTGGCTACTGATAGCCAAAGCCACTTGGGAACTAAATTGCATTAGTGGAGTAATGAAGAGTTTGCTTTAAAACAAAAAAAAACTGCTCTCTCTCCGTCTCACACACAGATATTCGGACACATTGTGCAGATGCAGAGGCCAGCTGTTAAAACCCTGGCCTTGGACAAGACTTGCCTCCATCCTCTCTTAGAATGGCTGCATGATGGTTATTTCTCTGGAGCCAATAATAGAACATGGGCTCATTAGCATGCACAAACAGACACATATTATAGAAGTGCTACATCAGTCTAATCTTGTCTCCCATCAGAAAACAAACCCAGTTAGAAAGCAATTCTTTGAGATTAAAAACAGACCTACGCAACCTAAATAGACAAAACATTGCAAATATTTTCAACCCAATTGTGGTTGGCTGCAAGAAACAATTAACAGGTATTGTTGTTGCAAATTGATTATGCATACTGTTGTGCTGATTTCATCTTCTCTAGTTTACAACCATTTCAAAGTTTAACTGGCTCAAAGAGATTTTTCACACTGTTTCTAAAACCACTTTTTAACACTGGGTTATGAAGCTATGCAAAAAACAAATAGCTCGTTCAAAGGATAAAACAACGTGGTGTTCGTATTTTACAGAGAATTGTTAAGCATCAGCCAACTGTTCATAAACTAAACAATGCTTACTTTGTTAAATATTGTAGCGCTTTTACAGTTGCAGGAAGCCCTTGTTTAGTTTCAGCATCAAAGAAAAACATTTTAAATTGTCTAACATTTTCGTTAAATGGACTGGTATACTTGTCCAATCAATGCCATTAATCTTGTAAACATGCTTATTAGAATGTCAACAGTGTATGAGTGTCGAACCCAGTGTTCACAATTTGACTAATTACTCTGAACTGAAAAACCCTTATCTTCCTTAAATCCTCTCAAATGTCACTTTATCTCACTTTTTCCCTTCATATAGGCCTACTCATTTATTTTATTTTTCTTGATCCTCAGATTTTCTCCATTGTGATCTTTGGATGCATTGCTAACGAGGGTTACGTGAATCGTCCAGACGAGGTGGAGGAGTTCTGCATCTTTAACAGGAACCAGAATGCCTGCAACTATGGTGTGGGGATGGGTGCACTGGCCTTCCTCTGTTGTGCTGCGTTTATGGCACTGGACGTCTACTTTCCTCAAATAACCAGCGTCAAAGATCGCAAGAAGGCTGTGTTGGCTGATATTGGTGTTTCAGGTAAGCAGCCTTTTCACTGGGTATAGTAGGTAACAGGTGATAACAGGTGTATATTTTTTTATAAAATCCATTGGAACAGGTAGGTAAGTACATATAATTTTTCATGGCATATGCTGTTTTAGAATTGTAGAAATTCATTTTATTTAATATTGCTACCAATACAATTCTAAAATAGCTTATGCCATGAAAAATGTCATGTTTCATTTATAATAATAAAATATTTAAATATAAAATAATAATATTGTTTTATTTAATTAGAAGGTAGAAACATGTCTAGGTTTGATGAAATGGTCAGAAGTTACTTAAAAATATATATAAACTCTGTCCTTTTCAGGACACTGTATTTTAAAGATAATATTGTAAAAATACAAATAACTACAGATCTTTATTGTAAAGGGTTTAAACAATGTTTTCCATGCTTGTTCAATGAACCATAAACAATTAATGAACATGCAACTGTGGAACGGTTGTTAAGACACTAACAGCTTAAGGTCAATTAAGGTCACAGTTATAAAAACTTAGGACACTAAAGAGACCTATCTACTGACTCTGAAAAACACCAAAAGATGCCTAGGGTCCCTGCTCATCTGCGTGAACGTGCCTTAGGCATGCTGCATGGAGGCATGAGGACTGCAGATGTGGCCAGGGCAATAAATTGCAATGCAGCTCTTACAGGGAGACAGAAAGACAGCTGATTGTCCTCGCAGTGGCAGACCATGTGTAACAACACCTGCACAGGGTCGGTACATCAGAATATCACACCTATGGGACAGGTACAGGATGGCAACAACAACTGCCCGAGTTACACCAGGAACACACAATCCCTCCATCAGTGCTCAGACTGTCCGCAATAGGCTGAGAGAGGCTGGAATGAGGGCTTGTAGGCCTGTTGTAAGGCAGGTCCTTACCAGACATCACCGGCAACAACATCGCCTATGGGCACAAACCCACCTTAGCTGGACTAGACAGGACTGGCAAAACGTGCTCTTCACTGACGAGTCGCGGTTTTGTCTCACCAGGGTTGATGATCAGACTCGTGTTTATCATCGAAGGAATGAGCATTACACAGAGGCCTGTACTCTGGAGTGGGATCAATTTGGAGGTGGAGGGTCCATCGTGGTCTGGGGCAGTGTGTCACAGCATCTTCGGATGAGCTTGTTGTTATTGTAGGCAATCTCAATGCTGTGCGTTACAGGGAAGACATCCACCTCCCTCATGTGGTACCCTTCCTGCAGGATTATCCTGACATGACCCTCCAGCATGGCAGTGCCACTAGCTATACTGCTTGTTCTGTGCATGATTTCCTGCAAGACAGGAATGTCAGTGTTCTGCCATTGCCAGCGAAGATCCCGGATCTCAATCCCATTGAGCACATCTGGGACCTGTTGGATCGGCCATTCCCCGTGGGGTAACATCATACAGCAAGAACTGGCAAATATGGTGCAGTCCATGAGGAAGAGATGCACTGCAGTACTTAATGCAGCTGGTGGCCACACCAGATTCTGTCTGTTACTTATGATTTTGTTGCTGCAAGAACGCGTGTGAGAACTGGACATATTGATAAACTCAAATGCAAACAGATTGCTGTCAACTGTAGACTTGTTCATTGATATGAGAATAAAACAAACAATGTATTGAGTTCTTGAGCCACTTTTTTGTATCCTCTATCAATGCTTTATTCATCTGCCACAATTATGTAATTTATTTAAAACTGAATTTCATTCCATATTATTTATTATAGGCCCTACATATTATATGTATTTTATATTTTTATTATTATGCATTATTTATATTAATTTTCTTTATTTGGGGGCCTGTCTCAATTAATTGCAATTAATTTGATTAATTCTATTAAAAATGTTTATCGATTGACATCCCTATATATATATATATATATATATATATATATATATATTAGGGTTACAGCGGTATGCCACGATTTGATAATTGGCGGTTATCATACCATGTGCATTTGCTTATCTACAGTATTTAAAAAAAAAAAAAATGCAACTGCACATGCGCAGCATCTCCTTTCCTCCTCAACTGCCTGTCAGAGACTCGTCAACTTGCATCACACATCCACACTGTGAGCGGAGAAAATGACAGAGCATGGCTAATATCACTGATCTCCATCACACGTCGATAAAAAATTAAAATCAGCGGTGTGGGATTATTTTGGATATCCAAATGCACGGGGGTTATCCTCGAGGATGGATATCCAATTTGCAAGAAATGTGGACGTAAAGTGGCTGCCAAAGGAGGAAACACATCAAACATGTTTGCCAATCTCCAAGAATGCCATCCCTCCGTGCAGATCATAGTATGTGTCCCGTTTATATCTTTAATCCCTAACGAAAAAACACGTGAATGTTTAAAAGTCAATCAAAAAATGTGTCGTCACGGGTCCATGAGCTGGCTCCTGTCTGAGAGCCGATTTCTTTTCTTTTCTTTCCTTTTTTTTTTTGTTGTCAATTAATAAAAATAAAAAAATATGATGATGATATTGATGACATGATGACTCCATGCACTGACTTATGCCGAGTTTACACTATACGATGTTAGGCCCGATTTTCACTCGCCGACAGTTTTGCGGAGCTCACCAACAAAAGCCCGAAATCCTGTGCACGTGGAAATAGGCAAATCGGAGCTCGCTCCCGTGAGCAACGATCGCAATGTATGAATTATCAAAGATGCGATTTGAGAGAAGAGCTGACGCGTCGCCGATGTCAGCGAGATATCTAGGATGTTAAATATCTGGAGTTGTTTGCGATTCCAAATTGCGCAATGTGTTTTGACTGAATACAAATGCAGCGTTTACCTACAGCCAATGGTAGAGCAAGAAACGGGGCACGGGAAGTTTCAGTGGGAGGAGTCCTGATGTACCTGTAATAGAACAACTAGCATGGCTGTGGGATCTTAAGACAGTCTCATTGGACCAAAGAAATGGAGGAAAAATTAGTGGGACATTGGCAGGAGCACCAGTGCCTATTTGATGTTTCCTCTGAACTGTACAATTGGGTGGAGAAAGAGAAGAGTTGGAGAGAAATTGCCAATTATCTTGGACAGTCAGGTAAGCAAATAGGTCGATTTTTCAGTAGGAGGTACTTTTTCATATTGTAACCAATAAAAGATATGATGCCTGGCATACACATCATATTCTGAAATGCATAACATGTGATCATCATGCATTTTTTTTCGTATCTCGTATCACTTCTCGCGTGTACTCTGTTGTGAAACGTAAATTGGAGTCCGGGCAGAGTCGTCTGGGATTAGTCAATAGTGAAATGTTTTGTAATGTGTTCACCCCTGTCGCCAATTCGTCGTGTAATTTTGAAAACGCAAAGACTTCCATGACAAGACAGACAGTTGTGTAATATGAATGGTACCACAATCCGACGTCTTTGAAAGTCATGTAGGTGCAGGAGGCATTATTTTTGTGATGTTATTCTCATGGTGCTCCTGTTTGGTCGCATGCACACATCAACACAACTTTCAGGCTGAACAGGGCGAAAATATCTCTCTTACAAACATGATCTGACCATGATCTGACCCCATATAAAACACACTGTCTTAAGTTAGTTAAGGCTGACGTTAATGAGTGTGTGTGTGTGAGTTAAGTAAGTACAGACAGGAGCAGACTGGCTGTGCTGTCATGCACCTACAATATATGTTAATTGTTAATAATCATAGGACATTATTTTAAAACACAGTTGATGTTAATTTTCATTGAGTAGATAAGTTAACATGCTTTACTAACATGCAGTCCAACATTTAGTTATATAACATGTTATAGTTACATGCTATTTGTTTTTCATGTTTATAATTTGGTTTATTATTATAAAACTGTTAATTCTTTAGGGTCTGGAAAGACACTTCCCGATCCAGCTCAACCAACTGTCACGCAGTCACTTGCAAAGGGAATTAAGTTAGATCCTACATCCAAACAAGCCAAAGAATTTAATAATGCTGTAGTGTACTTTATTGATGCCTACACTTAAGACATGATGCCCTTAAGAGTAGTGGAAAAACCTGGATTTCTTCACCTGATTAAGGCAGTCCCAATGTACAAGGTGCCATCATACTTTTCCACCAATGAAATCCCTCATATGTACAAAGTGGTGAGAGCCAGTGTTGAAGAACAGCTGAAGGAAGCATTCAGCCACCACAGACATGTGGACATACAGCAGTGGTGGAGGTGTACCATTTATAAGTTTAACAGTCCACTACATCTCCTTAGACTGACAGCTTAAGTGCCGTTGTGTGGAGACTAATTTTTTCCAGAAGACCACACCACAGAAATGTTTGAAAACATGCTCCAGAATTGGATAATTCCAAAAGAAACTCTGTGTGGAGTTTGACAATGCAACAAATATGAAGAAGGCCTTTTTAGAGTTCCCTTGTGTTTGGCTGAATTGTTTTGGCCACAATTTAAATTAGACTCAAAGGGTGGAATCTGCTGTCAGAGCATGCCAGCAATTAATTCAGGCATTTTCAAAGAGTTGGAAGAAGAAAAGAGATTTTTTTTAAAAACACAGCCAGACCTGGAAATCCCTGAATGTGCCCTAATCCATTATGTGATAAGGTGGGGATCAACTTTTGAGATGATCTCCAGGTTCCTAGAGCAGCAACAGGCTGTCTGCGCAGTACTGGATAATGACAGCAGTACATGGCATCTCATCCCAAAAGACAGTGGCATTGCCACTCTTGAGAATGTCAGCCAGCTCTTGCAAACACACTATGACCTCACTGATACCCTGGCCTCAGATAAACAGGTCACACTGTCTTCACTTACCCCAGTACTGGAGCATATTGGCAGTGAAATCCTTGCTGAGCAAGCTGAAGACAACATACAGATGATGAAGCAAGTAATGAGGGAAGACTTGCTAGAATTGAGAACATGCTGAAGAAATGCTTTTCCTGTGAAATGTGGCCAGGAAATATCTCTGTATCTCTGCCACAAGTGTGCCTTCAGAGAGGATGTTCAGTACAAGCAGACACATTTTGTCAAGACCGAGCCCTGAAAATCTCAACATGCATACATTTCTTCATCATAACCTGGCCTGAAACGAAATCAAGAAATACATGCTGCTATCATAATTTGATCTCAGAAAATTTGTAACACAAAATCCTGTACTTTTTTCTTTCCCATTTGTTGCTGAAAAGTTTGTTTATTTCTAAAGAGAGAGAATTTTTTTATTTATTTAAAGGTCCTTCTCCTTTCTTCCCTCCTAATTCATTTGGTTCAAATGGAAATGCTATTTTATTTATTGTATTTATCGTTACAATTATAATAAAGCCTTTGTTTTCATTCCTTTATGGGTCATTGTAACTGATAATAATAATAGACTGTGAGACTGTTAACATACCATAAAAATCTCATACCGTTGCAACCGTGATATATATATATAATATAATAATATAATATATTATTGTAGTAACATAATGCATGCATCCTCCATACTGGTTGTTTCTAAGGTCTTTACTCAAAAGTCCCTCTATAGCTGAATCTTTGCTATACTTCCACTACCACAACATTAACATGAACTATACTGCCCTCTGTTGGTACAAAGTGTCTGCTGTTAGACGTACAGTAACTGCAATATGAAGCTGGGTTTGTACTGCCATAGTTCCCTCTTTGCCTGCAGATTGCGCCGACTGTTTTGATCATATCTCATTGTCTTCTGTTCTTATACCACTTTATTATAGGTATACTATATTTATAGATCATTTTATATTTGACAGTGAGTCGGTTCCATGCTTTATAGATCTGAATTTCTGCACCTTTCCTCTGTTTCTTGCAGCATTTTGGTCTGTCATGTGGTTTGTGGGATTCTGTTTGCTGGCCAATCAGTGGCAGGTGGCCAAACCAGATGATAACCCACTCAAAGAGGGTGGAGACGCTGCCAGAGCGGCCATCACCTTCTCCTTCTTCTCCATATTCACTTGGGTTTGTACTAAATTATCTGACTCTTTGATAATTTTTCACAAATCACACTCAAAACAAATGCTTTCTGCTCATCACATTTATCTCAATTTGATCTGATTTGTAAGATTTAAAGTCTAATTTTTTTCTGACTTTGTTGGTGACATCTTTTTTCTTGACCTAATCACATGTATGTCTTTTGAATAAATGTCATGGGATGTGAAGATCAGCCACTGTACATGAATTTAACCACTTCTGATCCACTTTACTGCTTCATTCACTAATTGTTTCTGTATTCTGCTCACCAGGGTATTTTCTTATTTACCATATTAGACTATCCTTCTCTTTTTGCAGGTTTCCTTCTAACCTCTGTGTTTGATTACTAATTCCTGAAAGTGCTTCTCTTACAGAAATCACCCAGCTCCAAAATCCAGTATTGTTTAAATGTTTTTCAGCATTGCCTGTTGTTCATTGTGTTGATCGCTGGCTGTGGCCAATCTGTTATTTTCTCTAGGCTGTTCTTACGCTGCTGGCACTGGAGCGGTTAAAGAGAGTCTCATTTGAAGAGGAATACAACAAACTGTTCACCCCTCAAACACCACCTCCATTTGTCTAGCCTTGTATACACTTTAATTTACTGTACTGTAGACATGAACTACAGGACCCATTCCACAAACCCTGAAATCACATATATCAACTTAGATGCAATATGTTTTGTTTGGTTTGTTGTCACTGTGCCAAATTAAGCACTAACCCATCCAGTATCAGCTTTGAACAACCTTAAACTGTGTCATAAATATCTGCCTTTCCATTCCTGTGATTCGTAATTCATTTATGACAGCATGGTAGGTAGTGAGATGATCTAATTTTGACTTTTCATACAACATTTATCAAATCATTAGCTTCTCACCTAAAATGTTTTGTTTGCTTTGAAGGGAACTTAGAGCACTGCTTTGTCTCACAAACTATGTATATGATATGCAGTTTGATTTAGTTACTTTTTCAGTTGGTGGAGTTGATGTATTACAGTTGCACAATATAATTCATACATTTGAAAGTTTTCAGACCCTATTTGAGAATTTAAACTTTGGACTTTGCAAGTGAACGAGCAGTGTCAGACTTTAAACTCAGTACCTGATTTATTACCTCAATACTTTAACTAGAAAGAAAATCACTGCTAGCCTAGCAGTGCTAAGTATTGCAACAATGTTGTTTTTATTGCAGTTGCCTTTTTAATTATCTAGGGGGCACCAGTTGCACATGGAGCAGACAGACTCTGTCTTTTACTATCATTGTGTTATAACTTTAAGAATCTTTGTTAGTGTGACTACAGGATTTTGTGGCCTGATACATTTTCAGAATCTGCTATTTTTCCCTCATTTGCCTCCACAGTTGTCACGGCATTTCACGATCATACTTACCAGTTGCTTACAATCTGATGCATATGACAGATCTTATGACGTACTAAAAATACTTTTTTCTACAAACTTAATTTATTTTGTTTATTGATTTATAAAGTTTAAGTTTGACTCTAAGTTGCGGTTTGACATTTTATCTTGAATTTTATTTTTCTGCATGTTTAAACGAGTAGGTGAAAACGTCACTCACAAGACCACTACATAAATATCTCTTGACTGTGTTGAGCTTAAAGTTGACTAACCAGCTTAATCTTTCAGCCTAATCAAACTAATGTCTCTTTTCTCTTAATCTTTCTCCCCTGTCTGTCCCACCCTGCTATCTTCATTAACTCCACCCCCTTTCAATTACACCTCATTCCATAATTTGACTTTCTTTACTGATGCCTTTTCATTCATTTACAATTCACCTCTGCTCTGAAAATCCCTCCTCTTATGCTTCACCTGTGTTCATAATCCTGTAATTCCCATTACAATCCCTCCCACTCTGTTATCCTTATTTTCCTAAAGGCTGGTCAAGCTTTCTTCGGATTCCAAAGGTACAAGCTAGGTGCAAGCTCCTCCCTCTTCTCACAGGACTATACTGATCCCAGCCAGGATCCTGCAGCGGCACCCCCTGCAGGCATGGAATACACTGAATACAACACTGATATGGAGGCTAATTATGATGGCTCTGGTGGATACCAGAACCAAGACTATTAAGGTCAGGTGTAAGGATGCACGCCACAGCCTTAACCAGCTAGGCTGGCAGGGTTAAATCGGGGAAACATTTGTGGTGAAAAGGACAAACTTAACATTGGTACTTTATTTTGGGGGCTCTGGGAAGATTTGTGCAACCAAAGCAGAGTGATTAGAATTTGTTGTGGTTTAGAGACTGAGAAAATAAGGGGATTGTTTGGTGCTAATTCCCCTTGTGTAATTTGCTGTGAGACTGAAGGAAGAATTTGCTGTTAATCTGTTCACAAGACATGATCAATGATTCTTTCATTGGGTCTAAAGTGATTTGAAATTTTACAGTTTAGGGGCAAGGTCTTAAGAATCTAAATCATGTGCCCCAAGAATTTTTGCCTTCAGTTTTGGGGTTATCGTCTTGGGGGATCATTTAGATTATTGGTCAGTAGATGTTTTATGTTCACCCTGACCAAACTCTACAAATAATCGGTTGTAGAATACAGGGTTTTACTAGTTTATGAATCAATTTAGTACACTATATAATATCTAAATTAATATATAAATATTAATATACTAAATATATAGTAAATTATCTCTAACATAGTCAAAGAAATTGACTATCTTAGTACTGGCGATACATGTGACAAAACCTGACCAAACTAAATTATTCTAAAGACCATGGTGTTGTCTTGTTGGTAATGTGTACATGCTTCAAAAGAAGATGACCTTAACCCATTGACTTCTGACTGGAACAGATCTGACTACTTTTTTAATAGCTCTCTGCTGCCGTTTTATCACTCTCTAAAGATTCTGAAATATACTTAGAATTAATGTCATGTAATGCAGAAAGTGAAAGTAAAAAAGTGAGTATACTGAAAGTGAAGTGTGACTAGAAGAATGAGTTGCAAGGTTTTAAAAAACAATGTACAGCTGGAGTAAGCAGCAAATATGTGATAGCATTATTTAAGGCCTATTTCTTTAAAAGGTATTGCCCTGTTTACAGAAAGGCAACAGTCCACAAGGATGTGCAGTGGCCCCAAAAAGTATTTGGACACTGAAGCCACACTTAACATGTATGAATGTCATTGCATTAGATAGCATAATATCAAACCAATGTAGTTTATTTTAAAGCAAATTTTAAGTAAAACACTCTACAGAAATACTTTGTTTTTAGCTTTTACATTATAAAACAGAAGATATAGTGTATTGAAACACTTTCAGGTTTACAAATTTGGTGGAGCATGCCAGTAGTAAATGTGATGGACTACACCTGTGATTACTTAGCTAGTATGCCTGTGTAAACTTGATGGGAATTTCATAAATCCACTACAACCACCGTTTGGTTTTAGTGGACCACCACCTTTTAACCACCTCAGTTTGGTTGAAAGCAATTGCCAAAATGGCTCAGAAATGTTAGTTCTGAGAAAAGGTCTAGCATCATTTGTTTGTGGATGCATCATGGTTTGATTTTTTTCTTTTTCTGTGCAATGGAATTAATACATTTAAGTGTGGCTTATGTGTCCAAATACTTTTGAGGCTACATGTGACTATACATGTTTTCATATATATACCTTGACGTCTTTGAATCACGAATGTAAGCATTTGTGGTGTACCACCGAAATTTATGAAACCTTGAACACGTTTTCTTGGTAACACTTTACATTAACATTCCCTTTGATAAGGGTTTATAATGGGGTTCATTAATGACACAAGTCTTTTACAAATGCATTATAAATCATGAATTTGCAGCTATAACAGTGTGAATAAAAAGGGCAACTGTCATGCAATACTTGCCAAATAGTGAGCAAACTAAACCATCAAAAACATAAAATGCCCTAATTCATGATTTATGTCACAATGTAGCAACAATAGACCATTATATTGTGAATGGAAGGAGGGAATGTGTCATTTCTATACAGTCTGCTTTGTGTTTTTAAGTCATTACTGTAATGTCTTGATTCACTTGTGTTGTAACTTGTCACATTAAGGTTAAAAGAATAGGTATTGAAAAAGTCACCTTTTTATCCATATTGATATCATCACAAATAAATAATTTACAATGCATTTGTACATTAATTATTAGTCATTATTTAACCCTGTTATAAAAGGAGCCTAAATGTGAAGTGTTACCATTTTCTTAATATGAGAGGGAATATATGGCCAGTTTATTTAACCAACAGAGACGAGCACTTAGCTTCAAGGTAAATACATTTACCAGACCTAAAGGACTTGCCCTATGTTTAAAAAAAGGTTTGTATGGGGGTACAAAAGAGTCATGACTGCCTAAGAACCCTAATGAACACCCTTGTCTAGTAACTTCTAATCAAGAGTCTTCATATGCTTTTGATCATGGCAGCATGGGAATCCAGCCAGAACACTGCTCTAATGTCCCCACACTGATGCCTCAATTGATGGGATTTTTTGCTATGAAGAACAGAGTAATAGACGTTTAGTTTCATTGCTAAATTACAGTGTCAAATCTTTAGGGCGAATGATCATTTCGTGATAATCTATTACTTGTGAAAATATTATTCATCATTATGTTTAACAAGGTCCTCTGCAACACTCTTAAAATAGTGTTCCCTGGCCTTCTTTTTTAGCATTGTTTTGGGAAAAACAGTCAAATGTTACTTTTGATCACAGTTACTGTAATAACTCTTGCACTAGTAGAGCAGCAGGGTTATAGGTTACAAATAAACCTACTGAGTGTTTTTGTTTGAAAAATCATCATATTGTGTATATGAATATATAAAACCAGCATATTTATATTTAATGACAAACATGTAATATAATTACACAAAGATATTATTATTATAAGTAATCAAAAATCATCTTTATAAATTTATTACCAAAATAATTGTTGAAAATGAAACATAGTAACAATAATAGTAATTGTGTGTTTTGCATTTAAAGGTGGTAGAATAATATTTACCCTTTCTCTGTTTAGGAAGTGACATTATTTCTGAATCTGGACATTTTATTTTCTTGATCTCTGTTGATACTCCTTTAAAGTAAAGCTACAATACAATCAGCATATTATATTTGGTGTATCAGATGTGTTATTATATACTGTATATGTGCAGTTATGGAGCAGGATACAAAATAGTGTATATTCTTTTGATGTGGTGACTTGATTAATCACTATGTTAAAATGGGTCCGTGTGTTGTGTCCCGTCTTGTATGTTGCTTGTCTGGTAAGATATAAATGACAATAAAAGACAACTGACTGGTGGACATATCTGCCACATTCTTGTTTATGTGCTTATAACTGGGGTTTTAAAGTACATTTTAATTGATATTTTTCTTTATATACACGCAAAAAAAAAAAAAACATTTTCGATTTCAAAACAAAATTCCATCAAATTGAATTAATTTACCTTAATAAAATATATATAAAAAGATACATATTTAAAGTTTTATTGTTTAATTTTAATTGATTATTTTTTTTAAACATTGCACAATTTGATGGGAGTTCTGTTACGAAATTGAAATGTATAAATAAATGAACATTTTAATCAGAGGTAACACTTTTATCAATAGTTAGTACAATTTTTATAGTTAATAGTTAGGCCTACAATTTTTAGTTGGCCTATATGTTAGTTCATAATGCATTGACTAATGCAACTTTCAAGAAAAAATGTTTTAATAAGTAGAAAGTAAATTAACAGTATTTAATCATCCTGGTAAATGTTACTTTCCAAGATTATGTCCAATAAATGTTAAAGTATTGTTGATTGTAATTGCATGTTAACTGTTGCATTAATGTTAACTTTGTAACCTCTGATTATTTCAATTCTTACTTATTAATGATAAACTTGGGATTACTTAATTAAAAGACAGAACTTTTAATTAATGTGTTGATATATTAGATTAAGGACGTTTAAATAAGAGGCACATCGTGGGCATTTTATATAAAATGTAAACATAAAATTACAATGTGCATAATTATTGTTGATGCTGTGGGAGGCTATTTCCAGTCATGACAGAGCATCTTAGCTATACTTTAATGGGGGAACACCGAAATCTTTATTTTTTAAAAAAAAAAAAAGGTTTGTCAAGATTACGATCTAAGATCGTATTTCAAATCAGTAATCAAATCTGACAATACTGGAATCATAAATTGTGATTCGTACCATTGATATTACGCAACAACAAAAACCGCTTGTGTTGCTAAGGCGCATGCGCGTTCTAAAGTCGAGCGAAATGTGATGTCTGTATTTAAAAGGTGATTGGCTCTATTTTCCTGTAAGGCGGGACTTCCTCTCCACATCCGTTGGGCGCTTTGTTAGTGTTGGGTGTTCGAATTTCTCCCATTCATTTTAATAGAAGTGTCCCTTCTCTGCTAAATACAGGTGAAACTCGAAAAATTAGAATATCGTGCGAAAGTTCATTAATTTCAGTAATTCAACTTAAAAGGTGAAACTAATATATTATATAGACTCATTACAAGCAAAGTAAGATATTTCAAGCCTTTATTTGATATAATTTTTATGATTATGGCTTACAGCTTATGAAAACCCCAAATTCAGAATCTCAGAAAATTAGAATATTACATGAAATCAATAAAAAAAAAAGGATTTTAAATACAGAAATGTCGGCCCTCTGAAAAGTATAATCATGCATATGTACTCAGTACTTGGTTTGGGCCCCTTTTGCATTAATTACTGCCTCAATGCGGCGTGGCATGGATGCTATCAGCCTGTGGCACTGCTGAGGTGTTATGGAAGACCAAGATGCTTCAATAGCGGCCTTCAGCTCTTCTGCATTGTTTGGTCTCATGTCTTTCATCTTTCTCTTGGCAATGCCCCATAGATTCTCTATGGGGTTCAGGTCAGGCGAGTTTGCTGGCCAATCAAGCACAGTAATACCATGGTCATTGAACCAGGTTTTGGTACTTTTGGCAGTGTGGGCAGGTGCCAAGTCCTGCTGGAAAATGAAGTCAGCATCTCCATAAAGCTTGTCTGCTGAAGGAAGCATGAAGTGCTCTAAAATGTCCCGGTAGACGGCTGCGTTGACTCTGGACTTAATAAAGCACAGTGGACCAACACCAGCCGATGACATGGCTCCCCAAACCAACACAGACTGTGGAAACTTCACACTGGACTTCAAGCGTCTTGGATTGTGTGCCTCTCCATTCTTCCTCCAGATTCTGGGACCTTGGTTTCCAAATGAGATGCAAACCACTGAGCAACAGACCAGTTCTTTTTTTCTTTAGCCCAGGTAAGACGCTTCTGACGTTGTTTGTTGTTCAGGAGCGGCTTGACAAGAGGAATACGACATTTGAAGCCCATGTCCAGGACCCGTCTGTGTGTGGTGGCTCTTGATGCAGTAACTCCAGCCTCAGTCCACTCCTTGTGAAACTCCCCCACACATTTGAATGGCCTTTTCCTGACAATCCTCTCCAGGCTACGGTCATCCCTGCTGCTTGTGCACCTTTTTCTTCCACACTTTTCCCTTCCACTTAACTTTCTATTAATGTGCTTTGATACAGCACTTTGAGAACATCCAACTTCTTTTGCAATTACCTTTTGAGGCTTTCCCTCCTTGTGGAGGGTGTCAATGATGGTTTTCTGCACAACTGTCAGGTCAGCAGTCTTCCCCATGATTGTGAATTCAACTGAACCAGACTGAGAGACCATTTAAAGGCTCAGGAACCCTTTGCAGGTGTTTTGGATTAATTAGCTGATTAGAGTGTGACACTTTGAGCCTACAATACTGAACCTTTTCACAATATTCTAATTTTCTGAGATTCTGAATTTGGGGTTTTCATAAGCTGTAAGCCATAATCATAAAAATTATATCAAATAAAGGCTTGAAATATCTTACTTTGCTTGTAATGAGTCTATATAATATATTAGTTTCACCTTTTAAGTTGAATTACTGAAATTAATGAACTTTTGCACGATATTCTAATTTTTCGAGTTTCACCTGTAATCTCTACCATAGGTTAAATTTGTCTGTATGTCATAATATACTAGAGCGGCTTCATTGGTCTTGACCTAACATTTCCTGGCTGTCATGTAACTTGACTATCATTACAGTTCCATACCATAGTGTGCTGAGTGGCCACATCGCAAGAGAGAAGTACAAGCGTGAGATCAGTTCCAGTAATAGGTGCGTCACCAAGAGAGAAGCGTGACAGGCAGGGGACAGAATGTGTGTAACATGAGAAAATGACTTTCCTCAACCTCTGTCCTCAAAGCACCATATTAAACTGATGAGTAGACACTGCGCCAGCCCTCACTTAGTCTGTCACTGAGCATGTTATACAGATTTCTTGGATAAAATAGATGAAAGTGAAGGCCTTGCATGTGTTTACATTTGAAGTTTAAGTTTGAATTTACGAACATTCCGACAAAGTCTCTGAACATTCCGTCTCTGTAAGTGACTCCCAACAAACTTAAACATTTAAAACATTTTAAAGATAGCAGTTGGATTTAGAATGTTGTTTGGAAACATTACTCATTATTACATGGTTATCTGGAATACTCGATTCTGATTGGTAAACTGCGCCATCTAGCAGTCTGATACTTTTGAATAACGACTGCACGTCTGGGGATAAAGTGATATCAAAGTGGTCATTATGGATATTGCAAGTCATTTTTCCTATTGTATCACTCTGTGATCTTTACAGGTTAGCTAAAAAAAATTACTTCAATTCAAATCATGTCCATTACCCAAGTTTGTAGAGTAACAATAAGTTGGATTTGAACTATGCCAAAGACCCTGATTTGTGTGAATGAGTGACATTAGGATATATTTGTGTGTATGCATTTCTTGGGAATGTTCAGTGATGAGTCTCTGTGTCCTGCAAATATGAGTGATGGAATCCACTGGGATTTTTCAGGCCTTAAATCCATGCTCCACTGCTGTGTGTGTGTGTGTGTGTCTGTGTGTGTGTGTGTGAGAGAGAGAGAGAGAGAGAGTGAGTGAGTGAGTGAGTGTATGTTTTGATATGTGGGTGTGTAAGCGTCAGGTGTCAGTGTAGACAGAGCACGGAGTGATTCAGTCAGACAGAAATAGCAGCAGAGCTGTATAAAAGCCTGACACATGCTCAAGGAGACAGAGGACCAGACAGAACAAGAGACAGAAGAGAGAAACGACTCTTTCCAATAATTATACCAGCACATCAGGGGGAAAAAGGAGAGAGACAAAAGGAACGAAAACTGTAAATCTCCAATTTTTCATTGTAAAACTGTTCATATAATATTGTGAGTAATTTAACTTTACGGGCCATCCACGAACAAGCTGATGATGATGCAGGTGTGTACAGTTCTGGAGAAGAAAGGTGGATGTGTGGTTGGAGCTGAGCTCAGCTGCAAAGTGAAAGAGGAAAATACTGCGAAGAGAGAAAGTTACACTGCTGACTGGCACAACATTAATATGAAGACACGGCCTGAAGAACGGTAAGTGCACAGAATTATTCATGGGAAAAGCTGGATGACAATTGTTTGAATTTATTGAAAGCTCAACACATTGTCTGATAATTCCTAAAGAAAACAGAGCATTTTGTCTATGTTTGTAAATCTAAACACACTCAAATTGCATAAATATTACACTCTGCGAAAAATAATAATAATAAAAATCATTTTTAATCAGTGTTTTTGTCTTGTGTTCAAGTAAAAATATCTAAACATTCTTCTTGTTTTAATTGTAAACCTCACAAATTTTGATAAATTTATAATGGAAACAAGAAAAATCAATATCACAATAGTAAGAATGATGAACACAGTTCTCTTGAAACAAGTGTTAATTTTAGATGCAGCTTTGCTTCTCGAATAAATGTATCCTGATTTATCCGATTACAAGAATGATAAAAATACTTATTAAGAAAATAATTTTTGCAGTGCAGATTGCAACCAGATCATTTTAAATACACAACGTCAACGTTTCTGCATCAATCATCTTTCTCCATCTTTCTCTCTGTAGCCAGTCCATGCTGATGTCGGACAACTCTCGTCGAGAGACCCTCTCCCGTTATTGGCAGGTACGTCCACTCATTCAGACCTGTCCTTCAGGCGTACTCAGAGTGGGCAACATGGAGGCAGGTGTACGAGAACACCAGCTCTTACCCTCCAGGAACACTCTACCATTGCCTATTTTCAAGCCTGTTGAACTTGGTGTTCGCTTGGGTCGTGGAGCCCCCCACACCCTGGCAGATCTGCCTCCTGCCCGAGCACCTGACGGAGCCTGCACAGACAAGAGACCAGTGGCGCAGATCACCAAAGACCTGCCTCCTGTCAAACCCATGCGAATGGAGTTTGCCAAAGCACCAAGAACCCTGGGCAGATCCATGTCCCAGGAAGCCCAGAGAGGGTAAAGAGACGGAGAGAGGACATGGAAGTGCCGAAAGATAGTTTTAAATATAAAAATTAACCAAAGACTGTATGGACTTTGTTGAATAATGAAAGGAACAGCGAAATGAGATAGAGGGTGTGAGCATGTAATAACAGGGCTTAATGATATTAAAAAGTGTTTTTAGTGAAGGAAGTGATCACGATGAAGAGGATGATCCTAATAATAATGGATGATGGTTTTGTCTAGTGAATTTGAATTGTAATTTTTTGTTTGTTTGTTTTTTGTATTGAGTATTTTCCAGATAAAGCACTTTTTGTTGAGTTGCCATTAACTGAGTAATTCTTTTGAGGAGTAATATGTTCAGAATTTCCTGAGTTCAATATTTGAGCTTGTCATTGTTTGAAGCTTGCGGACAGGGTTGGTCATGCACAAATCTAATGTTTAATCAAAGTGAAAAACTTTAATTTTTGTTAAAGCTCAATTATTTAAATCAAAATATGAATTGCACTATTTATTAACAGTTGGCATTTGCTTTGATTAATTGATTGTTGACATTTGCTACCATCATTTAAATAAAGTTTGATTAGTATGAATTTAGTTTTGGTTTGTGTTTGATTTACAATGAATGATTGATAGAAGCTATTTGGTGCTATTTGTTCTGTAATATCATAATATGGCAACATTCACCAGAAAAGTAGACAATTCTTTCCACGGGTACCTCCAATGTTTTACATGTATACTATGCACAATTAAATATTTATCATAAAATGATATCATCTAGAGAATATTAGATTAATAATATGTCTAGGCAAACTTCTCTGCTTGAAGCTTCACATTTCCTAAAATAAAGTCAGTCAGAGAGATAAACCAAGAGATAGGTAGATAGGCTGATGGACAGGCTATCTAAAAAGATTTTATTCTTTTTTATTATTATTGTCTATGGGTCAACTGTGAGTCCAATCATCAATCAGAACTGACTGAAGGTCTGTGCCAAGTTTGATGGATGCTCCAAAAATCCCATAACGGTCGGTAGGATGGCTGCCTAGGGCCACGGAATTCACAGCACTGGCCCTGTCTGAAACAACTCCTGTTATAAAAAGCGCTATACAAATACATTTGACTTGACTTGATCCTGAACAGAGTACAAGTTGTAACACGGTGAATATTTGTGTTAATGTGCATGTTCACATTTACATCCTCATTGTTCAGGAAATTTGAAGGATGTAGACCACTTTGGGGGAAATATGTAGGAACTAAAATAGGAACTGTGTATGTAGGTTTTTGACATTTATTTTATTAGTAGACAAATAAAAGTATCTCATGTGAAAAAATGGCATGTTTATTCTGGTTAGTATTTGTGCATTATAACAAAAAGTGTTACAACTGAACTCGGTCTACCCTAATTTGGCATCTCTGCTGCTCTCTTTAGTCAGTATGGCAGCACTTTAAAGCCTTTAGCTTTGACAATTATGGACAAGTGTAGCATGCAACACTAAAAGAGACTGTATGTGATCTTTTAGGAAAAAAATATTCCTTATTCCATGAGTTCCAGGAAAAGTACTATTCTGTCCAATGGCAAAAAACAAGCAAAACCAAAATACTTTCATTTTACCATAATACATATGGAGTTATAGGAGGATACAATATTAAAAAATGTAACAGTTTTATGGATGTGAAGAAATTGCTATTAAGGATGTTTATCAACAGTCATAAGTTCTTGATTTGGGGGTTCTGGGAAATCATCATTAGAAGTGGAACAGAGTGGTTCAGCAAGAACAGAAGGGTGAGCCCGTCTCTGTCTGTGGTACATGCTGTTTGGTTCATCTCCCAGAACACATTCATGTGCCAAGAATGCCATTGCCAGGACGCACTGTCTCATTCGTAGACAGCACTTATCTCTCTCCCACTCTTTCTATTTCGCTTCTGATTTCTCTCATGAAGACACTAATTGAAATATATCCTTTTATTCCAGTCATAATCATAGTAATTAGTCTCAGCTTGTGCTTATCTCACTCATCACTATTAGATATTTATATATAAACAAACAGATCCAAAAAAAGAGAGACTGAAAGGGAGGAGAGGTGGTGCTGGTGGTAGGGGCAGCTGTACCCTTTTACCAATCCTTTAATCCTGCTTGTTCTCACTCTTTCCCATATCCCTTTTTCAGCATACAGCAAATGTTGCCATGCCCTGCATTTCAGCTCTGGAAACATGCACACATATTGACAAACCATAAGATTCAAATGTTTTTGACTCCCCACTATTTCCGTGTAATGGACAGCTTTATAAATTAGCATTTCCTAGAGGAACTTCTAGTGCTTGCAATGCAGAAAAAGAATAGTGTTGAAGTTTGAGGTACGTACGCTTAAAAAATAGCGTTATTTATCAGCATGCATGGTTCCATGAAGATCCTTTAACATCCATGGAACCTTCCCATTGCACAAAAGGTACTTTGCAGTGGAAATGGGTTCTTTAAACTAGAGAAAGTTTCTTCAAAATGGTTCTTTTCAACCCTTTCACTGAAAGGTTCTTTGGAGAACAAAAAATGTTTCTTCTATGGCATCACTGCGATGGACCTTTTTGGAACCTTTATTTTTAATAGTGTAAGTGTAAGTTTTAGGCTTTGGTTCTGTGTAAATGAAATGCTTCATTAGAGCTGTTTTGCTGTAATGACACTCAGCATGCATCTTGTTTTGCATTTTCCGTCTGCACCCAAGCATTCATGCACAGTCAGGGTAAAGCCATCTAAGAACGCATAAATGCAAGAAAGTACAGACAATCACAGTTTAGTAACAAACTGCCTTGGAAGCAGTGTAATCCACTGAAATATCACATTTAAGTTTCATAAGTCACACAGACTTTGATTAGAAAATCCCTTTCATCCCATTTAATCATCAGCTTAAAAAGCATGTGTTGATGTGCGGTTATTGGGGGGAAGGGCTGTCAGCTGATCTTATATTGACCCCCTGTCTAACTCCTGGAAGGTATGTGGTATGTTCTTCATTATGTGCCAGTATCATCAATGTACTTGAGCTCTTGAAAACCTGCATAACAGATATGTGTTATTTGGAAGGAGTCATTCCATAGCAACACAGACACGCACAAATAAACACTTATTTAGAAACTGGCAGCAAGTGAGCATTATTGCAATATTCTATCACTCTCACTCTGTCTTTGAAATAATCTGACATAACAGTGTGAGCATTTATCTACTATAAAACAGATTTTCCTTTCATCCAGGTCCTTGTGAGAACACTACACAAACAACATGTGACCACTGTTTCTTTAAATAAATGTTCCCCATGTTGAAAACTCTAACAGGGAGACTGTTTGTTTGTACATCCTTAAGCTTATGTAAAAGCTCCGTTTGGTGACATTCACAGATGTCTTCAATTGGATAAATGATTCATACATCAAATAAATAATGTGTTTGTTTGTTTTTTAACTCTAAAAGCTATTCTGTGTTGGGGTTTGTGTTTACCTAAAAGGTATAATTAGTTTAAAAAAAGACAAGAGAAGTACATCCTTAAACATGTGTGTGTGTTCAGGCTATGGCAATGGTCCCCAGAAGAATAACAGCTTAATAACAGAACGTTTAATAAACATTGTGTTTATGATATGTCCTCACTAATATAGGGAAACCAGTGTGTGTGTGTGTGTGTGTGTGTGCACGTGCACATGCGTGGATGCATGCGTGAGTTATAAATGGTATGGAGAATTACATTGCATAATAGGACAGATCTGATTAGATACATCAGTCATCACTGCAACAGGCTGTTCAAACACACACACACACAGGGAGAGAGACGCACAATATTAATATGTGGAGTTTAAAAGCGGCTGTGGATATGTGAACTTAAAAGAAACACACTTGTCGCAACACTTGCTATTTCTCCTCAGCAGCTGGTCTACTCCAAAACAACATCCAAGCCTTAAAGGAATATCTCACCCAAAAATGAAAATTCTCTCATGATTTACCCTCCTGGCATCCCAGAAGTATATGACTTTCTTTCTTCTGCAGAAGAGAAATTAATATTTTTAGAAGAATATTTCTGCTCTGTAGGTCCATACAAGCTTCCTTAGGAAAAGATGGTTATTACTTTGAATTAAGGTTGAGATCACAAGAAACCATAATGGATATTCAGACACATGCTTTTCATTTAAAACAACATTTCATTCAGTACCAAGTTGATGTCAGGATGCAGATGGACCCTCCTTTTCATGAGAATGCCCTGCCATGGCCTTTTAGGGGTCAAGACTACAAGCAAGTTTTAATCCCACATCAATTAAGAAAAGGTAATAAAGGACATACTGTATAAATCTGTGGACCTCCATCCTTCTCTACCTCTGTTACAGCAGATCTTCATCTTACTCACTAAAATCAGTTGGGTTAAAAATTACCCAAAACATAGCCCAATGGTGGGTTGATATAGCACCGACCCATTGTTGGGTTATTTTAACCCAATGCATTGGGTAGCCAGTTTTACCCAATAAATTGGGTTATAAAATAAATAATTTGTTGGGTTTTATTTTTTGGGGGGCCAAAATGTTGCTTTAACCATCCTAGTATTATTGGTACTATTATTGTTGTTGTTGACATTATTATTATTATTATTATTGCTGTGTTAATAAATTATAATGCACAAGTTACAAATATCTTGAAAATGCTTTATTTCCATTAAAGTAAAAGTTGCAAACATTTTCATTAATTAAGTAAATGGTTGTAATTATGTTGTCAATTTACTTCCTTTTTATCATTAAGTTACTGACAATCATGTTTCAATTTACAAGAATCACCACAAATAAATAAGTAATAAATAAGTAGGCAATGGTGTAACGTTGCTGGCAAGGATGAAGACGATGGAGTGACGAACCCAAGTGCAGTTTATTAAACAAAAGTGAGATCCAAAAACCCAAACTAGAAACATGAAACAAAAATGACTAAACTAGACTTGACAAACAAATCATGACTTGACTTAAACAAAGTTACATTAACAATACTCCACAAAAGGACAAAGGCAAACATGAGGGCTAAAATACATTGACATGGGTAACAAGTCTTACATCAAACCTGTGGAAAGTTATGACAACTGTGTGAGATTTTAGTCAGCTCTTGCACATACACAGCCACACAAAGTCTTGTAATAATATGTGTTTTTCAAAAAGCAGCTGGTATTCCATTCTGTTCTCATTTTCAAAATCGTGAAAACAATTAATTAGGCATGTACACATGTATTTAAAGACACACACCTCACACTCAACTACTCCATTCCCGAGCATTGTCCCAGAAGAGAAACTGTTCATCACTGCCCTCTCTCTGCAGCATAAACCGCTGCAAGAGAAATCAGGTAAAATCATTGTTAAAATGACATTAGAGCTTACACATTCATATGCACTTTGTGTGTACCTGGTGCTGGCGGGATGTCTGCACCAACAGTGTGTAGCACTAGTTGGAGACAGGGGTGGTACAGCTTTCCTGAATTACATCACTCTGAGTTACAGTGTGTTTGTACAGCCAAGGCCATAAGTATTGGCAGTGACATCATTTTTGTGTTTCGCAAATTTTTCTGCTTCAGTTGTTGTAGTGTTGATTAACACTGTTTCTAGATTATTGTGTAGAGTGATCAGATGCATTTTAAATAATTGCAAAAAGCTTCACTGGCAAAAAAAAAATAAATAAAAAATATTCACTATCACAAAAAACAAAATTTCACTGTTTTTTGGTCCTGGCACAAAATGACCAGCTAACAACATTTCACTAATCATATCAGCAGCACCTGGGAAAGTGCGAACAAGTACTAGTCAGGTGAAATCCCTATCATTCTGATTGGATTATAAGAGCTGACTGTTTGATATAAAATGTGGGAAGATGAGCTTCCAATCATTGTGTTCTTTTTAGCAATGGTTACCTCTAAAGAAAGATGTGCAGACATCAAAATGGCCTCACATGCAAGGACATTGCTGCAAAGAATATTGCACCTTGAATGAACCATTTACCGGATCATCAAGAACTTCAAGGAGAGAGGTTCAACTGCAGTGAAGGTTTCAGGATGTCCCAGAGTGTCCAGCAAGCGCCAGAACGTCTCCTCCTGGGGAGTCAGCACCAGTACCGTCTCCTTCTGAGGAATCAGCTACGGAATCATGTCACCACCAGTGCAGAGCTTACTCAGTATTGGCAGAAGGTTGTGTAAATGCATCTGCATGAACAGCGAGGCGAAGACTTTTGGACAATGGCCTGGTGTCAAGAAGGGCAGCAAAGAAGCCACTTCTCTCCAAGAAAAATATCAAGGACAGACTGAAATTCTGCAGGAAGTGCAAGGATTGGACAGCAGAAGACTGGTGCAAATTTATTTTCTCTGATGAAGCCCCCTTACGACTGTTTGGGACATCTGGAAAATTGATATTCCGGAGAAGAAAAGGTTAACGCTACCATGAGTCTTGTGTCTTGCCAACAGTGAAGCATCCTGAGACCATTCATGTGTGGGGTTGCTTTTCATCTAAGGGAGTGGGCTCTCTCACAATTCTGCCCAAAATCACTGCCATGAATAAAGAATGGTATCAAAACGTTCCGCAAGAGCAACTTCTCCCAGTGATCCAGGAGCAATTTGGTGATGATATGTTCATTTTCCAGCATGATGGAGCACCATATCACAAGGCAAGTGTGATAATGAAGTGGCTCGGAGATCATTACATTTTGGATCCGTGGCCAGGCAACTCCCCGGATCTTAAGGCAAGTGGACAAACAGAAGCCCACAAATTGTGATCAACTCTGAGCACTAATAAGGCAAGAATGGATCACCATCAGTCAGGATTTGGCCCAGAAGCTGATATCCAGCATGCCAGAGCGAATTGCAGAGGTAAAAACTGTAAAGAGAAGACTCAGGGGTGCAGACCTAATGGGAAACAAAAAAAAAAAAAGTTAGATTGGGCAAAGAAACAGAGATTGGAAAAGTGGGTTATGGATCTTAACTCCATTGAGCTTTTGTGGGATCAGCTAGACAAGACATCTATGGCAAGTGCTACAGGAAGTGTGGGGTAAAATGTCACCGGAGTATCTGGACAAACTGACAGCTAGAATGCCAAGGATCTGCAAAACTATCAATGCTAAATGTGGAGGATATTTTGATTGAATTTTGATTAGAATTTCTCAAATTGTAATTTCATATTATTAATGTCCTGACTATACATGTGAAGGAAGTCAAGAGAGCTAGATCTAGGTGCAGCTAGGGTTTTTAATGAAAATAAGACACAGGAACACAATAGACAAAGGAACAAATAAAACAGCCACGATGGGAAACAAGATGATAAACAGGAGCAAGCATCTACGAAGGGCACAGGTTAAACACGGGAGGTCAAAACACACACGAAAATTAAATGGTTGAGTAACAATGGGGAACAGCTGGAGTTGATCAGAGCAGGGAATGATGGGAAGTGTAGTCCATGGGGAACAGATGACAGAGGCAAAACACAGGGCAGACAGAAGTGAATCATGACTCTAGGATCTAAGGAACAGTTTGTAGATGCTCCCAAAAACAAAGAAAATTGTCCATGGGGGGAGAAAAAAAAAAAAAGGCAGTTCAAGGGGGCACCAGAGGCAAGGGGATGAGGGGAACAGGGTAAAGACAGGGAGGCAGGGCCCAGATGGAGCCGGAGGCAGAACCACTGGAGGCGAAGTCTCTGGGGGAGCAGTCGGAGCCGCTGAAGAGACTGAGGGCGGAGCCGTGAAAGACTCTGTTCATGACCATGGAGGTAGTTTCCGAGACTCTGTTAATTCTCACACTGGCAGAGATTGGGAAATGGAAGAATTTTTCCTCCTCCCAGAGGCCAAATTCAGCAACGCAGGCACAGGGATCGCTGAGGCTGGCAACGCAGGCACAGGGATGGCCGAGGCATCCAGCTCGTTGGGCGTGGCAAGTGTGAGCATTGGCCCGTTTGCCCTGGCAGGGTGAGACATTGCATGGAGCAGGCTGAGGTGTGACATGGCATGGAGCTGACTCTGGTATGGCTGTGATAGGGTGCGGAGCAGACTCAAACGTGGAGGACTCGGAAGCAGAACCAGAATTGAGAGAGGTGGGTCCTCTGCATCGACTTGTCTCTAAAACTAGCCTCACATATTCCTTCCATGTACAATCTTCGGCAATTTTCTCCACCGGCGAGCTGTTAGTCCGATCTGGTAAATTGACTTTAAACATCCATGATGGGAACCAATATCATAAACAGCAGAAAACATCTATGAAGGCCACGGGCAAACCACAGTAGGTCTAAACACATTCAACACCTGACAAAGAATGAACAGACAACAGGGCTTTAAATACACAAAGGATAATGACTAAATGAAACACAGGTGTGGACAATGAAGGACAGCTGGCAGTGATGACAGCAGTGAATTATGGGAAGTGTATTCCGGGAACAGATGACAGGGGAGAAACACAAGGCAGACAACAGTGAATTGTGACAGTACATTGTGATCGGTTGAATACCACTTTGTTGAATAAAAGCACCAATTTATTTCCATAAGAGCAAAATCTGTACCTTATTTCAAACTTTTGGCCATCAGTGTGTGTATGTGTATATATATATATATATATATATATATATATATATATATATATATATATATATGCGCCTCTGTATATACAGGTGCTGGTCATATAATTAGAATATCATCAAAAAGTTGATTTATTTCAGTAATTCCATTCAAAAAGTGAAACTTGTATAATGTATACATTCATTCCACACAGACTGATATATTTCAAGTGTTCATTCCTTTTAATTTTGATGATTATAACTGACAACTAATGAAAACCCCAAAATCAGTATCTCAGAAAATTAGAATATTGTTAAAAGGTTCAATATTGAAGACACCTGGTGCCACACTCTAATCAGCTAATTAACTCAAAACACCTGCAAAGGCCTTTAAATGGTCTCTCAGTCTAGTTCTGGAGGCTACACAATCATGGGGAAGACTGCAGACTTGACAGCTGTCCAAAAGACGACCACTGACATCTTGCACAAGGAGGGCAAGACACAAAAGTTCATTGCTAAAGAGGCTGGCTGTTCACAGAGCTCTGTGTCCAAGCACATTAATAGAGAGGCGAAGGGAAGAAAAAGATGTGGTAGAAAAAAGTGTACAAGCAATAGGGATCCGCACCCTGGAGAGGATTGTGAAACAAAACCCATTCAAAAATGTGGGGGAGATTCACAAAGAGTGGACTGCAGCTGGAGTCAGTGCTTCAAGAACCACCACGCACAGACGTATGCAAGACATGGGTTTCAGCTGTCACATTCCTTGTGTCAAGCCACTCTTGAACAAGACACAGCGTCAGAAGCGTCTCGCCTGGGCTAAAGACAAAAAGGACTGGACTGCTGCTGAGTGGTCCAAAGTTATGTTCTCTGATGAAAGTAAATTTTGCATTTCCTTTGGAAATCAAGGTCCCAAAGTCTGGAGGAAGAGAGGAGAGGCACAAAATCCACGTTGCTTGAAGTCCAGTGTAAAGTTTCCACAGTCAGTGATGGTTTGGGGTGCCATGTCATCTGCTGGTGTTGGTCCACTGTGTTTTCTGAGGTCCAAGGTCAACGCAGCCGTCTACCAGGAAGTTTTATAGCACTTCATGCTTCCTGCTGCTGACCAATTTTATGGAGATGCAGATTTCATTTTCCAACAGGACTTGGCACCTGCACACAGTGCCAAAGCTACCAGTACCTGGTATAAGGACCATGGTATCCCTGTTCTTAATTGGCCAGCAAACTCGCCTGAACTTAACCCTATAGAAAATCTATGGGGTATTGTGAAGAGGAAGATGCGATACGCCAGACCCAACAATGCAGAAGAGCTGAAGGCCACTATCAGAGCAACCTGGGCTCTAATAACACCTGAGCAGTGCCACAGACTGATCGACTCCATGCCACGCTGCATTGCTGCAGTAATTCAGGCAAAAGGAGCCCCAACTAAGTATTGAGTGCTGTACATGCTCATACTTTTCATGTTCATACTTTTCAGTTGGCCAACATTTCCAAAAATCCTTTTTTGTATTGGTCTTAAGTAATATTCTAATTTTCTGAGATACTGAATTTGGGATTTTCATTAGTTGTCAGTTTTAATCATCACAATTAAATGAAATAAAAATTTGAAATATATCAGTCTGTGTGTAATGAATGAATATAATATCCAAGTTTCACTTTTTGAATGGAATTACTGAAATAAATCAACTTTTTGATGATATTCTAATTATATGACCAGCCCCTATATATGTAAATATATATGTGTGTGTGTGTATATATATGCGCCTCTGTATATATGTATATATATATATATATATATATATATATATATGTGTGTGTGTGTGTGTGTGTGTGTGTATGTGTATGTGTGTATATATATATATATATATATATACACACACACACAACAATCAGTTCTGTCAGTTCTAACCATTCTGACATTCTTTGTTGACCTCTCTCATCAACAAGGCATTTCCATCTGCATAACTTCCACTCACTGGATTTTGGCACCATTCGGAGTAAATTTTAGAGACTGTTGTGCGTAAAAATCACCTGAAGCGCATTCTCAAGTTTAATGGGCTTTGCCGTCGGAAATTTGCTGGCCTGAATTAAATATTCGTATTTGTCATTGACCAGATGAACGGTCCCGGACGCCTCTACGGATACTGAACTGCAGTTAAGTTAGTTTTATATTTGACATTTTCGAAAATATTCGGGATACAAATATCTGTATAAAAAGTATCATATATTTACTCCTAAACAAGTCTTGTGCAATATAAAGAATAATATTCTGAGTGTTTTACAGTTGGTTTCATGTCTCTATAGGTCACATGGTCATTGAGTTTAATGATTAGATTATTATTATTTATTTGAAAACATATAGAATGTAAATTCCAACAAACAGAGTCTTGTGTCATGAAAGGGATATTTCTAAGAAAATTTTATATTTGTTGTGATTTCATAATATCAAATGGTTAAATTGTTTAATTGATTTATAGAGCAAATAAATGTATATAAAAAATAAAAAATATATTTTTAGCAATTATTTAGTAAAAAAAAAAAAAAAAAAAATCATTAAGAGGAAGACAATGTTCTTTATTAGAATATTAGTTTTTTGTATCCAGTTTGGCAATGAGCACGTACAAGTAATCCGCACAGTTTTAAAAAATATATAATTATATAATTTTATAAATTACATTTATAAAAATTGTCAAAAAAACATACGCCAAAACTTTGAGTTGAGATGACCTTTTTTATTGACAGTCTCACCTGACTGAGATGTCATGAAGTGATGGTTAGTTATGTTGATATCATGAACTACTCTGAGTTTTTATGACAGTCAACAACTGCACAAATTGAGCCGGAAAATAATTTTTACTCCAAGTAACACTTAAATGGTTATTGTTCTCGGTCTGGACCACTCATTTCGGTATTTTTTACATTGAGTTTCCAGACCAGAAACAGAAAACAGCCAATTCGAATCATCATGGCGCCGCCCAGTGGTTGCTCAGGAAAACTGTGGAAATGGGAATCAGGAAGCTGAGAGTGTAGTAGTAGTTGGGGCTATTTATGTCAAACTGCATTTTTGGCTTTATAAGCACTCTGTTTTAAGTTTGTCATGCAAGAACTCTATTTCGCTACCATTGCTTTTGTCAACGTTGATAACACTGAGATAACACATTGCTACTCACCTGCTCCATCTTTTTTTTTTTTGTTTGTTTTTTTTTTTTATTGACAGCATTTGCAGTTACAAACAACACGTACAAAAATGCATACATAAATAAACTATACATAAATAAATAAAGTACATACAACAATAAATAATATCCAGTGGGGTCTGCAAAGTCCAGCAAGGCTAACAAGCAGACCAATTCATAGCATCACTTACAGTTATGAGTTCCAATTTCATTCAGCCACGTGATGTCACAAGTTTTGAATATATCTGCACAGTCTTCAGAGCTTTACAGTTCTTTTAATATCTTATGGAGTCCAAGTATTCATTGACTTCACTCTCAAAAACAGGAAAGAAGGGTTTAGAGCCCCTGAACTTACATTTATGGATGTGATATTTAGCGAGTAGAAATTAAAAAAAGATTAATAATGAAATACTTCTTGATTACAACAGTCTCAACGGTACATTGTCATCTTTGGAGTGCAGTGTTTTGGAAAGAGGGGGCATGACTAATTCAGTGACTAAGTCTACTGGACATAGGAATTGTAAGGATATAATTACTATAGGCCTATGTTTGAATGGGGAAAGACTGACATCTTAGAAAAGGCTAGATCACGAGCAAATAACATTTCAGATCAGCAGTTTAATCTAACAACAATGGTATCATAAATTGGGCTTAAAAAAATATTTTTCAGGCTGGTCCTACCTACGCATAGGTAATATGGTAATACGCATGTCAATTCTCCCTCAGAGACTCCGCCTCCAGTGGTTCTATCAAAAAGGTGATTGGTTCTTTTAACTGTAGGGCAGAACTTCCATTCCAAAGGCCATTATATTCAATGCTACGATTTCTGCCATTGATAAATATACAAGTGGCCCATCTCATTCAATACCATCTCTGAAGGAAAATTCAGAACTGCTAACATCGCTAACAGCACTTTTAACATTAGTTAATGCAGTAGGTATCATGAATTAACAATGAGCAATACACTTTTAGAGCATTTATAAAGGAATATTCCGGGTTCAATACAATTAAGCTCAATCAACAGCATTCGTTGCATAATATTGATTACCACAACAAAAAAATGTTCCTCCTTTAAAAAAAGTAAAAGTCGAGGTTACAGTGTGGCACTTGAAATGGAAGTGAATGGTGCCAATTTTTGGAGGGTTTAAAAGAAAATGAAAAGCTTATCATTTTATTAAAGCACTAACATTATTTTTTGTCACAAGAGCATCTGTGAGGTCAGAGCAACACATTTGTCTAGAATGGCACTGTATGGTGTAGCATTAAGATTTGTTTTCAGTGAAATTACTGGAATGGCCAATCCTGTTTGTAAGGTCCCTGAGTACCACATAAGTTTGGTCATATGGTGGATGTAGACATTAATATCAACAAAGATTAATAAATGTAGTAAGACTTTACATTATTATAAGGTTATATTTGTTTACATTAGTTAACTACATGAGTGAACATAAAATAAGACTGAACTATGCAGCATTCATTAGTCTTGGTTGATGTGAATTTGAACATATAGCTACTAATACATTTTTAATTGTAAACGTTGAATATGTAAATATTCATTAATGCACTAACAATGAACAATGGTATACAGTATTTAGAAATTAATATTAACCAAAATTAATAAATGTGTAAACACTTTACAATAAGGTTGTATTTGTTAACATTGGTTAACTACTATAGTTATATAACTAATATATAGCTAACAATGAACAATACTTATATAGCATTTGTTAAATCTTGGTTAAAGTACATTTCAAAATATAATAATTCATTCTTTAACATTAAAAGTTGTATATGTTAATATGGGCCAATATATTATGATTGAACTCACGTGAACTAACAATGACCAATCATATATTTAGAAACTAACTTTAACCAAGATTAGTAATGGCTGTAAGTGTGATTGTTTATGGTTTGTTCATGATAGTTGCACGATAATGTTAACAAATGGAACCTTATTGAAAAGTGTTACCATAAATGCTGTAAACATATTGTTCATTCTTAGTTCAGGTTAACTATAATGTTAAGTAATGTTAACATATAACTTTATTGTAAGTGTTACCACTTTAAAACTATATGTAAAACATTATGAAGGAAGATTAATAGTGTTGCAATTTACCATCTAATTGACAGAGAGAGCCTGTAATGGGGGAAGAAAAAACATTTATTTATTTTTTTGAGAGCTTTTGTGGCTCAGACACAATTAATCAGCACAAAGAGAGCAAAGCAGATCCATACACTTACAGAGCTGATAAACTGGTTTGCCTGCAATCATTGTTTCACCTTTTACTTCAACATTGTTAAGTTGACATCAGCAGAGCTCTTACGGCATATAAAAAAATGTCTTCACATCAAATGCGTGTGGTTTTGGGATAGAATAAATAAATATCCTACTTGTTTAAATGTGAATGTTAAAATATACAAATTATTCAGCACTTTTTCATCTGAAATTATTCATGTTTATTATTAATATTTAACTAATATTTCAATTTTAATCATATATTTAAATATATTTGATTTGATTTAGACCCTGATAGCTATTCAACAATCAAGCGAAGAAAAATAAAATTATTTTCTTAACTAATTCCAATTAATGGTTGTTATTTATTTATGACTATTCTGTATTTATACTAATACAGCAACATTCATGTCTTGTCAGTTATTAAACAATTGTAACAAATAAATCAAATCAACTAAAAAACATAAGGTTACTAAACATCAATGCTTTCATTGTTATAGTCTCCATAAACACCAAGAAAATGTTAGATCTGACCTTTAACTGTTACCTTACATGATACAGTATGTTGAGAAATACGGCCCCGGCAACACGCAGAGAAATGTGAAATGTCATGGTTGTTTCTCTGTGTTCTTCTGACTGCTGCTTTCTTTTCTGAGAAGTCTATATTGACACATAAAACAGGTTCTATCACCTTTATTACAACTTAATTTGCCCCCATCCCAGGACTAAGTATAACTCTGACATGCCTTGTTTTTTACTTCTAACCTGCTGTCAGTATATTTAGAACATACCTGCTCACCTTTACCTCTACATACCTGTAATGCCTGTACAAGGTTTAATCTCTAGTTCCTCTAAACTGGATTACAGAATGTCACTTTAACTTTAATTGATCATTTAAATCACCAACCGCTTTCATACACAGACCTATGTCCTTGCTTATTAACACAGACACTAAAGCCACTCTAAATGTTGATTTAATGTCTTTGCATTCTATAACAAAAAATACAAAGAAGCAACTTAGACTAACAGCAGTAGACAAAAAGATAGCACAAACATCCTTTTTATGTAAATTATTTCACAAAAACAAGTTCATGTAACGCTACATTTTTAAGATTTTTGCTAATTAAAAATGTTTTATACATAAAGACATGAAAAGCATCTTTTAGAAATATTTTGAAATTATGTACACACATGAGATGAAGACTCCAGACATATCCGAAACCTTACAAAAGCTGTTTAATTTGAAATGGAGCGGGTCGCCGCCTCATGGGCACTGCCATGTTGACAGTAAGAGACTGTGTCTCTGGATATAACTGGATCGTGTAGAGCGCTAAACAGCGCAATACAGACCACAAAAAGTTTATCAAAAAGAGAATTTTCTACTTTGAAGCACTATGGAGAATGTTAACCATCTCATAAGGCCAGGCAGACCTAACATTATAAACAGCGCTGACGAGGAAAAGTCAAGAAAACAAACATAATGTGTGCCATCAGTCTACTAACATCAGCTGAAGTAACAGGTATGATCTGACAGAAATGTTAGATTCATATTAAAACTATAAAAGTGGCCATGCCCATATGATATGTGGTGTCTATCACAATGTGGAAGGCATAGCATGGTACAGTCCAGCAGAAATGTTACGCACTCTCTCCAAGGTACGGAGAAGGCGCCCCCGGTGCCATTCTCACCGAGAATATATGCCGAACTCTCCAAAACATGCCGTGCACCCAACTCGGCTCCACGCATGTTTCAGGAGTGAACGCCTCTTCCGCACTGAACCACACTTTAGGGGGCTTTAACATCCTCCCATAGTTGGGAGAAGCGTTTGTGGAACACTTATGCCACGCTTCTGAACCTAGCTGGAAGTAATGCCCTTCACTCCTGTCCAAACCATACAGACTTGCATCCACAGCTAATTCTCCTGCACACCTTGCAGTTTTGCAGTTTTTTTTTATTTACTTTTCAGAGATGCGTGAGGCAAACAAGGTAAGGCTTCCTGACACTCTGGTGTCGCAGCCGAGCTTGTTTTGGGAAGCAAATACATTTTCTCCAAAAAAATCTAAGCTGCAAAGAAGCTCTCTCAGGCTATGAAACATTTCCTGCCTATTCATGCTGCAGCCACTGAAAAGCCTCTTTGCTCACGATTTTCGTCAGGGCCATTCTCTGCCAGAACTAATGCTTCTCCAGCTTCAGCCCCATCAAAAGCCACTGAGTTGGTAATGAGACTACAGCACTCATAACAAAGATGCAAAGCACCATGGCCAGGCTCGCACCATGGCGGGGAAAAGCCCCCAGGCCAGCCGAAGCTTCCTGACTATGTCCGATCGGTAAAAGAGGAAACCAGAGCCCTAAACTACTGTTTGCCTCAGCCCAGAAGAAGGCTCAGGTAATGTCTCTTCTTTCCGCAATCACAGCCAGGAGAGTTAAAATCATGTGTTCTTCCAAACATAAAAATAAGAGTATGCATCTTGAAGCTGTTGCCCAAAGATGCAGATACATACTCAAAAAAGAGCACTTTTTCCTCCTCACTTTGGCACAAACCCATTCCCCACACATGCTCGGGCAGAAACCGAGACTGTGCCTTCTCACGCAAATGCTCACAAATGCTTTGATCATGTAACCACGCATTTCCAGGTGGGAACAGGGATGTACGGTTACACAGTTCAATGCGTGAGGCGGCCACCTCGCTTTAATGTCATTGCATCCTCCGTGATTGAGTGCAAGACACACTTATATTGTGTTCAGAGTTGAAGACCCTCTTATTGGGCTTTATTTCTGGCTCTGAAATCATTATGACCAGAACTCCAGAATAAAGTAGTTTGATTCAAAGGAACAAAACTTCAGTGGTGACATCTATAAATACACCAGAAAGGAGTTTGGTGGCGTCCGATGTTGAAGTCGATGCATCATCTTCCCTTGTGGAATCATAACATATTTTATCGGTCTGGGCAGTTCAAACTTTCCCAGGCGACTGACTTGCGGAAATGGCCTGCTCTCGCATCAAGGAAATTGTGGCCACACACTGTCAGATGTGGTACACACCGATCCAGGCTCCATTGGGAACGGATACCTTAGCTCACAAATGACCAGTGGAAAAGCGCAAATATACGTTTCCCCCCTATATTTGCCTGTTATATCAAGTACTGTACAAAATTCGAACCTGAATTCGAAAACAGAGTTTCCAGAGCTGGTGGAACTACTGGTAGCTGCACCATGGGAAATTCTGCTGAGGAGAGATTTACTCTCTAAGTCACATTTACGTGCTAAGTGGCGAGTCTTTTCGGAGTGGTGTTCATCAAAGAATGAAAACCCAGCATATTGCTCAGTAAAAGTGATGCTTCACTTCCTGTAAGAGCATTTGGATGCAGGTTTCTCCCAATCAGTGCTAAAAGTGTATGTTGCAGCATTGTCAGTGGTATTTCAATGAGCAAGCACGAGCTTGTCTCGAAATTTTTTACGTGGTGCGAAACATCTCAGACCCTCTCGCCCTGTTACAGACCCAGTGTGGGACCTGTCATTGGTGCTGAAAGCACTATAGCTATCCCTTCGAGCCATTTGAAACAGTAGAATTGTGCCCTCTCTCATTACCCCTCAGAGACCCAGCATAGCAGAATGCAACGTTTTTACAAAGCAATCAAATAATACCTAATCTTTATTAAATATTGGTAAAAACTACATGTTACAGTAGCTGGCACTCAGAGCTTTCTAACTACATCAGTTTTAAGAGAAGAGACATTAACTGAGCCTTCTTCTGTGCCGTGGCAAACAGTAGTTTAGGGCTACATCAGCAGCGGTTCTCCCGCTCCAGGCGGTCGGCAGCGAGCCCCTCCCTGCTCGCGGTCGGCGTCTCAGACCTCGCTGCATTTCAGCGGCTGGTAGGGGACTCCTCCGCCCCTGGCAGCGGCCCTGACCACTCCAGGCAGTCGGTTAGGAGCCCCTTCTCCCCTCGCTGTCGGCGGCCGTTCCTCCGCTTCCAGGTGGTCGGGCTCCTCGTCCCCCGGCTGATGGCCACGGCTGCTACGTTGGGGTGGACGGTAGTGGCGAGAACTCTACTACGGCGTATCCCTCCTCCTTCCCAGGCTTCGGCACCAGTGTAAAGGGATTTAAGGGAAAGGAGGGGGCGAGAACTGGCTTGACGATATATATAATATTTGAATGATAAACTTAAACAAACGACACAAACAAACACACATGATGGACATGTCCGTAAACGATCTCTCTCTCCCAGAGATCTCTCAGAGGCTTGATTAGCCTGATAAGGGACCGGGTGTGTATAATCACGGCCCGGCCCCGCCCTCCGCCCTGCCAAAAAGCATGTAGCAAGAAGAAATCTGCCAGGTTTCGCTGGTACCACAACCAGTAGAGGAGATTAAGCGTGACAAATGCACAAAGTCTTATCTTGAAGTCAGCAGACCTTCTGTTGTGAGGGTGTACAGCTAGTGCATGGGTGGCATTGATTTGCTTGATTCCTTCACAGTCAAATACAAGCTAAACACCGGGTCCAGATGTTGGTACTTGTATATCTTCTGGCACACTATCATACTTGGAGTAGTCAATGCTTGGTTGCTGTACATGTGTGATTGTAAAGCCTTGCGAATCCCAGAAACAGACATCTGGAAAAGGAGGGACTTCGAGGCACAGCTGGCTACCTCCTTCAGTCAGATCAATACTGCAAAGAGAGGCAGACCATCCACAGCTGAAGAGAGGTCATCAGCTCCCAAAGAGAAAAAGAGTGGTGGTGGTGTAGTGGTCTAAAGCACATAACTGGTAATCTGTAATCAGAATGTCGCTGGTTCGATCCCCACAGCCACCACCATTGTGTCCTTGAGCAAGGCACTTAACTCCAGGTTGCTCTGCGGGGATTGTCCCTGTAATAAGGGCTCTGTAAGTCGCTTTGGATAAAAGCGTCTGCCAAATGCATAAATGTAAATGTAAAAGATGCGCTGCAACGTCCCACCCCACAGCATTCGGCAAGATAATGTGGGGCATTTGCTGGTGAAGACAGAAAAAAGAACAAGATGTATGTACTGCTAGGATGGATTTACAACATCTGCCAACATGAAGTGGGACGTCCACTTGTGCTTCATTGACCACAAAAACTGTTTTCTTAATTTTCATATGTAAATGGTCACACAATAGCCATTTGTAATTGAAAAAGTGAAACAGAAAAATGTAAACTCTTCAAGTTTTAAGAATATTTAGATGACCTTATGCAAAGAAAACTAAAAATAGTTTTAAAGATTTAAAAAATGTAAAGTTATTAACTGTTTATGAGTTTACCCTTTCAAGTTGAAATGAAAAAAAAATCAATGTGTTGTGAACTGAAAATTTAAACTAAATCCTAAATCCCTAGCGTTGCAATTTTGCTACGTTTTTCCAAATTACTCCCCAATGCAAAATATGCATAAACCTTAGGTTTTTTTTATATCATTGGCTTCTTAAAAACATGTTTACAGTGAAAAAAATGATATGTCAAAAACATCAATGCTTGAGTCTCTCAGGGTTAAAGACCAAATTACTATTGGCCCTCGCTTCGTTGAAGCACATGGGAAATTTCCAAGCTCTGTCAGTAAAACTTACTTTTTAGAGTTTGGTCCAGGCTTTTCAAAAGCCATTCTGAAGCCTACATTAGGCTTAATTCCTAAGATTTTATCCTCCCCCTTCGGAGTGCAGGTGATAAACTTACAGGCTTCCTCTCACTTTCAGTCGGAGGAAGTATGTTTATTGCACACACTCTGCCCAGTGTGAGCGTTGCACATTTACATTGAGCATACACGCCAGCTTAGGCTGTTCAATCAGCTCTTTGTATGGTCCAAAGGCAGAGCAGTCTCTAAACAGAGGCTGTTTCACTGAGTCCTAGATGCTATTAAATTAGCATACAAATCACAGGTCTTGTGATTCCCTTTGAGGGTTAAAGCCCACTCTACAAGGGGCATGGCTTCTTCTTGTGCATGGACAAAATAAGGCTTGTCCTTGTCAGACAACTGCCAAGTGGAAGATTGGGCTTCCACAAACACTTTCACTAGATTTTATAATCTAGACATTTACTCCCTGTCTTCGCAGGTGCTCTCTGTGAAGGGAAACTCTGTGAAGCACTGAAACAAATGCCTTGTGAGACAAATTTTGTATACTCAACTTTCAGGCTAGTTTCAACATGAAAGAAGGTTGTTTTCTGCTCTGTTACACAATTTTCCCTGGGTTGTTAAGCACAAAAGCAGTTTACTACCCCTCTGGTGGCGTCAATCTTTTTGTATACTACTCACTTCAGATGGTTAACCCCATCCGTAACTGCACAAACAAGAGTTCCCTCTCGGCAAACACCTCTTGTTATGTGTTTTGTCCAACTTGAGATGGTTGTGAGGTTTTGACTCTCTCCATTTGATGTAAGAGACCAATCCTGTCTCAAATTATGCAGCGTCATTGTGTCTGTGGGACAGTGTGTCCTTAAGAACATGTGTTAACTGCCTTCCAGTGGTAAACCAGTTATCACATTCTTTTAATCCTATAAATTAGGAATTATTTTCTATCAGTAAAGAGCTTTCTAAAGAGGGGGCCCTTTCTCTACCAGTACCAACATTGACTGCATCCCTACAACAGCAAAACTGTTATCAATAGCATTCTAGTCTTATTCCTAGACTACACATGAAGTCTCTTCCAAGAAAGTTATTTTTAATTATTACCTTAGCTATTTTTCTTTACAGGAAAAACAGCAATTGCAATCATTCTAGTCTAGTTATTTTTTCCTAGATTACACACACAAGAAGCTTTCCCATCCTGTCTCCAGGTGAGCCTTTTTCCTATCACCTTAACTTCCTCCCAATACTGGTATAACAATTATTGTGATTAGACTGTGTAACAATTTTTTTGGTTCCTGGGTAGTAAGTGTTATTTCCTAATTGCTTATGCCTCAAAAGTATAGAAAATGGATATCATTCCCCACAAACTTTGCTTTTGTGACCAGGACAGTGCTATTTTAAAATTGAACTATTTCCAACGGGCGGTCTTTTCATTCACAAAGTCAGAAAAAAAAATTATGAATCTAGATTAACATGCATTTATATTAAAGTAATACAAAAATAACTACAAAAGATTCAGAAGTGAGTAGCTTTTTGAGATTTATGATTATAATATAAATCACTTTCAAAAATCAGCGCCCAAATGTAGTCTCCCATCATGTTCTCGTTATACTGTCCTTGGTAGCTGCATTCAAAGTCCAGTATATCCTGATGGAAGCACTCGCCTTGCTCCTCCCGAGTACACTTCCATGTTCTCCTTGAATTTATCAAGATGAGCATCAAGGTTAAGGACTTTGAGGGATTTCAGAGGTGGAGCTGAGGAGAGAAACCCATACTACCCCAATCAAAAAGACCTCAACGACTTGATTAGAGATCTTGGTCTCACCAAGTCCAATGCCAAGCTTTTGACACCTAGGCTCAAGCAGTGGAACTTGTTGGATGAAAGTGTGCAAGTCACAGATCAGAGGAAGTGTCACCAACTTTTTTCCTGCTTCTTCACCTGTCAAGATGGGCTCTGCTTCTGCCACAATGTGACCAGTCTGTTGAAGGCAATCGGAATCGCCTGTAACCAGAATGAGTGGCGCCTCTTCATTGATAGCTCATACAGGAGCCTCAAAGCCGTTCTGCTCTCTCTCTCTCTCTCTCTCTCTCTATATATATATATATTAGGGCTGTCAATCGATTCAAAATTTTAATCGAATTAATTACATGGTGTCCCAATTAATTAATCGTGATTAATCGCATATACAAATATTTGCTGAGAAAGCCCCTCATATAACAATAATTCAATATATAATGATGAAATAATTATACATGGTTATCTTTAAATATTTAAAAATTATATATATATATATATATATATATATATATATATATATATATATAAATCAAATAAAAACATATTCAGATAATTAAAATGCATTACATTCTTGTGGCAGAAGAGTTAATCATTGATGACAATACAAAAAGCGGCTTTAGAATACAATGTATTGTTTACTACCATATTATTGATCATAAGTCAATCATTGGCACACAGTTCACAGCAATCCATTTCACAAGTGAATTTGTCAATCAGTTGGAGATTTATTGTTGGATATGCCCAGTGTTGGAGACAGTTGGAGTCTTGGACTTGGATGCGTTGCGTCATAAACATAAAAATTTTAGGTCACTGTGTCAAGTTAAATATAGTTTAATACTTAGAAAACATATTGAGATCACTTATTCGGATTTGCACTCCATCAAGTGTTTTGAATGCATGAACGTAACGTATGTTCATGTTCTGCTGCTCAAGGGTGGTTTTCTTCACTGTATAAACTGCGCGTTGCTCAAAGAGCTGAAATTTCAATTACTGCCCTCTGGAGTAAACAGGTGGTACTACATGCTTGCATTTCTTATTATGGTCCGGTGGCATGCGATCAATTGCGTTCATTTTTTAACGCGTTATTTTTTGTAAAAATAATCCCACTGAATTAATGCGTTAAATCGACAGCCCTAATAAATACATGTTCATTTGGATTCATATGTTGTTTTTTTCTGACTCCATGTGAACGAAAAGACACACATTTGCCTGTTTTCTCATTGGAAATTGGTACATTTCAAAATATCTATGTCCTGGTCACAAAGTTTTTTTTTATTATTTTCTTTTTTTTCAGTATAGTTTTTATAAAATAAAATAAAAAGTATCGAGCTGATAGACCAAAGAAAGGTGGCGGTGTTGCTATTTATGTGAAATCGAAATTTCATGTCAGGGTAGTTTTGTCTGAATCGATCTGCAAACAATTGGAATTTCTGGCAGTAAATATTGACATTGTTACGGGCCTCAGTATAACTGTTGTTGGGTGTTATAGACCTCCATCTGCCCCAAATTATGCGTTACAGTCTCTGATGCAACTTTTAAGTAGATTAAAATATAGCGAAATTATTGTAGCTGGCGATCTAAACTGGGATTGGCTTAAACCAGTATCTGATGATTTTAAATCTTTTTGTGATTCTGTCTCTCTCACACAGTTGATTAATTCACCCACACATCCAAATCTCAAATGTCCGGAGAAGTCTACTTTAATTGATTTGATTTTGACTAATGTTCCTCATAAATTCTCATCTATTGGTGTTTTTTGCAATGACATAAGTGACCATTGTGTTGTGGCTGCCATCAGGAACACAAAGGTCCCTAAATTAAAATCACGTGTCATTTGTAAGAGGAATCTTAAAAATTTTAATGAACAGGGGTTTTATCATGATTTGTTTAATTTTAATTGGAGTAGAATTGATCTTATCCCTGATGTGGAGACAGCTTGGACTTTCTTTAATGAGAGTTTTACGCAAATCATAAATACACATGCCCCTTTCAGGAAATATATAAAGGGGCGTGATAATCCCTGGTTTTCCACAGAGTTAGCAGAAATTATTCAAGAGCGTAACTTGGCTTGGGCCAAAGCAAGGAAAACCGGTTCAACATCTGACTGGCTTGCATTTCGACAGCTAAGAAACAAATGCTCTTCTTTTATTAAGACTGCCAAATCTGAATATTACTTGTCTATCACCACTAAAAATGTACAGTAAATGATCCCAGAAAATTTTGGAAAACTATCAAATCCCTTTCTGTAAGCAAAAATTCGCAAATAGTACCCACCTTTGTTATGAAGGATTCAGTTGCTGTCCACGACAAAATGGAGATTTTAAATAGTTTTAATGAGCATTTTATATCTTCAGGTTCTCTGTTTGATTCTACTTGTTCTGCGTCTGTGAAACCCTGTACTGACAAGCCAGGTTATATCAATCAGTCTTTTAATTTTATACCATTTTCGGTGCAGGAAGTCCATCAAGCCCTAAAATCTTTGGATGATAGAAAAACTTCAGGTCCTGACCTTATTGATCCTTATTTCTTGAAATTGGCAGCTGATTTTGTAGCTGTGCCTCTTACATATCTTTTTAATCTTACAGTGGAAAATAAGGAAATTCCAAGGATATGGAAATCAGCTTTTGTTCTCCCTTTATTAAAAGGGGGTGACCCATCTATTTTAAATAATTACAGGCCAATATCTAATTTATCAGTACTAGCTAAAATTCTTGAAGTTCTTGTGAGTGATCAATTAAAGGAGTTTTTACATTCAAATTCCGTTTTGTCTACATATCAATCAGGCTTCAGAAAAAGACATAGCACCATCACAGCTGCAATGAAGGTGGTGAATGACATTTTGGTTGCACTTGATCAGAAGCAACATTCGGCATTACTTTTTATTGATCTGTCCAAAGCTTTCGATACTGTTGATCATGAAGTTTTAAAAATTAGACTTATTAACTCCGGACTTTCAGAGCAAGCAGTTGCTTGGTTCTCAAATTACCTTAGTGATAGGTCTCAGTGTATTAGATGTGATGGCCTTTCTTCCAATACTGTAGCAGTCGCTAAGGGTGTACCACAGGGCTCTGTATTAGGTCCACTTTTATTTACTATTTACATAAACAATATGGGTCAAAATGTGTCAAATGCTAACCTTCATTTTTATGCGGATGATACTGTCATATATTGCTGTGCATCAACTCTTGTGCAAGCAATCGAGTACTTGCAAAATGCATTTATCAAAGTCCAAAATAACCTTATGCAGCTGAAATTAGTTCTAAATGGAGATAAGACCAAACTTATGTTGTTTACCAAATCTAGGACCAAGTCACAAAGCATCCCTCCGGTTGTCACTCTGGGGGGAAGTGAAATAGAGGTTGTTAACTCCTATAAATACCTGGGTCTTTTGATTGATGACTCTCTGACTTTTAAACCACATGTGCTGTACCTGGTGAAAAACCTGAGGCTAAAACTGGGTTTTTATTTTCGAAATAAGTTGTGTTTTTCTTTTAATGTGAAAAAACGACTTGTGGCCACCACCTTTTTATCTGTTCTGGACTATGGTGATCTTTTATATATGCGTGCCTCTGCTCATAATCTTCATATGATTGACACAGCTTATCATGCTTCCTTGAGGTTCATTACAAATTGTAAAGCACTGACTCACCACTGTGAGCTATACTCTAGGGTTGGATGGCCTCCTCTAGTCACCCGAAGGCTAAGTCATTGGTACACTTTTATATATAAGGCAATTCTTGGTCTGCTGCCAAGCTATCTATGCGATCATATCATACAGAAAAGAAATGGGCGACACTCTTTGCGTTCTCAGGACTTCTTTATGCTTTCTGTGCCAAAGGCCCGTACGGAAACGGGAAAGAAGGCATTTCTGTATTCTGCACCTTCGTCATGGAATATGTTGCAAAAGGACTTGAAACTCAATGAATTAATCTCGCTAAATGCATTTAAATCCAAAATGAAAAATTTAGAGGCAGATGCCTTAATATGTAAATGCTCTTAGACTGTAAAATTATTTTAAATGATTATATGAAATGTTAGTTATTAATCTTTTGTGTTTTTCGTCTGTACCTATGTGTTTGTACTGCTGCCTGTCTTGGCCAGGTCACCCTTGTAAAAGAGGTTTTTAATCTCAATGGGATTCTCCTGGTTAAATAAAGGTTAAATAAAAATAAAAAAATAGTTACATTTTTTTATTATTATTAAATTCTGAAGACTTTCAGACACATGAAAATGCATAAAAAAGCCTGATCAAAAGAATTTGGGCAATTTTCATTTTTGGTGGTAAAAGTGTCTCAACAACTGTATCCACACAAAAGCATACAAATAAATATTTTTTTAAAAAAAATCCTTTCAGCTCTCCTGCAAGTTGGTGTTCAGGTGTTCAGCAGGCCGAAAGTCATGGCTGTCTGTTCACAGTCTAGTGCTCAATAATGCTAAAAAGAATCCAATACCACAAGTACTGCTGAGACCGATGGGACAAGTGGCAGCCAGCAAAAATCTTACTTAGTGCACATTTAAGTGTCTAAATACTCTTTGATGCCACTTTACATGCTAGTAACTATTATGTTTAGAATACTAATGAGTAGAAAACATATATACTTTACATTAAAAGTAAACTCAAGAGGACACGTATTTCTTTTTAACATGAAGATTATATTTATTTTAAATTGAAAATACAAAAAAGACAAACAAACACACAAAGGTGTCAGACAGCTGTCTGTAAATCTCTCTCTCTCTCTGTTGCACTGACGTCTTTGTTTGGCTTTTATCCCTCCTGAGGGCTAATTAGCCTGATTAGGGGCCTTGTGTGCGGAATCACAACCCGGCCCCACCATCCACCCTGCCACAATATAGAGTCAGGGGGCCCAGAGCAATATAGAGTCAGGGGGGCCAAAATACCTTGCTATGTCCCTGATGCTGCCACTAGATGACGCTAGTCCCCTGTATGGAATGGGCTGCACCTCTAGGGCATCCCTCATTATTCATACCTTATGTAGGGCACTTACAGGTTGCATGACATGACATCTTCCTGGAAAACCATGAACAAACTATACAGGGTATAATGCAAATATGACCCTTTGAATTCAAAGAAAAAATGTAAATGTCAGAGCATGCAGGTCCTGACCTGGCGTAATATTTAAGATGTCTGGTTAGTTTATTTATGTAAATGGCCTTGAGGCTTTATGTGGAAAAAAATAAGCTGTTAAGAAAACAATAATTGAGAAGGGCTCCACGGCTATAAGTTCCACTCAACATCATTTAAATGCTTGAATGCAGATTTTACATATGGAAAAGAGAACAAAAAAAGTTAGTATAGTATATACTGCTTTTCACAACACACATTATATCAACGCAGCTTTACATAAAAGAATGCAACATTCTCCAAGCAAATTCCTTCTTATGTATTTATAATTTTTCTCTGAAGAGATAAAGGCGAGTACATTTTCAATAAACAATATATCTAATACATTGCAGAGCACCAGCAGTTGAGCTTTAGCTACAGATGGTTAGTCCCTGAGATGGAATAATAACCCTGCTGAATCTTTTCCATGCCAGTCCAGGATGGCTTGCATTGCTGATGGACCAGCAATAGCCATGATGTTCACCAGCAAAATTTAACTAGTTATTGGTTAAGCTTGTTAAAAAGCTTGGTCCTATGGTGATGACCAGCAGTGCTGGTCTTTTCAACAAGGAAGTGTTATTACAAAAAAAAAAAGTGTTGCACTAAAGTGCTGCAGTGCATTTGTATTGGCTCATGTCAATGGACAGGGGATGCTTGGCCTCACAGAAAACCAAATCCTCCATTCATTAAAAAACATTTTTTAAAGAAATAAAAATCATAATTGTAAGGATTCAAATCTGAATGGTGTGATGATTTTCTCAAATCGTTTTTTGCCTTTCCCAGATAAAGGAATACCAGTTAAGGCATTTACAGTACATTGCATGTTGGCCTAAACACGCTCAATAAAATTCACCTTTCAAAATAACCGTTCTGACCCAGGACGATATTTCACTGTGCATTGTAATCATTCTGAACTTCAAAATATCATAACTCTATTATTTTACTCTGCATTTTAAAATGTTAACAAAAATACATGACAAATATATATATGCTTTTTTATATCCTGTTTATAAGAGTGTGTACAGCACAATTGTCCTTTTTTATCAAAGGTCTCTGACAATTAATATTCAAATATGCTAATCTTTAAGAAAAGACATAGAGGGAGAATATTAAAGGGATGATAGAGAATGTGAGAGAAAGCAGGTTGGGTGAGCCTCTGCTGGATCCACTGTAGATTAATTTGATAAATCCCGGCTGGTTGCTAGTTATATGAGAGTTGATCCAGTCCTGGTATTGAGACACTCTCGAATACACACCAGGATAACTGGGATCAGCACATCCTGAACCAAAACTCACTATGCCAGACTGAATCCATAGAGAGCCGTTTTTATTGACCATTGGACCTCCAGAGTCTCCCTGCATAGAAAAGCACTTAACATTTATATCCCTCTCAATATACTGCGAGCAACTGCTGGACATAACTATGCAATTGGTGTGATGGTTGAAGAAAGTTAAACATAAAAGTTTTGAAAAAACTGCACAGTTTGTGAACCACAATTTTAGTCTGCACGCTAAACAAAAGGGGCCATAATGATGTGATTGTCAAAAAGAGATACTATCCTGTTTTCCCACAATGTATGGCATCTAGATCCTCAACTTCATGAAGGCAAGCATCGAAGGGATAGTTCACCCAAAAATGAAAATTCTCTGATCATTTACTCACCTTTATGCCATCTCAGATGTGTATGACTTTCTGTCTTCTACAGAACACAAACATTTTTAGAAAAATATCTCAGCTCTGTGGGCCCATTCAATGCAAGTGAATGGTGGCCAGAACTTTGAAGGCCCAACATAAACGTAATCCAGTGGTTGAATCCATAACAGATCAATATTTAAGTCATTTTTTACTATATACCTACTTTCACACAGCCCTCCAATGCAGTTTCACAAGAGTTTTTCTTCTTTTGTTTTTTTTTGCCATTCTTTGTGCATAATTTCACCTACTGGCTGTTGTGTAAATAAATAGGATTTATTTATTCTTTTCTTTTGCTTTATCCCTAACTTTTACTCCTTTCTGCCCAGTAGGTGACGATATGCACAAAGGATGTGAATTGGCAAAAAAAAAAAGTGCATTGGAGTACTGTGTGAAAGTGGATTTGCAGTAAAAAAAAGGACTTAAATATTGATCTGTTTCTCACCCACACCTATCATATTACTTCTGAAGACATAGATTTAAACACACTGGAGTAATATGGATCACTTTTATGATGACTTTATGTGCATTTTGGAGCATCATAGTTTAGGTCACTATTTCCATGCATTGAATGGACCAACAGAGATATATTGTTCTAAAAAAAAATTTTTTTTGAGCTTTGCAAAACAATGAAAGTCATACATATCTGGGATGGCATGAGAGTGAGTAAATTATGAGAGAAAATTCATTTTTGGGTGAACTATTCCTTTAAGATTGGCCTGCTTTTAACTCAAAAAACACTGGATTCTGCACTTATCTCAGACTCAAGATACTGATCATATAACCAGTCTGATAGTAGAGTTCTAAACAGACAGAAGTTTTAAGAAGAATTATAATGACTGAAATCTTACCTGACATGAGTCTTTCCCTCCCTGATTTAACAGTCCAGCACAAATCATATTGTTTGTGATGGTACCATCATAGGAATTGTTACAGTCACTGGTGCTCACAATTGGTATTTGCACCTCCTGCAGTGTATTGGGTAGCGTGGTATCTGTGACATACACATCAGAAGATAACTTTTTTTATGGCATTTTAATATATATTTGTTGTGACATGTGGTGAGGTTTAGAATATTGCATGAATTCTCTCACCTCCAGAATGGAGAGTGCCCCATCCAGTGACCCAGATAGAAGTACCTGCAGCCAATATACTACCAGCAGCAGCCAGGCAGACTGGATTAATATTATCAGAGAATGTCGCAGAAGAGGAGAGCTGGACCAGTGCTATGTCGTTGTCATCTTTGGGATTGTTATAGTCTGGATGGATGATAATGTTACTCACACTCATAGACATTTTATTTGGATTTGAGCCGAATTGGTTCTGAAGTCCCAAGTAGATTGTAATGGTAGACATGGAGACACTGTAAGAAAAAATGGGAGTCTTAATTCATTAGTCATACAACAGTTAGTTCCAGTCAATAGTTCACCCAAAAAATGTAAATTCTGACATCATTTACTTATAAAGCTGTATAACTTTCTTTACTTCATGAAACACAAAAGGTGAATTGTTGGAATAATGTCTAGGGCACTCTTTTCCATATGAGAGTGATTGAGGACTGAGGCTGTCGAGCTCCAAATTGACAAAAAAAGTGTATGAATGTATCATAAAATTGGTCAAGTGTAATTTATACTCTGTATTCACTTATTCACTTTCATTAAATTAAATGACGCACCAGGATATTCTTCAGAAATTCTCACTTTTGTTTCACGGAAGAAAGAAAGTGATACAGGATTGGAATAATGTGAGGGTGAATAAAAATGTACAGAAAATTCATTTTTTGGGTGAACTACAACCTTTTTAAACTTCATATACCTCTTAAAGCAGTGAGCTGCAGACAAAACCCAGTCTTTATTGATTAGGCTCCCGCCGCAGAAATGGCCTCCATAGGTGCTACTTTGAATGCTGACTTGCCAGGGCCAAGATCCTTCACTTGCATCCTCCCCTCCAACAATCTTGTTGTTGAGGGGAGCTTGGCCACAAACTAATAAAAGAAGAGAAGATGTGAGAATTCCTTGTTGAAAGGTCTCACAAACACTCAAGAAATGTTAAGTGTGGTTTTGATGATCATTAAGAGTATAATAACTTACCATCCAACTGACAGAGAGAGCCTATGTGGGCAGAACAAAGATGATAAATAATTAGATGGACACAGACCATTACAGCTGATAAACTGGTTTGTGTAGACTGCAGTCACGGTTTTGTTGTAGATCAACATAGCTGAGAACATACTAATGGCATCACGATAATAAAACTATCACATGAAATGACATTTCATGGATAACAGCCAACATACCTGTTAAATGATTTCATATAACTGACACTACATTATATACTATTTATTTTTCTCTTTCTTTTTTATTTTGGAAAAATGTGTCACCACCTTACTCTAAAAGTTGTATGGCACATTCTTGTGGACATTTCCTTGTCAGCTGTCAACTGATCCTGAAGTTTCCATGCATCGTTGTGGAAAGTGTGTGAAATATTAAACCTTTCAAAATGTAACATGCCTTTTCTTTTGGCCCTTAGACATGATATTTTATTGTTTATATTTTAAATAATTATGCTTCAATCTCATATTTTTAGATTCTAGACATACATTGATGAACAATGAACAATACTAATGGTACAAAATTTAATTACTTTAAATATAATTGTATTCATTTGTGTTTGTTTGTTGAATTGTTTGGACTGTACATGTATTATTATTATTATTATTATTATTATTATTATTATTAGCACCTTTGGCTTGCTCAGTGGGGGCAAAAAAACAAAAAAAAAATTTTTTTTTTTAAGGTATAATTTACAATCATGTTTTTCATCAAACCGCACAATGATGACTGTGAGACAGTACAGCTTCATTTTCTGTTACAGCATAATGTTCTGTAATCTGTTTTGTGAAAAAAGTGTGATACGAATAAGTATAAAATTAAGGTTTGACTTGAATATTTTTATTTTCAACATTTTTAAATTATAGTAAAGTCATCAAAATGATGAAATTCACAATTTCGAGTATAGGAAAAAGTTACAAATCATCAAAAATATCTAATATTTTAGCTATATCAAATGAGACAACTTTTTCCTAGATTACAGCTCTGGGTTAAGAGAGTGCCATGTGGGATGGTTTTTGTTGTCTACATTTCCTTCACTCTCTCATGCAAATTATCCATTGAAAAAGCTTTTCATTAAAATTAGACACAACATATATTTGTCTATGAAACTAATGTTCACGCATTTTAATCATTAGATCAAAAGGTTTTTAAAATCATGAGAAGTGTAAATTCAATGTGTAGTCAGTCCAAACAGTTTAAAAAAAAAAAAAAAAAGACAAAAAAAAAAAAAGGAATTGAACTGGCTTGTCATTATTAAGCAAGTTAAGCATCATTAAACATAGACCTTATTTTGGCTTTTTATAGAATTTTGTTAAGCACCAATCAAATTTGAGATCTTACCTGCTATGTTGAGAAGTATGGCACCAGCAATGCACAAAGTTTTGTTAAACTTAATCATGATGTTCTGATCCGCAAACTGCTATCTCCTCTTTCAAGTCTCTACTGACAAACAGTAAATACTGCCGGCTTCACCTGGAGTTTGTTTTCCCCCACCTGCATCAATACTAGCTTTACCTCTGACACACCTTGACTGAAATGACTTTTTTATACCTGTTGAGAATATTTACAGTACACGCCCAGTTCTCTACAGTGCCTCTAATTCAGGTCCCAGAATGTCACTTTTAATTTAGGACCATAAAATTGCATTTTAATTCACTGCAGAACTACAACGTGATATAATTAATTGAATTTGTTAAAAAAATGTCTTCCCTTTCCTATAATAAACAATGTCATCTTTTTTTGCTACACTTTGCATATGTTGCATACTGAAGAATGCCCATCTATTGCTGTTTCTTGTAAACTGCCCTATATCTGCTTCATCCTGGACATAGGAAATAAGTGTTGAAAACAAAAACATAAACTTATCCATGTGTGTCTAAGCTTTGAATCTTTGTCTCCTGCCACCCTACACAATACGGAAAACAAATTACCATGGTCACTTAGCAGTGAATACTGTGTTTTAAAATGTTGCATTTCAAAGATACAATTTTGTTGGTGAATTTAACATACATTTCTCTTACGCAACTGCCCTGGTGGATTATTTGCCCTATTTAAAGCAGCACTGGAGAATAGTATCTATGCAAAACAGTAGTCATGTTGTTTTTATAGAGTTGTTTAAAAGCAACTTAAATGAAAATCATGCTGTAATGTCTAATGTTTAAAATGTCATAAGTAACAGTAAACAAAACAAATATTCTTCTAAAAATGTCAGTTCTAAAATGTTTGTAAAATATTTTCAGCTGACTTGCCATATTTAGGTTTTTGTCATTTAGAATGAGCTTTATTGCCAAGTATGCTTACACATACAAGGAATCTGTCTAATTTTAATATCTATCTATTTTAATATCAAGAGGATATCATTTCCTAAAATTCCTTTTGTATCAGTTAAGACTTGATGGTGGTTAAGTTTTACTGTGGAGATCCCCCACATGCATGTTTCTGTATGGGGGATGGGCGATACTGGACAATCACCATTGCTGATATTCTTAAGCAGCTCATGTTGTTTTTTCTTTTCAAATAACAAATTGTCTAGTGTGCCTTTTCTGATCAATGCTACCATTCAACACAAATCAAATATAAAATTGATTCTTCATTTCACGGAGCTAACAGATGAATCAAATAACAGTTCAACACAGGTGAAGGGAGTTTATACATTCCTTGTATTCCATTGATCATGTCTGTATTGTGAGATGTAGCTGAACATCTGCTTATCTCTTGTATGACATTTTTAATGCCTGGAGTTTACGTATCAGGGGCTACATTACAAAAACTTCCTAACTTAAGATCTGACGGGTTCAAGTTATAAATCAACAATATTAAGACATGTTAATGTTAATCAATTGATAAAATAGGATTATAAAGCTTTTGTAATATGACTCCTGAAAGTGGAATAACAGCCAATCAAATGTTCTCATCATGAATCACATTCTCGTGTATGTTTCTGAGAATGTATTTGTTTTGCTCTGCAAATATATGTAAGGTGTGTTGTTAAAAAGATCTTCACTATTTTAAACATGATATGTTAAGAGGGTTTAGTTTCTCCAGGTATCATGTTGCTTAAAGACAACTGTCGTCATTTTAGATAGTGCTCTGGTTTTACCTGTTTAACTGACTTTCCATGAACCAGTATTCTCAAACATCAAATAACTCACTGCAGTTGTCAACAAATACTTGGAGATTCTGAATAATTCTAGGAACAGATAAGTACACTGGCCATGGTGACGTAATTTATTGAAAAACCATTGAAAGAGATGGGTCCTGAAAAAGGCCATGTATGGACACTTTTGCTCACTCTATGATCACTTTAGTCTGATGGAATGGGACTGGAAGTTATAGGGGCATTTATGGTGGAGTTGATATACAAGAGAAGGTTATTGTATAACATTATAAAATTTAGTCCAAAAATTAATAAAATGTACATACTCCATTGTGAACATTTTATTTATTAATTCATTCTAATTCAAAACATAATTACAAATTATATTAATAGCATAGCAATTTGAGTGAAAAGTTGTATTGGTTTCATTCCCCATTTGCTTTAATGACAACATGCACTCAAGCTGACATGGAAAAGTTTGTATAACAAGTAGTTGCTGAGATGAGACACTGGATGTAATTGCAGGCTTTTAATGAAGATGATGAAAGTGACACAAACTCAAATAGCAACAAACAAGAACTGACAAAGAGGGAACAAAACTAGTGAAAATAAGCAATGTGAATGATATATATATATACAGTATATATATATGTGTGTGTGTGTTTAATGTTCACATTCATAAAATATGTAATGTACTCATGTGTCTTTTTTAATAGGTGCAATGAAATGGAGTTGTAATGTATGCAGGTATAACGCAACAACAAGGGGTGACCTCTGACAACATTACAGATTACAACACTGGCCATCTAGAACCTCAGTGGCGTGTCTTCATTTGGATTGTCCATGCTCCTTTAAAACGTGGACTGCTTTCCGCACACATCTGTCAAGGTATCATACACAAGATGAAGATAGGAAGCCAGAAGTAATCCTATCTCTTACGTGTCTGCTTTGCTCAAGTATATATACCAACGAAAAGGAATATTTTCAACATCTCGGAAATCATTTGAAGAGTCACGAAATCACAGAGTGTGTGTTTGTTGGATGTGCATTTAAGACAAATATGGGACATTTTTCACTCACAAAAGCCTAAAGCACAACCCCCATTCACCTGAGGACTTTAAGCCAGATGCAATTGGGAAACATCAAACTTTACCAAATTGAACTGATTTGATCGTGAGTGTTGGTCCGGTGTCTTCACAAGTACTAATGAATCAATAGATGCCTCAAAAGAAATTATTAGAACAATTGGTTCACTTCTTTTAAAGTTGGAAAGTGTATACAATGTTTCTAGTAAATGCATTGACGAGCTGGTGGAAGAGCTTAATTTCATTTGCACAGCTTCTTCTCCTGTTATCCAACAAGTTGTTCATAGAAGTTTAGAGAAGCACAGCTGTGCTGTTGAGGAGAACGTAGTTACAGAATTGGTGGAGGAACTGTGCAAGTCACACCCTTTAAGCAGTGCACTATGAGTAAATGGGCCCTTTGGTTCTTCATTTAAGAGAAAAAAATATTTAAAGGAACCGTTTTATATTGTAGAGCCTGTGGAATACATCCTCGATTCACAAGAAAAGCTAAGCTTTCAGGATGGGCCCCTTCTTCAGACATTACAGCATATATTGACCAAGATGCAGATGCTGTTGAAAATACTACTCAGCATATCCACTCAGTATGGATCATATCAAAATGGGACACATTTCAAGAACATTGAATTTTTCTCTGGAGAACCACGAATTTCTTTAATTCTTTATATCGATGATTTTGAAGTTTGCAACCCGTTAGGGACGTCACGAAAGAAACACAAGATTACAGCAGCGTACAAGGTACTAGCAAATGCACCACATGAAGTGTGCTCCAAACTAATTGCGATACATTTAAGCATTCTCTGCAAAGCCGTGGATGTTAAAAGATTTGGTTATGAAACTATTTTAGAGCCACTTCTGAAAGATATTTCTGTCTTGGAACTGGAAGGAGTTTTTGTGTCCAGTGCTGGAAAAAACATTAAAGGAACCGTATATTGTGTTGCAGCTGACAATCTTGCTGCGCATTCTCTTGGTGGACTTGTCGAAAGATTTACTGGTCCTTACATTTGCAGGTTCTGTCTTGGACCACATTCTGAATACTGTCAAAAGCAGGGACGAGAATTTAAACAGAGAACAAAAGAAGCCCATGAATTGCATGTCAAGACTGTAAGAGAAAATCCCACATTATTACATTTTTATGGTGTCGAGAGAGCTTGTCCACTGACCGAAAAGCTGAGTCACTTTCATTTTGTTACAGGATATCCTCCTGACATACTCCATGATCTTTATGAAGGCATAGTTCCTTCAGAATTAGCACTTTGCCTTTCATTGTTTTCATTAACAATAAGTACCTGACACTGTTAGAACTAAATTACCTGATAAAGAAGTTTCCTTTCAAGCTTTTAGATGTTGTTGACCGTCCCCAACCCATCCCAGAAAGTCGTTGTAGCATAGGAGGAAACGCTCATGATAATTGGGCACTCATAAGGTCATTGCCACTGCTTATTGGCTCAAGGATTCCCTGTGATGATCCAGCATGGCAAATACTTATGATATTGAAAGACATTGTAGAGCTCTCATTGGCTCCTGTCCACTCATGTGAAAGTCTAGCTTTTCTTGACCTCAAAATTTCAGAGCACCGTCAGAGGTTGCAAGAAGTTTTCCCTAAGCTGAAACTGACACCAAAACACCATTTTCTGGAGCACTACCCTGCTCTGATAGAAGCCTTTGGTCCTCTAGTTGGAGTATGGACTATGCGCTTCGAGGCCAAACATAGGTTCTTTAAACGAGTAGTCAGGTTCAAGGGTAACTTCAAGAATGTTTTGTTGTCACTTTCAACAAAGCATCAGATGATGATGGCCTACCATTGGAAGAGAAATACCAGTATGTCTGCCCTAATTGTCAGCAAAGCATCATCCGTGCTGTGTCTGTTAAGGAATTGTTCCCTCAACAACCCAGCATACAGTTGTCAAATGCTGTAACATACTATGGGACACTGTATTCTGCTGGAATGATCATGCCATATGGTTCCACTGGAGGACTCCCTGATTTTGTAGAGATTATACAGACAGTGATTTTGTAAACCAATCTCCATTTAATTGTGAAGAAACTCATTGCCTGGTACCTTGAGCATTTTAGGTCTTTTCTGTTAGAAAGCAGTGGGTAATTGATTCTTGTTCATCACCATAGCCTTCAAGATCATTATCCATGGCATCTTATAATGTGGAGGGAAAGCGCATGGTTACATTGAAAAGACACATTTGTTGCAGTTTACCATAATAGTGAGTAGCTTTATAACTGCATTTGTCCAAGACAACTCTTATGTAAAAACTTTGTTTCTTTATAACACTTGCATTATCAAAGTAGCATTATCAATCACCAACACAGTTTTCTACGAGTGTCAGTGACTTATTTTTCTTGTTTTTTTAGGTAATCAATCATGGATTCAGCAGCCATCAGGGTAATCTTTGACCACAGGATAGAGAAGATAACACTGCCATCTGGAATACCTGAGTCCTGGGAGGAGTTACACTAAGCTGTCAAGCAGGCTTTAAATATTACAGATGATATCAGTCTTCAGTATATGGATTTTTTTACTCTTCACTCCACAACTCAAATTCAACATAAATCCACCATAAAGGTTGTGACCATCGCACCAATAGTTATTTCTTTGTTTACAACGAACGAAAGCTTTATTGATGGTGATATCTCAGAGCAATCCCTTGATACTACCACCTCCACGTGTACTACCATACATGACTTCTCTGACACAACGGACTCTTCTGCAAGCATGGTCATCCTGTCACCAAATAACAGCCCAGAAAGGAAGCCATGGCCAAAAGAATTCATCATTCCACACTTGTCTGTTGAGACAGAAATGGTTTTTGAAAGAGCTAACTACCCCAAATTTAAAGTCAGACTTACTCGAAAAGCTGGCTCAGTCCATTTACACCTACACTGCATATCCATCCACCCTTCAGATTCTTTCTATAGCTGAAGCACTTATAAAGACACACCATGTCTGAAAGGTCGAGGGAGTTTTTCAGGCCTTAATGTATGGCAGACAAGCATTAAATACAAAACTACCGAACAAAACTAACATGTCACATGCAATGCTCTAAAACACAAACACCCAGATGACAGAAAGTCTGCAAAAAATTTAATAAGCCAAGAAGAGCTTAAGTCAACTACCTCCCATCTTACCCAGTGGGTGAAGATGAGAAGACTTTGGGAAAAAAACGAGAAGAGCTGGTCTCAGAATTGAAGAAAAAGAACAAGGAAAAGATGAACAAAACATTTGCACATAGACGACATGAAATCATTAATCATTGTCCAAGTGTGCAAAACATAAAGGAACGATGGCCAGCCATGCTTCAACTTTCACGAGTGAGTTGCCAATCAGGTTTAGAGACATAATGCATCTAAAGCCCCTTCTCTAACAAGTGAGTTTTGGAGACGGGTTATTTAAATGAGTAATATAACTTCATAAGATCCGGAAAAAATGCATTGTAGTTCAAACGAGTCGTAGTTCAAGTGGATTCTGGTAAATGAAAATATCTCCCTTTGGAGTGGACTTTGAGCTTTGTAACTTTGCAGATCTTTTTTTATGCTCAAACAGCAACATTACAGACTAACTGAAGTTGAAAAAGTGAAAAAGCATAGTAGGACCCCTTTAAATTGTAAACATGACAGGCACTCACACTCAAGCTGACAAATACAAATATGTGTGAGAACAATTATGTGAGCTGTGTTGTTGCCTTAATTTAATTTCATGTACTTTCACAGAAAACATTCAAGAAGTCATGTTTATATATATATATATATATATATATATATATATATATATATATAGCACTTTATACAATACAGTTAAGTTCAAAGCAGTTTTACAGTAATAAACCAGAATGACAAACAACTTCAATTTCAAATGTGAATCAGCTGTACTGAAGATGATACAGTGCCATTAAGTTATTCTGCAACCTCTGTTTGGTAGTTTCAAGCACAGGTTAGTTAATAAAATGTACTAAATATTAACTGTTTTTAAGCACATCTGATCAAGCCAAAGGGTGACCGTAGAGAGGAACAAAACATTAAGGAGACAAAAAACCTTGTGAGAAACCAGGCTTAGATAGTCCTGTTGCTCACATATTGACATTACTTGCACCACTAAATTAAAGAAACCTCTACAAGGAGGAGATATCATGAATTCATTTTTTGTTTCTTTTAGGATGAGCAGTGTTCTGTTGATATGACAAGAGAGGTGGTCATCCGCTGCATGATAGAATTTCTTGGGGAACATGCAGGAGATCTCATCAAAGAATTCAACGTATCCAATCCTAATTTCAATATACCAGATGTGTGAATTTAAATCAAAATTATTGTTGGTACTTTCCCCAAGAGGCCATAATATCATTGATTGTACTTAATTTGTTTGATCTGTGTTTTAAGATACAGATAGAGTTTCAGATTTTCTCTTTTGATCAGTATTTCTTAGGTTTGGAGTCTCACTGTTGTTTAATGTTGCAGGACAACAAAGAACAAACAGGAATTGAACGGCTTGTGATGGCAGTGATTGTGACCAGAACAGGAGCTTCAAGTGACAGTCCAAAGGACACTGGAATCGTTATCGAGGGCGTGAAAGTTCTTACAGGCCTTGAAGGTGTTCTCAGGGCTTGCTGTGTCCTCCTTGGTTTGACCTATGCACTGAATCTCCATTATGCCAGGCACCTAAAATATACCTTTGAGGCATTTCAGAAACTTCTCTTGGAGCTGGATGCTTCAAAGCTGTCAAACAGAGTCCAGTCACTCAGGTCTAAACTGCTGTCTTAAAATAAGATTGTTTTTAGTATTTAGTTCTGTGGTTCCATGTTGCCAAACAAAGACCTCACATTTTTGAGCAATTATTTTGAACATTTTGTTCCTAGAAAGAGAGAAACACAGAAAAAGTTGTTCTGCTAACTTGAACTGTTCTCATCCTATGTGAATTGACACCTTGCCCTAAGAGTGGGAAAAATACACAAACAACAGTTCTGTTGATAAATAGTAGTAATGTTCACTCAGTAAATGTGACAAAGAAAGGAGTCTCTACAAGTAACAAGTCCATTGGACACTGAAATAGAGTTGTCGAGAGGGTAAAAGTTCTTAAAGGCCTTGACTGTGTTCACAGGGCTTGCTGTATCCTCTTTGGTTTGACCTACTGAATGCACTGAATCTTAATTATCTGGGCCTCCAAAGTATATCTTGGAGCTTGATGCTTAAAAGCTGTCAAACAGAGTCTACACTGCTGTTTTAAAATGAAAACTTGCACTTTCTCATCCTGTGCGAAAAGGTAGTTGAAAAAAAGATGCAGTTCTGTTGATGGAGTTCTGAATGTTCACTCTGAGAAAACTAATAGATCCTATTTTTGTGAGTGTTGTTGGCAATAATAAAGAAGTTCGTAATTCATCTTTGACGTCTATGTCTGTTATTCATACCTGAAATCAGATTTAATTACATTTTTTAATTAATCCACTCATTAAAAATAATAATACCAATTTATTTTGTGTTAAAATCAAAACAATTCCATTAAGTAGTATTTATTAGCAAAGTTTTTTTTTTTTGTCCAAGGAAACTTTTACTTAATTTGTTTGTGTGCTATTTGCGGTTACTCATTTTGAATGGTTGATTTGTAAGGAGATAATTTGATTAATTCTAACTCAATTCTTAAGTGTTGTTGAATTTAATTAATAACATTGCTTGTAATCTGTTGCCACAATTTTATTTAGTAGATATAGTGTATTATTTTTAACAGTGTAAACACAGTGTGACAGTTTGTGCAAAACCTGATGATCCATGTTATCACAGCATGATTTAGAAATGTTCCAAAGGCATCTTGAGTGCTTCAACCTAAGCAAGAAAATCTGACCTTGTGTTGCATATTTTCTTACATTTGATTAGTGACTTAGAAATAGTGTACACTCAAAACAGAAACTTTCTCTATTGTCAGTTTTACTTAATCTGTTTATGTTTATGTTACTCAAACAATTCATGTAACCAAAGGAACTTACATGATTCAACTAAAATTGTCTTGTCAACTTTACCCATTTGAATTGGGACAACATCAAAAAAATGTTGCTAGGTTAACTGAAACTAGGCAGAGGATTTCTAGTTCCCGGCATGCTTTGCATTGAGCAATTGCAGTGCTAACCATTGCATAGTGACCAAGTTGCACTCAGTAATTTTTCCCAGCAGGAGACCTAGATCATCATAGTCTCAGATATTTGGACCTCACTGTATGTATTGAATTTGCTAATATGGATAGTAGACCCTGTCTGCAAAGAGTTAAAATAGTTGATATTTTAAAGGTTTGGGGTTTTCATACAGTAATAATCACGAGATTAACCTCTTTTGTTCATCTCTTAGTGGCTATAGAAATGGCATTTGTTACATGTATAGCCTACATTAGCATCTATGCTTCAGAACAGCAATGAAACTTTACAGTTAGTGTTTTTTCAGCTTCATTGATGATGGCTGAATTAAAACAAAATAACCTCTTCTACCCTTCATTTAATAATAGATTCTTTCAATCATTTCTCATGACTTGATCAAAACCCAGCAAACGGATATTATCGAAGCTTTATCCCTCTGTTTTATGCACTCTTCAGAAATATATGTTGAACTCAGTAAAAACACATTGTAGAAAAATACAGTAAAATAAATCTAAATAAACAACTGACAAGAGATTTCTTTTTTCAGTGTGTCCACCAACCAGAGTGTTTGTATAGGGAATTGAAATTGCATTTATTCAGGTTTTGGACACTCCAAAGGTAAGAAATGTCAAATTTATTTTATTATGTTTATTATTTATTATTTTATTTATTTTACATTTATTTTAAACGTAACCTGCACCTTACCAGGTTACATTTTTTGTGTTTACAATCAGTTCTCATAAGATTAGGGAAAGTCATGATGTATCAACCTGGCACTTCATGATAATTAATAGTCCTTCCTCTTTTAAAAATGGAAATACACATTTTGAGGTGCATTATAAAGTATTTAAGTTCCTTGAGAATACAAAAACCGTAATATTTGGGGTTCCTTTATGCAGATAAGTCTGGAGAATCTCTGGGAGGCTTCCTAAGGTGTGACAAGTGAGGAGCTCCAAATGGTGTCTTGATTATCTTTTCATTTTTACAATATACTAACTTCAGTTTGTTTGCCGGAATGAAATAAAGACAATTTCTTCCAAATCAACTTGCCCTTCTCAAGATGCCGGATTCCCTCGGTCCACTCTTCACCGGAAACGCACTGCATAGAATTCTGACCTTCCTTCCGGTTGACTCCCGCCCCACGGAGCCATTTTGCGTTTCCTGGGAAAAAAGGGGGTTAGATAGAAAGACAACCCTTCATATAATAAAAAAAATTGTCTGGAAAGCATATAGAGAATCACAAATGCGGATGTAACTGAGCAATATGACAGGGGCAGGAGTGCGCGTGCAGGTACACCAGCCGCGGTCCGGATTCAAAGTGGAAACGGTCGGCTAGCGGGCCAACGAACCGTTAGCGAGAGTGAGAGATAAAGAGTTCACATACACTAACGAGTTTTAGGGCATTCATAGTTGTGAAAGTATATTCTTCTGCACGCTGGAAGGTAGATGTCGATAGAAATATGGATGGCGTGTTGATTTGAAACGTCGCAGCGGGGCTAAAAACAGCGAACGCCACGTTGATTTGCGGAGAAAGCCGGATAACTGTTTATTCGCATTGAGTCACAGTACGCCACGGTAAGGCACCTTTGTTTTTCTAGAAACTTTGGAGTTTTAAAGTTTTGGTGATTGTGAGACATTTACAGCTGGACGAGACTTGTAACGCCAGGCTTTGTGTTGTTGACAGACGCATATCTTGAGCCTGTCATTAGTTAACAGGGTCATCCTCCACGATGACTTAAATCAAGCATGTTTCTGTTTTATAATCCTACTTCTGCTTGTATGTGTTCGTGGCGGTGTCTTAAAACCAGCGAGTTGCGCAACTAGACCGCTAGACAACATTTTACAGCTTTAAGCCCCCAAAATGGGTTTAAGAAACAGCCTTTCTATTGTTTACTTTCCCTTTTACAGCAGAACACCGGACGCTGATTGTGCCCTAACCCCTGCTTAGATTGTTTACATTAGAATGCAAATCTTTACACTTTGTAACTATACTTTGACCACCTGAAGTCCTGAGGCCAATACAATTGGCAACCAACCACCCAGGAAAGGTCTTACTGGTGTGAAAAGTGTGCTTCATCTGTACAAACACATTGTTATTTAAGGTGCACTCAGCAATTCCTGAGAAACACTGTTGATATTTGAACTCAACTGCCAAAGCAAACACACCCCTCCCTTCAGTGTGCCTTTGGAAGCTCCGCCCCCCAGTCAGAAAGTTGTTGCTTTTAATGCCTCCTACACACTACACAAATTTCAAAGATGTCGGATTGTGGTACCATTCATATTACAAAACTGTCTGTCTTGTCATGGAAGTCGTGTAATTTTCAAATCACACAATGAATCGGCAACAGGGGTGAACACATTACAAAACATTTCACTACTGACGAATCCCAGACGACACGAGTATACGTGAGAAGTGATACGACATACGAAACAAATGCACGATGATCATATGTTATGCATTTCAGAATATGATGTGTATGTTTTAATTTGCCTTTACATAATATCTTTTATTGCAACACAAGAAACCGCAACATTTATGTTACCCACATATCAAGAAAAGAGCATCTTCTGCATCTGTCTTCAAGCCTTTTTACCTCTCAGAGGTCTCTCCACCACTGAAAAGACTAGTCGATGTTGACGCCTAGCCCTCAACTTATTCTTATTCTTATCCTTCTTTTTTAGTTTGTTCGTCTGAACTTTTACTTTTGGTGAGTTTCTCAGCCATTTGTCCTCCTTGGAGTTTAGAGAGTTTGCATCAGCCAAATTTGCTGTCACTCATCTAATTAATTTCTCTTTCGCTCTGCCCCCACCCCCCATCCTGTGCATGTGGAAGAACCACCCCCTGTTGCTGAATGGCTAGAGTAGTGTTGTGTGGATCAGTCCGATCCACTTTGTTTTTTTTCCCCATTTACAGATCCAGGGCTGTGTACAAATAGTAGATTTTTTTTCCAGCCCACGCACAGAACAGAGAGCTAGCAGACTGTGAGGAGACATTTGCAGAATTTGACAAAGTGTATTGGATTAGAATTACTGAGTGCACCTTTAAGTGCACTTAAGGATGAAACATTACTGGGTGCCTATTTATGTTTAAAGCACAATAATAGCACATTAGTCAAGTCAATATTATTTGTATAGCGCCTTTCACAACACACATAGTTTCAAAGCAGCTTTACAGAAGATCAGGCATTAACAGAAGATAAAACTGTAATGTCTATAATGTCGATGAATCATCATTGTGCAATTAGATAAAATATGATTGTTAATCGTGTTTAAAAATAAGTTATTAAATAATCATTGTATTAATAATCCCAGTGAGCAGCTGAAGGCGACTGTGGCAAGGAACACAAAACTCCATAAGATGTTGATTAATGGAGAAAAATAACCTTGGGAGAAACCAGACTCATTGTGGGAGTCAGTTCCCCTCTGGCTAACATCATTAATATAATGTAAATATTACTTATGTATAGTTCAAGTCATGGTTTAAAATGATTAAACTAAGTAAGTGTTAAGGGTCAGTGTTTAAACATCGATTTTGTATGAACTGTAAGATTAATGACCAATGACTTTGAAGTCCATCCTGGATAAACTGCAGAAGTTCACATAGATGCAATTGTCCTTGTTAATTGGCTGATGAAGGCTTTTGTTGGCAGTTGTTAGTCTATGCATTACATTTCAAGATCGTAATCCATCAATAGACAGAGGTGATGTAGGCAGATATCAGGGATGTGAAAAGCAGTTCAACCTGGCCGGTAATTTTGGTGAGGTTCGGTGTGGTCCATCCTAAATCCAAGGTTCAGACAATGGCATATGAAGTATCCCATGTCTTACATTAGGACCTGCCAGTGTAATCAATATCTGATATTTATCATGTAATGTTAGGAGACTCAAACCCAGGGAGTGTAAGACCTTGTCAATACTTTGTAAAGAGCCTATACTTTGCTGTAAACAGCATAGCAATATGCTTAAATTTGGTAGTTTATGTAGTTTGTGTGCTGCTTCTGTGGTATGGTTAGCAGCTGTGGATTTTCCTTGGAACCTGTGGAACCGTCTTCCTTTAAACATGAAATGTGAAATAGTCTCAATTCTATAGAACCTGTTACCAAGCTACTTGAAGTGGAGAAAGTTTTTCAGGGCTCCACACTAAAAAAAATTATGTAGGCTAAACTGAAGCATTAAGGAGCCAAATGGCTGTTTTTGTTCACCAGATCACAGAATTGCTCGATTTTTATTGCTGTTCAGAAGCAAGATAGAAAGCCAAAGAAAAGCAAGACAGCTGATAACCCATTCATTTATCTCAAATGTTCACACACCTTTCATAATTTATTATGAGAATTAAAAATATATGAAATAAAATATTTGTTATTTAATTAATACTGCTCTTCACACTCTACATTACAGATAATTACATATAGTATGCATATAGTAGTTTGTTGTCTTATGAATGTTTGCACCATGTGTAATAGTTGTGTACAAGTCTCTTAATTGTCCTTGGTGTCAAAAGCTTGTTCTTGTGTGTGTGTCTTTGGACTCTTTATTTTGAAATGTCTGCACTCCCAGATGTGAGGACACGGATGGCTGATTCGCTGAGAAAGTGAGTCTGATTCAAACTGCTAACTTGAGCTCCGTTCAAACCCTCAGTTCTTTTCGGGTGATTCATGAAAAAGATCTGGTTCAAAAGAGTCATTTGTCCATGACTCTTGCGCTGGGTTTGTTGCGTGTGGTGCAGCGAGCTTGATCAGAAACAGAACAGGTGAAAAGCAGCAAGCAGCAAACATGCTGGTGCATGTTCTAAAGATGTATTCAATAACTCACAAGATGATATCTGACGAAACCACATATGAACGCACACAACCTGACTGTCGCTAATGGCGACTAGATGTTAAATTATTGTCGCAATCAATTTTTTGTGGTCTCATTTGCGACTGTTTTAGTTGCAGTCTGCAACCCTGTTTATTTCACAGAGATGTGAAGCAGCAGTGCTCTGCCAACACACACACACACACGTAAACACACGGAGAGTCTCATGATGCGCTGCTGAGCACAATATGTGGTCGCTTCACGCAAACTCCATCTCAGATGTTGAATGAAAAGTGCATTACACTACTGTGAATAAGCCAACAAACATTCATTCAAACACAGACTTCCTAGAGCGCTCAGCGCAAGACTTTCAAAATAAAAGCTGGAGTCAAATTAAAAGCCTTAAGAAATAACAACTGAAATGTATTACCAATGTATAGTAACTTTATTATTATTAATAATAATAATAATGATGATGATTATTATTATACATTACAATAAAATCAAATTGGGTTCTCTTGGGTCTCTTGCTTACTGACAATATGGTTGGAAACAACTGATATAAAATATTGCCCAATGTTTCTAGAAAATCAGATAATATGAAAGTTGGCTGGAAAAGACTCCAGACTGTTACAGACCGTATCTGTCAATTTACATTCATGTGTTGATGGACGGCTATTGACCGTTCCAGTAGGGCAGACTTGCCGACGTATCGTGGCCCATAGGAACAGCTAATGAGGTATCTACATATAGATATCTATGGTCAGTCGACTGTCGGTCATCTTTCGAATGCTCCCGGGAGGCTATTTCCAGTCATGCCAGTGCAAATCCTATCTACCTGAATTGGGGAGCACCGATATCTCAAAAACGAGTGGTCAAGGTTACGATCAAAGCACATTTTTAATCAGCCGTAAAATCTGACAAAATCACTATCATAAATTGTGCTGCTTTAACTCCATATTATGATAAAAAACGAAATTTTCCTGTTTCTTGATCGTAGTACAACATATGACATACAAAATATTAGAGCCTTACCGGTATGGGATTTTTGAGACTGATTTTAGAGGGGGAAAATTCACAGATTTTCCAATATGGTGGCAGATATAGTTAATTTTTGAGCTAGAATGAAAACAGACCTTTTCTATGTGGATTGTTCACCTATTTTGAACCGATATGACTATGCAAAGGAACTACGAAAGCTGCTTTCTTAAATATTTTTATCAAAGAATATTTTACATTATTATCATTATACATTGTCAACAAATGAACACTTGAGAAACTTAAAAATATAGCTGCTAGCAGCGATGACTGGCCCAATCACCATGGGTCCATTTCCACTCGGGAAAACAAAAGCACGATGGACATCGCAACAACTCAACATTAATGTAAACTTGGACCCTAAACGTGCAATGTGTAATAGATATATGCCACCATTCCAGTCTGACTACAACTGGGTGGTTGACGTGAACTCAAATCCAAAGTGGAAAAAATATATTTCTAAAATGTATGTCAAATGACATATAATTATATTGCTTAATATGTGAAAAACTCAAAACTGAATGTGTCCCGTTCTAATTCCTTATTTATTTAGCATTTTATTCACTTTTTTTGTGTGGTAGTCCCACATATTGTCCACCGGTGTGACAACATTTTCAATGTTAATATTTAATTCAGAGATTGTGTGACAGATAAGACAAATATGCACACTCCTTATCAATTTGTCCTAACTATATTCCCACATCAAAAGTAACCAATAAAAATTCACAATCATGTTATTATCCTACTATAAGATGTACACATAGGGACTTTACCCAAACGTCTGGATTATATTCATTATAATTAGTATAAAACCTAATGAAGCTTCATTCCATCCTTATATGTGCATAGTGATGATATCATTATTATAATATTCAACACTTTTTACATTAATTTGTGCATTAAAATGCCTTTTCCACTTATAATTCAGTTTGTTACACCACAGGACAACAAAAAGTACCGGTACGCCCTTGTTTTGTACAAAGTCACATTTATTATTTCTTGTTCAAATTAATTTAAAAATTCATTAAAATAAAGTTACAACTTCAAGTTCAAATGTTTTTTTTGTACAATAAAGTAAGAAGAAACAACATAACATTTAGCAACATAACATGAACATTTTGTCAACAAAATTGACCTGGCTTATTACAATTCTTGTTCAAACCATTTCTTGTTTTCATAACCATAAATGGAATTGACCTAAAAAACAAACTACTGTTTGGGTAAAATTCAGTAAACAACCCATTAATAAAACAGCAAAACATCCTGTGGTTCTTAAAAATAATTCATAGTAAATTGATTATTTTCAGGACTCATCCTCCTTTCACACCTCATTGAACAGCAGCCAGTCATATTTGGTGAGCTGGGCTGCACGCTGGTAGGGCTCTGGCTCAGAGATGACACTGACAAGTTGGTCCTTGTTGTACATAATGCAGTCCCACCTAGCAGGCCACTTGAATATATTTTTCCCACCAATTTGCACCATGCAATTGACCTCAATGTGCTCGGTATTTAATTGTGTGATCTGGCCAACAAATGGCTTCTTGTCATAGCGGACAATGACAAATTTCCCTACAGTGTACTTGTCGTCAAGCTCTTCCTCCTCTTCCTCTCCACTACTGGGACTCTCAGGCTGGGTCTCTTGGACTTCACAGGCAAGCGGTTCCTCTGAATCTTTTGACCGATTGTCTGGCCTCATCTTGCTTGGAGAGAAGCAGTCGTACATCTCTGGGTAGCGGCAGAAACAGCAGAGAGCCCTATAGTACGTCCTTTGTACGTTACTTAATTGTTTTGGGCGATGATCGCGCTCTCACGTCCAACCAGAGCAGATTACATTATCTAGAATATTAATTCCTAGTGCCAAGTATGACAACTTCTAAGTGGGTCATATATTTCTTGTTCTTTTTTAGTGTGTTGCAGATGCTAGATTGTGGAGAATTAGTCAAACTAGAGAAGAGATGAGACTGAGAGGAGTTTGCAATGTTTGAGTGTCAGAATGTTTTCACACTTGGTTTGATTTGTTGGTCCAAACCCAAATTTGATTCCACCCCCTCCTCCATGCAGGCCTGTTTTTTTTTTTCCTCACATGTTTTTATTTGGGTCGAAACAGCTGTACATTTGCACATTAGTACTAATGACTGGCAGAGAAGACGCCATCATCACAGTTTTTTTTAAAAAAAAGTTAAAGTGTGTAATTTCTGTGTCACTATAGTTTATTTTCACCAAACTGAATTTATTAAGGGTGCATGTTATATGATGTTACATGGCAAAACTAGATAGCTGGGAACTCGTCTCATTGAAGCGATTGATGTTGAGATGTTCAATCACTCAATACCTTTTTACTTGCATTGTGTTTTAGTGATGATGTAGATGAACAGGATATAACTGGATCAATTAGACAGAGCACATGTAGAGTAATGGTTCTCTTTCTGTCTGTCTCAGGAGCCAGTCATGCCCGCTAGTGTGCGTACTGGGACCCTGAAGGACTCTGAGGTTGCTGAGCTCTTCTACAGAGATGATCCCGAGAAGCTCTTTACTGATCTCCGAGAGATCGGTCATGGCAGCTTTGGAGCCGTGTACTTTGTAAGTGAGCCAAGACAAGTGATTACTGGAAGAGATCTGTTCTTTTATCCATAGATCCATAAGATGCTGTGCATTGTATTGCTGTTTTTGTTTGTGCATGTAAGTGCTAACTGTATGTCTCTCTCAGGCTCATGACGTGCGTTCCAACGAAGTGGTGGCCATCAAAAAGATGTCATTCAGTGGCAAACAATCCAATGAGGTCAGCATCAACATTCTTTCAAAACACTAAAACACAACTTTAATCTCATATTATACAACTGGTGATTAAGGTTGGGCAGTATAGCTAAAACATTAATCTTGGTAATATTCACCCTTGCTACGATATTCAGTGTATATATCGTTTAGGGGTGTCCACACCAGCATCAATTACAAGACTTTTTACATCTTCTCATTAGTACCCTACTAACATTTATCACAGTAAACTGTAACAGAATTTTTCAATACAACCGGGAAAAAAGTAGCCAAGAAAAAATACCATAGCACATTCTCCAGTAATGGTTATGTATTTTGGATTGAAAGACTTCCTTGATTTTTTTAGAGATGGCAAATGGTCACTGTAGTGTTTACCTAATTCCACAAGGCAGTGAGCTGTCATCAAACGATTGATCATCACATGTACGTGACCTTATTTTTTTATGTAATTTATTTTTCTATATTGTATTTTGTTGTGGGTGTCCCAGTGTGGAAACTGGATTTGCACTTTCCAGAGAGCTCAATAAAATATTCAAATTATATTTTGGTTGCTTTTTGAGATAATAAATGTAATTATTTTGGGTAAATAGGCACATAATATCGTAATATCAATCGCAGACCCCTGAATTGAAATCGCATTGCGGCGTACTTTGAGGTATCGGCAAACATCGGATCGCTGGCTAAGAGAATCAATACAAGATCGTATCGTGAATGAAACTTGCGATTTTGAGTGATGGTACAAATGAATCATTAAATCATTGAGCTTTAAAATTTTAACTAGTGGTGCACCGTTCAGAAAATTTGAGGCCGATCCCAATCACAGATTTTTTTTAACACTAAGACCGGCCAATAGCGATAAGATTTTTCTTTTGAAAGTTCCCTTTTCTACACTTTTACAAATTATATGCTGCAGTTATGTTTTGTCCCCACAAATTCCATTCAATTTACATTTAATTGTGAAATTCTAACATTTATTTGAATTGAAAACTAATGAATAGTTCTGTTGTCACCATCAAATATCATTCTGATATACTGGCAACCAGTAAACACCATAAGATACATATACACAACAGAGATACATTAAAAACATAATCCTGTGATGTATACATTACAAGCTCCAAAACTGCTTTAGTGAGATCCATGATTTGTTTAGTCTTTGCCATTTTCTTGTAACAAATCACTCATTATTAAGCAACTGCATGAAAACGTGGTCCCATTATTAAAGGCTAAACTGTCATTAGTGGTATTGTGAAAAACATATATCTCTGATTGAAATCAGCATTCTCACAAAATGGCGCTTGAATGAGTGACTGATGAGAGATTGAGAGCACCTGGAGAGGAGAGTGTACGCATGTTGGAAAGTGAAACTGAAAGCACACAATCACTAACTCTCTCTATATCTCCACACACCGTCTGATTGTCGCGACTCACATAACATCACATACTCAGATTTGTATTCGCATCTTTATTTTTTTGTTTTTGCATCTGTTTAAAGTATCTTTGTTCTCGAGTAACGTGGCACCATGCAAGGGTCGGACGTGTTAACGGCACTCTGCTCTATTAAGACAATGTCAAAGAATTCAAAATCCTCTGGATACATTAAAAGGCACTTACATGCTCAAGCTGATACCCCTTACAGGGCCACAGACTGGGTACTACGTTTGGATGGTGCGGTGGGATAGATTCGGCATTAACTGTCTAGCATGTCGGCAATGCTGGCGAAGGTAGTTTCTGACTTTGAGGATCTTGTTGTAATGTGTCGATCGATCACTGCCATGGAGACTAAATTCTCCATTCACTGGATCGATTATCTGGAGTCATTGGAAAGGGAAATAAATTGACGTTTGAGCAAAAAATGATCTTGATTCTGAGATAACTTTGGAGAAGCCCAATTTTCTCAATTTTACTTTGCCCCAGACTGTATTTTGGGTGATCGGGTGGTAAAAAATTTGACGATAAACGTATAAAAAAATTGGGTTCTGACCATTATCATGATTGGCAGACAAATTATTTTAAGGGGATTGAGGTTGGATGGAGCGCCATCATTTCCGGAGTGGTATGCAGAGATGGGGCAGGGTGGCAGCTTTCGAGGAGGTGGCAAGTAGAAGGCTGGGGTTTGTGGACTTGTTTGAAAATGGGGTAATTATTTAGCATTTTTGGGGATCTCTCTGGGAGGGGATGGGGAGAAAGAAGTTTAGTTTATGTATGTTTATTATATTTTCTTTTTTTTGTTTGATTGTTTTTGTGTGTGCATTATTATATGTGACCACGGGTTGTTCGTTGGGGGTCAGGGTGGGTTTGGTGATTGGGGAGGGATATTAGTGGAGGTTAAATGTTGATTTGGTGTGTATATGTTGTGTTTTTATCTGTTGTGTATTTTTGAATAAACAAAAAAAAAAAAATAATAATTATCTTTGTCCTTCATGTCTTACTGTACAGTGAGTCAGAATTACAACCAGAATAACTCTTTAAAATGGGCACCTTAATGTTCAAACACATGTAATTCATACACATTTTTAAAACAACCCTGCATATTCATCTAAATTACAGAATGGCTGATAGTATTATATTTGCTAATAACTTGCCCTCCTGTGGCTGCAGTGTCGAGGGCTGTTTAAACGCTTATTCATTAGGGTAGCAGTTGCCCTCATAATGTACATTTCTTTTCCCTACTTCAGTCAAACTCTGGCCGAAATGCTCTGATTTACCTCCTGTCCTTTATAAAGCCCCCCTTTCCAAAAAGCCCAGTCTGTTGTGATTGGTCAACCACGTAATTTTAATTTAATTTTAATTGCCCAATTGTCACACATTATACATACATTTCTGCATATATACAGTGAAATTATTTATTTTTCACATATCCCAGCTATGCTGGGGTCAGAGTGCAGGGTCAGCCATGATTCGGCGCCCCTGGAGCAGATAGGATCAAGGGCCTTGCTCAAGGGCCACACAGTGGTGTCTTGGCGGTGCTGGGGCTTGAACCCCCAACCTTCTGGTCAGTAATCCAGAGCCTTAACCGCTGAGCCACCACTGCCCTGTAGAGCATGTATCGGAAATGTAACACCCCTTACCAAAATTGGGTTCCAGCTCCCGAGTCTTCCTGAACAGCTGTTAACACTACTGTAACTATGGTAACAGTGTCGTCAGTTTTTGCCTTACCAGTTAGTGCCATAGTCCGTTAATTAATGAAATAATGTTTGAAAGTTTGGAAGAACAACTTGTCGACCCGAACCACCTTCGCAAGCACGACTTGAGCAGGGCATTTCACAGTGGTAAGTTTTAATTTAGTAGCTTTCTTAAAAGTACACTGTTGATTTATTGTGAACCTTACAAAGCTTCAAGTAAAAGACACGTAGTGCATCTAAATTAGTCATCTTTTGCTGGAATAGGTGTAGCTGAACTTTTTTCGCCCGAGTTACGAACGGAGAACAGAGGCTTACTCCCGGTTAGTGAGCAAGTTGGGCATTATGCAAATGTGTTACATAGTGACATAGATACTTTAAGGAAGAAATGGCTGGACTACAATCCAGCCTACAATCCATTTCGTGTAGTTCTTGAGAAGTGTTGTCTATGGGAGGGAATAATAAGGACTTGGTAACTTTGCAGACCTTTTACATGCACAAAGAGGTATGTTACACACTAAAGGAAAGGTAAAATCCCAAAAAACATAAGAGTTCCTCTTTAATGAAAAAAAAAAAAAAAAGATCGACCCTGAATCTAGGCACAATCAACACAATAACAGATTTAAGATGAAGATCAGCCCATTTTGATCGGCCAATTGATCGTTGCACCCCTAAACCTAAAAATTGAATCAAACTTGATAAAAGGTGGGCAGTATAGCCAAAATCTTATTTACAATGAGAGTCATTTTATATCACAGCAATAGTATACATCACAATGTAGTTATTTTTGCTTCAAATAAAAAAAAAAAACATGGTTTATGGATTAAATAACAATGCAATATTATTGGCAATAGTCCATTATATTAAATACTTAACTAACTAAAGGCACATCATTTCATTACATTCAGTGTATTAATGAGGACTGTTCACACGCTGATCTTTTTATGTAGCGTATGGTGTGTTCTCTCTTGGCATGCAGAAATGGCAGGACATCATTAAGGAGGTGAAGTTCTTACAGAAGCTCAGACACCCCAATACCATTGAATACAAAGGGTGCTACCTCAGAGAGCACACAGCATGGGTAAGTGTGTCTGCATATATATATATATATGTATGTGTGAGTAATGTAAGTGTTTGTCTGATGTGTGCTAATATGACTCTATCTCTCCTATTAGCTGGTGATGGAATACTGTCTAGGATCAGCCTCTGATCTTTTAGAGGGTGAGTAATCTATCCCTTTTCACGTCTTCAATTGTTTCCAAATCAGCTGCCCTGTCTGACTAAAGATGTTTCCATTCGTATCTGTTGTGCATGTCATCAATTGATCAAGAAACATGCTGTTTTTGTGTAAATATCGTCCTGATCTGATTTCAGTATTATGTTATTTTCCCGTGGTGAAAAATTTATTTATTTAACCCACAGTGCATAAGAAGCCTCTGCAGGAGGTGGAAATAGCTGCTATTACCCATGGTGCACTTCAGGGCCTCGCCTACCTTCACTCTCATAATATGATACACAGGTGAGAGACCACTGCCATGGCCTCTCTTTTTATACCCGTTCTTACCTACATGTCTGCTTGACATTAGAAAGTTCTCTGACTTTTCTTCTGTCAATTGAATTAACTGTTTATTCTGTGTTGAAAGTTTCACATTCTTTTTCTTTTTCCAGAGATGTGAAGGCAGGTAATATTCTGCTAACTGAGCCTGGTCAGGTGAAGCTTGGAGATTTCGGCTCTGCCTCAATTGTTTCTCCTGCTAACTCTTTTGTGGGCACACCATACTGGTAAGACACGACTAATAATTGGGCATATCTAGACTTGTGTAACATTTTAGTTTTTTACCTGAAGTCTACTTATGCTTGTCAAGGGACCAAAAATATACAGGTATACTCATACAGTTCTACCCATTTTCTGTCCTCTCTGATTAAAATTAAGCAGCTTGTGTTTACTACTGTACCTTTAAGGCTTCTATATGTAAATGATTAATGCTTCACATGTGACCTGCCTTACTGAACATACTGGATTGTGAATAAGGATTCATGTGTGTAAAATGTGCACAGAAATATGTTAATGTACTCATGGTTAAGACATTAAAAACATTACGTAGGGGTTGGTGGCATGAACAAAATCTTACATCATGGTATGAGTAGTTGTATATCACTCTAATTTTATATATCAAAAGACAATGCATAAATGTAAATGTAAACTTGTTGGACGCAAACCAGAAGGTAATATTATTTGTAGCAAATTAATGCCATTTCACATTTCTGTATGTATCATCCAAGTTGTAAGGAAAAGACTGAAAAATACTATTATAAAACTAGATGTGTGCAGTGGTGTAGCCAAGGGAGGGCCGACCCAATTAGACCCAGGGCTACGCAGAATAATAGAGATTATTATTTTACTTTTATACAGGGTTCATACAAGGTGCTTGAGGTACTTGAAAAAGACCTTGAAAACCTTAAAAATAACCATTTTTTTACCAAGAGGTGCTTAAAAAGTGTTTGAATTGTAAAAAAAAAGAGCTTAAAATACGTTGTGAAAATCATTAAATAATTTAAACGTATTTATTTTTGGAAAACCACAGATATAATCCTGTTACAGAAAGACACCCCCAGTGCTACAGCCAAACACCACATTCCGCTTCTTGGTCTCGACACTTTGTCATGAATCATAGAAAATAAAGAATTTATTTCATAAATATGTTATTGCATACCTCTTTGTGTGTGCTGTATGCTTCTTATTCAGGTCAAATAAAATTTTGGTTCTGTTAACAGTTCTCTAACAGGCATTATTCCGCTAGTGGTCAGTTCCTCACATAAAGCTGTTGTATGACTTAAAAAAAGCGACATAATTCATGAGGCATATGAACTACTTTTAAAGGTTCCAATTATTCACCTCTGTCAGAAAGCAAAGTGCATTTTAAAGCTGCTCACTTATAAGTTGTCTTGTAAAAGTGGTATTTTATAAAAATAGATTAAACTAATAAATATAATATGTGAAATTAGTCTGATGAATAACTACTCTTGCATAGTCCTTCAAACCAAATAAAAATGTGCTTCAAAAGAATTTCACTTCGAATCAGCTGTATGATTTCTGTATACAGTATATAATATAAATTTATAAAATAGTTTAAAAAATGCATACATCAAATCCCATTATTGTCACTCAACCATATACACAAGTGCAACAGTGGGTGAAAGTCATGTGTGCAGTTCCAAGCAACATAGCAGTATGACAATTACAATAAACATCTGATTTACACAGCACAGTTTACACATCTTGTTACACAATATACAATATGCACCTAATAATATACAATATACAGTATACACAAAATAAGAAGACTGTATACAATACAAATAATTTACAATATTTGTTTACACAAAATAAGAAGACCGTATACAATAAAAATACACTGTAGTTTTTCAGTGGAAAAAATATGAATTGACATTGACACGTGACATTCAGCTGTCGATTGATAGTTAGTTGACAGTGTGTTATTAAGACAAGTATAAAATTGAGTCCAGTCTGAGGCTAATAAAGTGCAGTGTTTATATATGTTATGAGGGATCAAGAGTTCAAAAGTCTGATTGTTTGGGGGAAGAAGCTGTCATGAAGTCAGCTGGGGCGGGTCCTGATGCTGCGATTACCGCCTGTCTGATGGTAGCAGCGAGAGCAGACCATAACTCGGGTGGCTGGAGTCTCTGATGATCAGAGCTTTTTTCACACATTGCCTGTTACATATGTCCTGGAGGGAGGGAAGCTCACCTCCAATTATGTGTCTGGCAGTTTGCACCACCCTTTGCAGGGCTTTGCTGTTGAGGGTGGTGCTGTTGCCATACCAGGCAGTGATGCAGCCAGTCAGGATGCTCTCTGCAGTGCTGGTGTAGAACAGAGTGAGGAGGTGGTTGTTCATTCCAAACTTCCTCAGCCGTATCAGAAAAAAGAGGCGCTGGTGAGCCTTCTTCACAACGGCCTTAGTGTGGTTGGACCATGTGAGTTCCTCAGTGATATGGACACAGAGGAATTTGAAGCTGCTGATTCTTTTCACCGGTGCTCCATTGATGGTGATGGGGCTGTGTTCTCTGTCTTTTCTCCTGAAGTCCACCACAAGCTCCTTGGTCTTACTGACATTGAGGGAGAGGTTGTGCTCCTGACACCAGTGTGTCAGAGTACATGCTGATTTCCGAAAGTGTGAAATAACTGTTTGAATGCTGCACTTCTCGGTTAAGTAAAGTTTGGGGGGGGTATATATACAGTGAGGAAAATAAGTATTTGAACACCCTGCTATTTTGCAAGTTCTCCCACTTAGAAATCATGGAGGGGTCTGAAATTGTCATCGTAGGTGCATGTCCACTGTGAGAGACATAATCTAAAAAAAAAAATCCAGAAATCACAATGTATGATTTTTTAACTATTTATTATATATATATATATATATATATATATATATATATATATATATATATATATATATATATAGGAGAGAGATACAGAGAGCAACTTAAAGCAGATTAAAGACCTTTTGTGGGTTTGTTTACATTTGAATTTTAGACAGAGTTTGAATTAATGAGCATTCCAATGGCCCATTTGAACATTCAGTCAATGAAAGTCAGTAGGATTTTTCTGATTTTTGATCGTCCGCTGTGTAAAAACCACAAGTCAGATCAATTAGAAAAGACATGGGACACTATTCCAGAACAGTCTATAGGTCTTTGCAGAGTCCCCATTTAGTCCCCATTTTGGGATTTTGATAAATCCCTAAACACAGTTTGTAGAATAACAGTATGTTGGCTTCCTCAAGCCAACTTAAAGATAGTTCCGACTAAATTCTGACTGGATGATGATTTGAAACCGTTTGTAAGTAATTTCTATATTATTGTGACAAGTTGCGGTTAACACATTGTATTCTGTACATCTTACGATCTGATTTTGTAGCTTAGTTTCTAGAAATGAGGTAGGATGGGTAGGAAGTACATTAGAAAATGTGTACTTAATTTCAAGTAAGAACTAAATTGTATGCATATCATTGACACCTTCAACCCCTGTGTACAGGATGGCCCCAGAAGTGATCCTTGCAATGGACGAGGGGCAATACGAGGGAAAGGTGGACGTCTGGTCTCTGGGCATCACCTGCATAGAACTAGGTTTGTGATGCATTAAAATTGATCCATGACTTTCCACCTCTTACTGACCCATGAAACTTTTGGTCATCTCTGGTATTAAATGGGATTATTTTGGCCAGCAGGTTTCAGTGCTTGTGAGTCTGTGTTGTGTCTACATTTCTGGCTAGGGAAAGGGATTTGGGTTTTAGTGTCTAAGCTGCTTTGGGTTGTAACTTCACTCCATCTCACCTTACTGATGTTCTCACTCTCCTGGCGTTTTCATCTATTCACTCATTTCATCTATGCCTGTAGTTTTTTTTTTTTTTTTTTTTTTCATAAAATTTTAGCCCTTTTTGCTGTCACTCAGCCTTTCTGATTGAATTCTTTTCTATCTGTGTGCTCTGGTTTTATAGTTCTCTTTCTTTGTCTTTTTCTCTCTAGCTGAAAGGAAGCCACCCTTGTTCAATATGAATGCTATGAGTGCCTTATATCACATTGCGCAAAATGAAAGCCCTGTCCTGGCATCAAACCACTGGTGAGAAGTTTGGTCTAGATAGCTTTTTCTTTAAAAATTCTTTTCCTTTATTTTTCTTAACCATTTTTGGTCTTCTTTCAGCTATTTAAGTTTTGTCCAACTATCTTGAATGTCTTTCTTGCTCTCCTATTCTTTTCTGTTGAGTTAATAGTTTTCTTAGTTTTATGTTTAATTTGAAATACTTGCTTTTACTTTGTTTTTCTTGAAGTGACATTTTCTGTACGTCTATCCTTTGTGTATATCTAACATCCTCGTCCTCTCTTTTAAATGCAGGTCGGACTACTTCCGTAACTTTGTGGACTCTTGTCTTCAAAAGATCCCTCAGGACAGGCCTACCTCAGATGTGCTGCTCAATGTAAGACATCAACAAAAATGCAAACAAAAGAACCAGCTCCTTATTCACAAATTCTCTCCTTCACATTTGTGACGGTCCTAATTCCACCTCATTCCTCTTGGCACATGCTTGATATTCTGTCCATCAATCTCTGTTGTTCATGCATTGTATTTACCCTTTCTCCCCTTGCAGCACCTTTTCCTGTGCCGAGAGCGCTCCCATTCTGTAGTGATGGATCTGATAACACGCACCAAAGATGCCGTGCGAGAGCTGGACAACTTGCAGTACAGGAAGATGAAGAAGATCCTCTTTCAGGAAACACTCAATGGCCCCACACAAGAGGGAGGAGAGGAGGAAGAGGTACCTCTCTCCTTCTTTCTCTCTGTCCTTATGGCTCACTTCATATCTCCTTTTCCTCTAGTTTAGTACCTTCTATTAGTATTCTTGTTCTTATACTAGTATTCTTTGTGTTCTTGTGCTCCTTTTGTGTTATGCTCCTTTAATCTATTATTACATTATTCTAATAACTTAGTAAAAGTAAAGATGTCTTTACTACTTTGTGTAGGAGGCAGAGCAGTACCTCTTGCAGACGGGCACAGTGAACAGTATGGAGAGCTCTCACTCTGTGCCATCCATGTCTATCAGCGCCAGCTCCCAGAGTTCCTCAGTCAACAGCCTGGCCGACGGGTCAGACGACAGTGCTGAGATGGCCATGATGCAGGAGGGAGAACAAACAGTCACCTCCAACAGCTCCATTATACACCGCCCCACTGTATGTAGTCCACAGGTCAACTATTGCATCTATTTATTCCTTCACTTTATTTTGCTTGTGTATTTCTGAATTTTGTGCATCTCTCTGCCAGGCTCGTGATAACATCTATGATGATCCATATCAGCCAGAGATGGAGTCTCCACAGCAGCTGTCATCTGCAGCTCGGAGGAGGGATCATCGGAACAGAGACCATTTTGCCACCATTCGCACAGCTTCTGTGGTAAGTACCTGTCTAACATTCAGCTCAGAGTCCATATTTGCAGCCACATTATTGCACAGCACCTACTGTTGGCTGGTGTTGACTATAACCAGACCTAGGTAGAAACTGCAGACTTAATTCCATTCTCCAGGAGATGTAGCATTCTTGTGTTTTGGAGCTCCATTCCTGTGTGAACGTTTTCATCAGATTTGAAAAGGAATAGTTCACCCAAATATGAAAATTCTTTCATCATTTACTCATCTTTATGCCATCCCAGATGTGTATGACTTTCTTCTGCAGGACGCAAGCAAAGATGTTTAGAAAAATATTTCCGCTCTG